>CM053608.1:69205801-69262360 GCA_028646535.1 Procyon lotor | reverse complement strand
TAATCCTCTGTTTTCAAGCCTCAGCAAGGAGGCCTGGAACGAAACCTGATGGAGGACATTCTTGTTTGCAGGCACCGTAGAACAGATAAAGCAGATTACAAATATTTAACATGAACTAAGGTAGTATATAATACAACTCTTTAAAGATGTGGTAAGTTGGAGGAACAGTGAATGCAAACTTTTAGAAAAGGTGACATGCCTTTATGCAAGTATTAATTTTCAGTAATAATAAATCCTTATGAAACAGTGAAAAACTTAACCAAGAGTCATACAATGACTGGAAGAGGCCTTCATGACAGACTTGTTCTCTTTTTTTCTAATGAAGAAACTGAAGTAGAAAGTGGTACGTTACTTTGCTCAAGGTCTCTCAGCTTATTAGAGGCTGGCTTGGACCTAGAAGCAGGGTTTTTTTTTTTTTTTAGATTTTATTTATTTATTTATTTGTTTGTTTATTTATTTATTTATTTGACAGAGAGATTGGGGGGGGGATCACAAGCAGGCAGAGAGGCAGGCAGAGAGAGAGGGGGAAGCACGCTCCCTGCTGAGCTGAGAGCCCGATGCGGGACTCCATCCCAGGACCCTGAGATCATGACCCCAGCCAAAGGTAGACACTTAACCTACTGAGCCACCCAGACACCCCTAGAAGCAGGTTTTCTAAACCCTTCCAGTCAGGGTTCAACATTACCCTGCCCCCAAACTTGGACCCTCCCTGGAAAAACTGCCTATAAGGCTGTGACTAAGGGAATCAAGCCTGCAGATTTGCTTTATCTGAATCCCTGTCATCGATGAGAAGATATGCATTTACTGGGATTGAAACATTATAAGCTTAATAAGAAAATATATAGTTTAAAAGTTCTTACCAAATGGGCGCCTGGGTGGCTCAGTCTTTAAGTATCTGCCTTAGGCTCAGGTCATAATCCCAGAGTCCTGGGATCAAGCCCTGTGTTGGGCTCCCTGATCCATGGGAAGCCTGTTCTCCCTCTCCCACTCCCCCCACCTGTCTTCCATCTCTCACTGTGTCTCTCTCTGTCAAATAAGTAAATAAAATCTTAAAAAAAATTAGCCACTCATCAGGGAGTCTGCTTGAGACTCTCTCTCTCCCTCTCACTCTGCCCCTCTCCCAACTTGCTCACCTGCACGCATACGTTGTCTGTCCAATGAATAAATACATCTTTTTTAAAAAGGCCATTTAGGTCACTTGTGACCATGCTATGAATGGTTAATTTCATGGGTAGCCAGCTTTGTCCTAAAAAGACTAGTTTGCTAACGCAGAAATGTGTAGAAGGTATTAATTTGATTATAATCAACTTTATTATTTCCGCTCTGATGTGAAAAGTTTAAGTGGTAAGTAAACAATGGTCATGCCTGCTTTAGGTACTACGAAAAGAGATACATTCTAGAGCAGAAATCTGGCAACCTGGGCTCCACTCTGCCATTAACAACAAGGTGAGTGTACACAAATTAGTTCTTTGATTCTTAATTTCCTCCAATATAAACTGAGAGGGTGATATAAGCTTTGATTCTAATATGTTGTGTCACTTATCTGCATTTTAAGAAGCAAAGCAACCCGTGGACATACTACACTAAGGGAAAGGGTATTTCTGTAGTGTTCTAAACAACCAGAATATTCACAAGACAAACTCCGTTGGGAGCTCTGAGTCGCTCAGAGAATATGAGATTCTAATATGTATCATGCTTCATATTTAAGGGGAAAATCCACATATTTAATAATCTGGCATACTTCTACATCATTTCTTAAACTATATATTTTGACATTTTCTGCTGTATTACATATCTGTGTGACAATGAAAGCTGTATTTGTATTTTAGAAAATTACTTAGAACACTTCAGAGATGGGTTTAAGTTGTTATTATAGAACAGAAAACTTGGCAGCTAGTCAAGAGTTAAGTCTCTTGGGATGCCTGGGTGGCTCAGTGGGTTAAAGCCTCTGCCTTCAGCTCAGGTCATGATCTTAGTTAGGGTCCTGGGATCGAGCCCCACATCGGGCTCTCTGCTCGGCAGGGAGCCTGTTTTCCCCCTTTTTCTCTGCCTGCCTCTCTGCCTACTTGTGATCTCTCTCCTGTCAAATAAATAAATAAATAAGAAAGAAAGAAAGAAAGAAAGAAAGAAAGAAAGAAAGGAAGGAAGGAAGGAAGGAAGGAAGGAAGGAAGGAAGGAAGGAAGGAAGGAAGAAAGGGTTAGGTCTCTTGATTCAAAAGACAGAAAACTCAATTTGCAGTGGCTTAATCATAAAGGAAATTCACGGACTTATTCAACTGAATAGCTCAAGGGGTCAGTTTGCTACAGGCAAGGTTGGTTTCAGCAGTTCAGAAGAAATGTTATCATGATCCTGTCTTCTAGCCTCACCATCTTCCATGTGGCCTCACTCATCAGTTCCTCACAGTGGCAAGATGGCTGCTAGGAGCTTCAGGCTTATACCCTTCAAGGTCTAAGACAACAGAAAATACCCAGTACCTCTCCTCCGATATGCTCAAAAGAAATGTCTCACTGGACATTTCTAGAAAAAAAAGTCTCACTGGATCTCACCTTCTCATTGTCTTTGATTTCATCACATGCTTATTCTTACTCCAATCATTACAGCTAAAGAATTAGATGTGCAGATTGGATAGACTTGAACCCTATAATTGCCCAAACCTTATGTGAAGCATAAAGTTGGGACAAAAACGTTGGGGCAGAGCACAATCAGGGTACAGTCAGCAGATGGGAGACTTGGTAAGGAGCTGCCACCACAACAGGTCTACCAAACTATGATTTTGACATATTATCAAGTTTTGACTTTTTTATTAACTCTCTTATTTGAAACCTAATATGATTTTCTGCACTGCTCTTGCAGGCAGGTAGCAAAAGTGGACTGCTATATAATGTGTACCAACCTGCACTGATACCACAATAGGGTTGTTTACTAATGTCAGTGTGATGGATTAACACAGTGCTTTTAGCCCTAGGTAATCTTGTTCAACTAAAAGCTTAAGTGAAAGGCAAACTGATAAAAACTGAGCTTTTAAGGATAAAGTCGGGGCAGGTGGGGATCCTCTTTGTCAAACGATCCTGTAGCTAACCCTAGAATACTTCAAATAAACCTCTGAGCTCCACAAAGCAATATTACTAGAGGTAAGCAAGTGGTCTTATTTGAGTTTCAAGATGCTGTTCTTCCTTCTAAAGGCTAGCTAACAGACATTACAGGAGAATTATGTGCTAAATCTGAAGGAAAATATGGGTGACAATAATTCTGCAAGTGCCCTTTATCTAAAGAGTCCTGCCTTGAGATTACGGGGCACTTGCAAAATTAATACTGTCAAAGCAGGATGCCAGAGAAAAAGTGGATTGGAGAATATGAGAGAGCTGAGGACAAAGCCTGGCCCTTTTCTCTTGCACTGAAGAGAAGACAGAAGGGTAAAGGCAAGTCTAGACTGATTTCTTCTCTTGTTCATCACAAAAGACAAGGGGGCCAGCCAAGCAGAATGCAGTGAATAAGGGGAAGATGGGAAAGTTGAAGAGATGCCTCTACCAGAGGAAAACTTCCCGGCCTCCCTGTTGACCCACATCAAGGACAAGAGGAAGCATGAAGTCTGGTTTCTGCCCTTGACACAGTAACTCCAGTCTTGCCAAACCTGGCCAAATGATGGTCCTGGATTCAGACAGGTCAGATCGGTGAGCTTTGCTTCTGTGAGGTATCCTGCCCCTACTTCCCCATGTGGGGAAGGAGCAAGAGTCCTCTTCTCAGGGGAAAGAAGACAAAAATGAAGAGGGAGAAAATTTCCCCCAAGAGTTTGGCCCCAAGTGGCCTTAGGGAAAAATGAGTATGTGTTTGAAAGTAGGGGTGGAATCTGTTGTTAGGGTAATAGATGGAATTATGGCCCTACATGTGCCCTACTCCCACAACCTGTGAATATGTCACATGACATGGCAAAAGGGAATCAAGGCTGTAAGTGAAATTAAGGCTGCTAATCAGTTTACTTTAAGATAGGGAGATTATTTCAGACTATCCAAATGGGCCCAACCCAATTATACGAGCTCTTAAAAGCAGAAGATGGATGCAGAACAGGGAGATGGAGACGTGCAACATGAGAAGGACTCAACTACGCTAGCTTTGAATATGAAGGAAGAGGACTGTTATGGGCCAAAGTCTTCTCCAAATTCATATATTGAAGTCCTAACCCCAGTACTTCAGAATGTGTCTGTATTGGAGATAGGGCTTTTCAAGAGACGATTAAGTTAAAATTTGGTTGTTCCAGCGGGCCCTAATCTAAGTGGGGGCCTTATAAGGAGAGCAGATTAAGACACAGACACACATAGAAGGGAGACCATGTGAAGATACAGAGAGAAGGCAGCCATCTGCAAGCCAGGAGAGAGGCCTCAGAAGAAAGCAATTTTGCCAATACCATACTCTCAGACTTTTAGCCTTCATAATGGTGAGAAAATAAATTTCTGTTGTCTTTCACCCAAATAAATAAATGGATGAATAGGTCATCCATTCTGTGGTATTTTGTTATGGTAGATCTAGAAAATGAATACAGAGGCAATAGTTAAGGAGTATATGAACTCTAGGAGCTGGGAATAGCCCTTAGTTTATAGACAGTAAGAAAATGGTGATCTCAGTCCCCAAACTGCAAAGAACTGAAATCTGCCAACAACTTGTGTGACTAGCAAGACAAGATATTCTTTCCTAAAGCCTCCAGAAAGGAATGCCACTTGTGAGCTTCTTGGTTTTAAGTTCAGTGAAACCTGTATCAGACTTCTGACCTATAGAACTATAAAATAAACTTGACTATTTTAAGTCCCTACATTTGTAGTAATTTGTTATGATAGCATTAGAAAGGACAGTATATTTGTTCACATAAAAGCCTTCAAAGTGTGACTCACAGATACCCTCAATCAAACTAAAGAACCCTTAGTTATTTTTGGGGTGCCTGGGTGGCTCAGTGGGTTAAGCATCTGCCTTTGGCTCAGGTCATGATCTCAGGATCCTGGGATCGAGCCCCACATCGGGCTCTCTGATCAGCAGGGAGCCTGCTTCCCCCTCTCTCTCTGCCTTCCTCTCTGCCTACGTGTGATCTCTCTCTCTGTCAAATAAAGAATTAAAAAAAAAAAAACAAAAAAACCCTTAGTTACTTTTAAGGGCATTCTTCCTCAGCCACTTCAGCAAAAGCCAAAATTAGAGATGGGATTGACTAGGAATACCTTGAGGAAAAATCTCATATCTAATGGATATGAATTCCTGAGCTAGACATGGGGAAACAAGGTGCTTGAGAATTTTAAGTCAGCAGAAATACTGCCAGTTTGGACCACCCAGGACAGAGTTAGCATTAAGTGAAAGAAAGCTACCAAACACTCAAAATTCCACAGGCAGGAAGCAGGCTGACAAACTGACTCAGCTGCAAACACACACTATCATTCGGAAAAGGAAGACTGGCCCAAGGGGTGAAGACATGAGCCCAGAGGGTAAAGCCAGGAACCAGAGAGGATTACTCCCAGCTCTTGAAACCTAATGAAGTTTAGCTGTATTTAGAAGTTGCTTGGGACTGGTGACTCTGTTTTTTTTTTTTTTCTTCCATTTTCTCCCCTTACCAACCGTAATGTCTATGACTATTACTTCATGCCTGTCCCACCATTGTACTTTGGGAGCAGATAACTTTTTTTTTTTTTAATTTAATTTTATTTCTTCAGTGCTCCAAGATTCATTGAGATAACTGGTTTTCTAGTTTCACAGGACTACAGATGGAGATAAATTCTGTCCCAGGATGGATTATACCCAGAGCCTCAACCCAGCTGATTTAGACGATTTAGGTAGTGAGATCAAGGACTTCAGAGCTGATGAGATTTAGATGATATTTTGGATTCCAAGCTGTAGGTGTAATGGGAAGAGACCTCTTGGGAGCTTGGGATGGGGTGAATGTGTTTGTATGGAGGACAGATCTGGAAGGTTAACTGTGGGCAGAATAATGACCCTCCACAAATATCTATAACCTAATTTGCTAGTGGCAACAGGAAACCAATAGTCTACTTCTCTGCGAATCAGTGCTAGAATCCTAGGACCTAAGGGCAGGAAGCATCTCAGCATCTAATTCATGTTCATTATTATCCAGATGCCGATCCTATGGACAAGGGCCGATGAGAGCTTACTCCATGTAACATGGCTCATTTATGTGAAGAAAAAAAAAAAAAAGAATGTTTATTTCCCTACAGAGTAATTACAGTCTGATTATCCTCTGTTTTCAGAGTCTTCTTATATGTGTGTGGGTCCATTCTCTTTGACCGAGCTCCACACTGGCTGCCATCAGTCTAGTGCCTAGTAAGACTCAACACTGCCTCACTGTCCCATTTCCAACATGAATACCTTTTAGCTGGCTAGGCATTTCTTTGGCTTTTGACAAAATAATCCCTATGACGTCAGTAATGTGTTACTCCTGAGAATTTTACTTTTTATTTCTTCAACTTGTTTTAAGATTTTATTTATTTATTTGAGAGAGCACACAAGTAGGTGGAGGGGCAGAGAGAGAAGGAGAAGCAGGCTTCCCACTGTGCAGGGAGCCAGACTCAGGACTTGATCTTGGACCCTGGGATCATGACCTGAACTGAAGGCAGATGTTTTAACTGACTGAGCCACCCAGGCAACCCTGAATTTTAGTTTTTAATCAGCACTTAACAACCCCCTCCAAAATGAGATTATTCTGGGAGAATTTCAAAGACAACAATAGTCTTTCATCTCATCCCCCAGAGAAAACTACTCTTAGGTCCTCCTGAATTTTTTTTTAATTAGATAATTTGATGCCCTTGTTTTTGTATCCAGTGTCATCCCATGGTTTTCTTAGACTCCTTTTTAAAATAGGGTTTGAGCCTTGCAATTATTTTAGCCATACCCCACTCACCTAACATAGGAGCCCCACCAATGTGGTGGTAGCGTGTGGAGAAAGGGAAACAATTCAATAACCTTACGATTAGGTCTGAGTATTTCTGTGAACCTCTGCTCCCCAGCTGTCAAATTTGGGAATGCTCCTCAGCTTTCTTCCCTTCCTTATGTGAGAGAAGAAGGCTGAAAGTGGGCTTTTCTCTTTACCTCAAAGGCTAGAGAGGGATGGTGATGGGTATTTCCCTTTTCTCAGATCAGGCAGCTGCTGCTAAAATAGTTTCCCTTGAGTTCAGGCCTAGCCATGGAGAACGTAGCTCTTGGGGCCTATCTCAGAATGGTGGCTTTTCCAGTCCCTGTGCTAGAAGCATGAAGGGAATTTTGTCTGATCTTCATTAGGAGATAGGTATGGCTATCCTACCCTCCTCAGAAAGGACTCTAGGAAGTAAAATTCACAAAATCTGGAGCAGTCCCTGAGGACTGGGCCCCAGGGTTTTTTGACTCTCAAGTTGTCCATACTGAGTCTTGTTAA
Organism: Procyon lotor; assembly: GCA_028646535.1. Taxonomy (NCBI): domain Eukaryota; kingdom Metazoa; phylum Chordata; class Mammalia; order Carnivora; family Procyonidae; genus Procyon; species Procyon lotor. The sequence goes on along the minus strand of CM053608.1, from coordinate 69,254,960 downwards.
TTTGTTTGTGTTCCCAATATTGGCTCCAAAGACTGGTTTCCTCCTAGTAAGCTGTGATTCTTGGGATCTTTTCCTCTCTCCAGTTTTTGGAGGAGCAGTTTGCTCTGTGACCTCAATTCTCTGGCAGATCTAAGAAAAGTTGTTGATTTTTCAGGTTGCTAAGCTTTTTTCTTGTTGTGAACATGGAAGTGATGCTTTTCAAGCTCTTTGCATGTCAGAGTGGAAACTGGAACACTCTATATTAAATGGGATCAACTTGAACATACCGGTTTTTGTAAATATTTTCACGTTGCCAAATATATTCACAACCCGTATGTTAATATTTGCATAATATCCTCTTCTATAGATACACCCTAATTTGCTAAGTCAACTCTCAATGTTAGATACATGGTTTGTTGCCTATTTTGAACCATTTTATACAATCTGGAAGTGGAGCAAGCTTGTGATGCATCTCTGTGCCTATCTATAAGGAGTTCCTTGGAATATTTTCAAATATTTCTATGAAGAAATCAGATTTAGTGTGCAAGAAGATTTAGTGAAAATACAAGGAAAGGGGATAGATCCCTATATCCGCCTTTGGGTACTGCCCACCTCCTCCTAACTTTCCTTTTGTTGATCCCGTTGTCTTTTCCCTCACTTCTCCATGTGCCCACTACCTTCTGGCTACCTGATACCCCGGGGTGGAGCTTGGAGGACTTGTGCCATTTAATGTGCCCTATGTGGGGATGAGAACTTCTGGGAATACTGTGGAGGATGGTTACTACTTCCCCCTTCCTTATCCCTCCATCTCAGCCTCAGTAGCAGAAGAAGGACTGTGTCCAGAAAGCACCTGAACACATTCTTTTAAGGTTTATTTTTTTTAATTGAATAATAAACCATGTCTACATGTTCTCGAACCTCCTTTTGCTAAGTTTTGGGAGATGGGCACTTCCTCCTTTCCCACTGACTCCTAAAGACAGGAGAGCTGCCCCCCTCAACACGCACACCCAGTTCTGCTGCTGTCAGGTCCCAAGGAACCTGTTTGTTCAACTCCCTCCTCAAGCACCCCCCCCACCTCACCCCAGATTTACTGTTAAAGGAAGGAAAAGAGGAAGAAAAGCCACACGCCAAACTATCTCTTTCCCTACCGCTTGTGGGGAATGGAGCTCACAGAAACACACAGAATCTCAAAATCAGCTAAGTCAGAAGTATGGATGGGGAGAGACAACTGACATTGTTTTCTTTAATGCCTAAGTGTCTGGAATAAAACACTGGCATGCTAATCTTTTGATTAATATTAAGAAAAAGTTGAGCTATACACATCTTAAAAGGGGGGGAAGTGCCATGACAATTCTACTTTGAAATCAATTTCTTTTTTTCTGTCTTTTAACGTACATTATTTAAGAGTGCTTATATATTTAAATAACAACTATTTAAAATGACCCAAACTGAATGTCATTTTCATACGTAAGTAAAAATAGAGAACTAAAAATATAGCACTGACTCTAGTCACAAGGAAGATGTTTGAGGTTTTGCTGTGTGACAAGAATATAAAATATTTCTACATGTATAATTAAATACACAACAGATAGATAGCAAAGCATTGTCCCAGGAAATTAACATCAGACAAATGACCTTGAATGCTTTCAAATGTTATAAGTTGATAAGCCTGGCTATAAAAATAAACATAATTGGGTCATAAAATAATATTTAATAATTTTAAATTTTAGAGGAAAAGTTTGGTGAGCGAGACCTGCAAAGAAGGTGATATACTTCTGAGAAGCAGTAGAGCTAAGGTTCAAGGAAGAAAATGATCCTTCTCAGGCCTCTTTTTTCTGTTTTTGGTTTTTTTTTAATTGTGTAAGAATACTTAACATGAGATCTACCATCCTAACAAAATTTTAAGTGTACAATTTTGCATACACATTTGGGAAACCAGAGGTTTATTTGGGAAGCCACACTTCCTGGCTTCCCTGTTATTTCTTTATGTGAAACTGAGGCTTCACCAGAACCAAGCAGTCAGATAGTGACTCTGTAAGTGAAAACTCAGAGTCTCACTGCATGTAGAAATGTACCTTTTATTACTTATCAGTGTATCGTTGAGCATTAGGGCATAAGCATTTGGAAAATAAATGTGGGAGAATTCCACTGAGGTGCCCCTTCCCTTCCAGTAGAAACTACTTCATCCTCATAAACATGCATAAGAGTGATGCACAGAGATGTGCTTCTAGGAGTTAACATCATTCTGGGTATAATCTTCACATTTCATGTTAGAACACTTACATTAATATTTTGACTAGCTTACATAGTTTATTTTAATGATGAATCACCTTTATATGCCACCTTTCAATGCCTAGATGTTTTTTGATCCAGCAACCTTTTCATACCCACACGGCTTTAAAACTAAGAACAAAAAAGTTAGTGACCAGTTTCTCCCCTCCACCGGCAAATGTTGAAAACCCTGTCTTTTAAGTGCTCTCTAAGAGAGACCAAGTCAGTCTTCTCTTTGATTCTTCTCAAAGAGCTTCAACAGGGAATCTTACCTAATTTCTGGTATTATGTAACATAACAAAGTTTTTATATATGATTTATAACTATCACAACCATCTCGCGTAGACACTATTCTCATTCTAAATTTACAGGCTTGAGAGAGCCAAGTTTTAGTTATTTCTCTTTATTCAAACAAGTGAATACTGTCAGATCTGTCTGGTACCTTCAGCAACAATGCTCAAATTCTTCCCCCAAAGAAAAGAGCTTCTCAAGGATACAAATGACTTCAAATATCATAACCCAAATAGCACTTAGTGTATTTAATATGGTGTTTTGCTCCACTTCTGTTCACTGATGTGTAGGCGGCAATTCGGCTTGGTCCAAGATAAAGAAGCAGTTAGTACTTCCGGCCCCATAGACAGAAAGCCCTCCCTCCTTTTTCCCAACCCCCGTCTTATTTTCTTCTGTATCCTTGTGAATGGATTTCACCCTCCAGGTCTCAGTCTAGGGTGGAAGATGATCCTTTCGTATCTTACCTCTCTTGGGATGTTGTGTTTTTCTTCTCATGGGTAATGATAAGGAAAATTAGCAATTCTGAATTCCTTCTTATAGATTGGTGCTATTCTAAGTGCTCTACACATCTCAATACCATAAATCCTCACAATAACTAATCTCCTAGCCCCATTTTACAACATGAGGAAGCTTCAGGAACAGAGGTGTCACACAGCATGTCTGATGTCAAACAGTTAATAGCGGAAGATTCAAAACTGGGCTGTGTAATTTCAGAGTTTCCTTTCTTAAGTCTGACACTGGTGATGTGCCACGCCCTCCTCACTACTCTCTCCCTACAACCTATGTTCTTTTCTACCGAATTGTTCATATTCTCTCTTTCTGAGGGGCTATCCCTCTTCCTCCCTCTTGAGGAAGTGGCTTTAAACAGTAATTGAAATATCCTGTCATCTTAAGCAGAATTTGACATTGCTGAGGATGGGAGGTAGCAGTATGGTCAAGAGCTAGCCTCTATAACCCTCATCCTCAACCTGGGGCTCTTGGTTGGGCAGGGTCTTTACAGCAGCATGGTCCGTTCCTCCCCACCTCCTCTCATTCCAACATCTTGTCGTGTATGTGAGGTATCTGGCTTCTGGAATCATCCTCCACCTTCCTTCCCAAGACTTTATTCTCCCAAGTAGTAGCTGGCAGAAAGAACAGGAGAAGCAGCGAACATCTGTAACCAGACACTTAGCAGGGGTAGACCGCATTCCCTGACCACCCCCACCCCCAGCTCGGCTGGTTCTCTCTGCTGCTAAGGTGTAGTTATGCATGGACATCAGTGTGCTTTAGCTTCGTAACATCACATTCTGTCACTAAGGACCCATCTCAGATAGGGGCAGTGTGAACTTCCTTTAGCCCTAATGGAACAAACTCTCAGCCCCCTATCTGGTGGCCTCACATTGCTTGGTCCCTTGGAAAATCCCAACACAAAGTAAAAAACACCTTCACTTGTTCACTGTATATGTGACTATTTGATAGTCATTATTCTGATAATCACATATTGTTTGCACAAAAGAGAACCTACCTATTCTTTACTTGGGACTATAATAAGCTTTAGCACTAAATTCGATTTTGTCAATTCTTAAAGCTACACGAGCTGCTTGTATTCAATGAAAGATAAACATAGCAGAAAATCTGTTATTATTCAAAGAGACACAGTGTTTCATTTGGGCTTGCTACAAGCTCCTCCACGGTAGCATATGCAATGAAAAGTAGTCCGTAGTTTATGCTGGGGCGCTCTTCCAGTGCAACTAAAGTTGAGATCTCATTACTTGCAGACCTACATTCAATTAACCTTTCATTTCAAGGGTGAGAGAAATAAGATATAGAGATGCTCTACCTGGGAGTGCACATCAACACGACTGCATATGGGTAAACAGGCTTGAATAAGTATAAAGTCTCTAGAATGCCTTCTGTCTCAAGTAGATTCCTAAGCTTGCTTTCTAGAGAAAATTCTGCTTTACTGAGCTCACGATGCCATCTGCAGTTGGCGATGTGGCCTAGTGTGCCTTGGTTTCAGCTTCTCTCTCCCCCATACCTGCTGCTGATTCAGCACCCGCTGGCAGGCTGGTCTACCTCCTTGACGTGTCATTGATAACCTTCCTCCTTCCCTCCTCTCAATCCTTCCCATGCCTAATTGTGAGGCTGTGCTTCTCTTGCTTTCCTGTGTTCTTAGAACACAAATAAAACCTTGATTTAAGGCAATTAGGAACATGCGGCTTTTGTTTCCGAGCCCATGTCCTTGTTGGAAATGGCCTAAGGAAATAATCCGCAACAGTATACAATGTTACTGAGTGAAAGGAAGTCTAAATTGAAGCCAGACACTCATTGACAAGATTCAAATGAAAAATTGATTTACTCAGTGTGAAGAGGGAGAATTCATCTGAATGTGCACCATGCTCAGAGCTATCATACAAGGTACTGTGGATATTCCACACAGATCAATGTGGAAACAGAAACGGTTTGGTTTGGTTTTGTACTCTGCCCAGGATTTTGCCCCAAATTCCAAGAAGCAGATTGAAGCTAGAATCATGGCAGAGTTTAAAGCATGCTTGTCCATCATCTGGCTTTCGGCCTTGCTCTTATGGAGGGGAGAATGATGCAGGGATGCAGATGGGTTTCCGGCCAATTCGTGTTAGACGTCTCAGAGCTACCCGACACTCCCTCTCGCATCTCGGACTGTGTTTTGTAACATACCGTACCGGTGGGTAGTGCCCGGCTCTCCACGTTTCCCTTTCTTATTCCCTCCCTTACCTTTTGAAAAATAGCAGGAAGGGAGGCCATGATCCATAACTCTTATTAGATGTTTTTTCAAATGCCGCAGGGGTTCCTGATGGCAATTGGAAGCCTGCCAGTGCAGAAAACATACACCATGTTAGGTGAGGCTTCCAGATTCTGTGTGAAATCTGCTACCATTTAAAAGACATTTCCTGGACTATGCATTCCTCTCCATCAATTCCCTGGTCTCTGACTTCAGAAATGTTTTTTGTTTTTGTTTTTTTTTCAAATGCCTGCCTTAAAGAACACTGTACTGTTTACAACATTTCCACTGCACCTTCTGAACTCTTTGCTTCTTCAGATGTATTCTGCCCTAGGTGTGACCTTGACGTGCAACCGCCTTGTTCAATCAATAATAAGTTTTTGAGCACTTACTGTGTGTACATCTTGGTGCCAAGCACCACAGGAGGATCTGAAGAACGAGGAAAGCATTCAGAGCTTTCTATTTATCTTAGGCAGATAAAATTAAAACTTACAAAATAGAGAACAATTAAGAATTGAACTGTGAGAATTAATGCACAGAATATGACTGAGAAATGTAAAAAGACTTAAGTTTGCTTGGATTCCTTTGAGAAAATTCACCGTGGAGGTAAGACATGGATTGAGACCTGAAGGAAGAACAGAATTTGGTGAGAGAGGAAAGAAGGGACAATGCTGAGGGGAGGCAAGCGTGGGCAAAGACTCAGAGGTGGGACTAGTCGCTGAATCTAATGAGAGCCTGCAGTTCATATTCGTGAACAGGGAGGTTCGTGAACAAGCAGGTAAAACGCGCTGGGTCCTGAGGGGTATATTAACCAGGCAGCGGCATTTGAATTTGGCATAAAAAATGACCCAATAAGGATGCCTGGGTGGTTCAGTCAGTTAAGCAAGGATCTGCCTTCAGCTCAGGTCATGATCTCAGGGTCCTGGGATCAAGCCCCACATTAGGCTCCTTGCTCAATAGGGAGCCTACTTCTCTCTTTGCTTGCTGCTCCCCCTGCCTGTGCTCTGTCTCTCTGACAAATAAATAAATACTTTAAAAATTACCTAATAAAAAACTGTGAGAATAATGTTCAAAGTGCAGCCTGAAGACCACCTATCTAAGAATTTGGGCTGCGCTCCTTAAAATAGCACATTTCCATAACCACCACCACAATAAGGATGCAGAACAGTCTCACGGGCCCAAACCACTCCCTAGCGCTACCCTTTTATGGCCACCCCCTTCCTCCACTCCAATACACGTGTCAAAATTCACAGAACTGTACATCGAAACGTCCATTTTACTTGATATTAATTTGAAACAATAAAGTTAAGATTGTCTTTACCTATAAAGAAAATGGCATATCTCTGGGCTCTACATCACATGGACTAAAATCAGAACCTTTGGCATTGACTCCCAGACATCTACATTTTTTAAAAAGTGCTTACAGTGATGGGGGTGGGGGAGCTAGCCTATATGACCCCCTCCAGCTTCCCTGCCCTGCCTCCTCTAAGTGTACACTTTGAAGGTTTCCTTCCTCCAGGTGAGGCTGAGCTGATGGGTCTGTGGCTCTGCTAGGCTGTGGCTGAGCTGGAGTCCAGGGATGGCCTTTCTTTTCTGGGTTCGTGCCACTGTTTCTTTTCTGGGTTCATGCCACTGTGCCGGATCTTCTATTTCTTGGTTTACTGTTCCATTTTTCCTGGGATTTCTAAGAAAATGTACATGAGAAAAGTTGTAGGAGCTCCTGTCAATCTGAAAAGCTTTATGTGCCACCATATTTGACTGATAATTTGGCCTTTATACAAAATTCATGGATGAAAATTATTTCCCTCAAAACTTTGAGTGTATTTCTCTGTTGTTCTTCAGCATGGGGTGTTGCTTTTTCTTGCCAACCCTATTTTCTCTACTTTCTAAATGCCACTTACTTTCTTTTCTAAGACGTTCAGCATCATTTCTCATTTCTGAAATTACTCAGATATGTCACAGTAATATATCGGATGGTAGGACTCCCATTCATTCATTCAGCGTATTAGGCAATTGTTAGATCCTTTTAATCTGAAGAGTTGGGTCCTCATTCAATCCTGAAAATTTTTCTTATATTATTCCTTTGATAGTTTCTGTCTTTTGTTTCCTATATTCTCTTTTTTGGACTTCATGTAGTCTGATATTGGGACATGTTATTAATCCTCTAAAACTTGATCTCTTCTCCTTTTCTTTCCTCTTTGTCCATTGTCCCACGCTGGCAAGTGTTGATTTGTCTTGCTTTATCAATCAATATCCTTCTGATAGTTTTATATTCATTTTTTATTGCTGTTGTAACAAATTACCTAAACCTTGTAGCTTAAAACAACAGAAATTGATTTTACAGCTCTGGAGATCAGAAGTCCAACATGTGTCTCACAGGACTAAAATCAAGGTGTCAGTCGAGTTCCTTCGTTTCTGGAGGCTCTGGAGGAGAATTCATTTCCTTGATTTTCTCTAGCTTTTAGAGACTCCTTACATTTATTGGCTCATCACCCTTTCTTGCATTTTCAAAGCCAGCCGTGATGCATCTCTCCCTCTTTCTCTCTCCTCTATTTCTCTCTCTCTCTCTCTGTCACTCTCTCTCTATGTGACCAAAGCCAGAAGATTCTTTACTTTTAAGGACTTATTAGATTAGGCCCACCTGAATAATCCAAAATAGTTGTCCCATCTCCAGATCTGTAACCTCAATCACATTAACAAAGTACATTTTGCCATGTAAGGTAACATATCCATAGGTTCCGGGGATTGTGGTATGGACAACATTGTGGGCCATAATTCTGCCAACCACAGAATACCTACTAGAAATTTACTGGACTGTGTCTGCTGATATTCCCCTTCTACATTCTTCATTTCTGTTGGCATGTATACTACTCTATATTAATTTATGACCATTTTACTATAGTTTTGGGAGGAAAAAGAGGTAAATGGGTGAGCTTAATTTGACATCTTGAATCAGAAGCCTTTCCCCAGAATTTTGTAATGTCCATTATTATTTAAAAATCACTGTTGGGATGAATGGATAAAGAAGATATGGTCCATATATACAATGGAATATTATGCTTCCATCAGAAAGGATGAATATCCAACTTTTGTATCAACATGGATGGGACTGGAAGAGATTATATGTAGTGAAATAAGCTAAGCAGAGAGAGTCAATTATCTTCTGGTCTCATGTGTGGAACATAAAGAAAAATATGGAGGGCATTGTGAGAAGGAAAGGAAGGGTGAATGGGGGGAAATTGGAGGGGAAGATCGACCACGAGAGACTGTGGACTCTGGGCAACAAACTGAGGGTTTTGTGGGGGTTGGGCGAGCCTGGTGGTGGGTATTGAGGAGGGCACCTATTGCATGGAGCACTGGGTGTGGTGCATAAACAATGAATTTGGTAACACTGAAAAAATAAAATAAAAGTATTTGGGGAAAAAATTAAAAAAATAAAAATAAAAAAATAAAAATCACTGTTGGGGTGCCTGGGTAGCTCAGTTGGTTAATCACCAAACTTGGTTTTAGCTCAGGTTATAATCTCAGGGTCGTGAAATCAAGACCGGTGACCCTGTGTCAGGCTCCACACTGGGGGTGAATCCTGCTTCAGATTCTCACTCTTTCTGCCCTTCCCATCCCCCTCTCCCAGCTCATGCTTACTTTCTCTCTCTTAAAAACAAACAAACAAAAAACTCTGTCATATTGGCTCTTGAGTATAGGGACAATAAAATGAAATATTTAAAAATTTTTGGAATGTATTTCGTATCCCAAAAGTATGGGTATCCCAAAAGTACCCATCATTTGCATTATCCTTTTGATTCTTCTCTGAATTTAAACTTTATTATAAATGGAATTACTTTACTTAAGCTATTTAATTATGCTCAGTACGTCCCTTCAGCCTGAGTCTTATCAAGTCTTCTTGTACATCTTTAGCATTTTAAAGTATTCTGTATATGTCTAAATGCTGACACACTCTGTGTGTATGTGTTTGTGTGTGTGTGTGTGCGTGTATGCGTGTATAAGTCTGTGTATATTTTCTAGGGGGAAATCATATTAAAGTGGTCCCAACTATTTTGCTAGAGATACAAAAATTTCTTTCAAAATAACTTTTGCATTTAGGATGAAATAGGGTTTGTCATAAAATATTTAGCCTAACTCTATAGTTTAACACTTTTACATTTTTTAAGTTCTTATTGCATTTTAAATTTCTTGTTAGAAATTGCATTTTCTATAGTTCACTAAAACTTCAAAAAAAATCTTTGGTCAGCCAAAAATATTTTAAATATATTTGATCATAATTTTTTTAATTTGAGGATTATCCTCTAATAGTTCCTGTAAAACTATGTATCTCAGAAACAGGTTTTTTTTATAATTTTTAAAAATTTTAATTTCAGTGATGTTAAATACAGTGTTACATTAGTTTCAGGTGTATAATACAGTGATTCAATAATTCCATATATTAGTTAGTGCTCATCAAGATAAGTATTCGATTGGGGCTCCCGGGTGGTTCAGTCGTTAAGCGTCTGCCTTTGGCTCAGTTCATGAGCCCAGGGTCCTGGGATTGAGCCCTGCATCAGGCTCCCTGCTTGGCGGGAGACCTGCTTCTACCTCTCCCACTCCCCCTGCTTATGTTCCCTCTCTCACTGTATCTCTATCAAATAAATAAAATCTGTAAAAAAAAAAAAAAAAAAAAGATAAGTATATGCTTGATCTCCTTTATCTATTTCACTCATACCCCCTACCCACTTCTTCTCTGGTGACCATGTTTATTCTCTACAGTTAAGAGTGTTTTTTGGTTTGTTTCTTTGTTTTTCTTTGTTTGTCTTGTTTCTTAAATTCTACATATGAGTAAACTCATATGGTATTTGTCATTCTCTGACTTATTTTACTCAGTATTATACTCTCTAGATCCATCCATGTTGTAAATGGCAAGATTTTATTATTTTATTCTCTTTTATGGCTGAATAATATTTATGTGTGTGTATGTGTATATACACATATATACTACATCTACTTTATCCATTCATCTGTAAATGCTCACATGGGCTGCTTCTGTAATTTGGCTATGTAAACATTGCTGCAATAAACACAGCGGTACATATATCCTTTTGAATTAGTGTTCTCGCATTCTTTGGGTAAATACCCAGTGGTGATTACCGGATCATTAGGTGGTTCAATTTTTTAATTCTTTGAGGAACTTCCATACTGTTTTCCACAGTGGCTGCACCAGTTTGCGTTCCCACCAACAGTGCAAAGTGTTCCTTTTTCTTCACACCCTCACCAACTTTTGTTATTTCTTGTATTTTTATTTTAGCCATTCTGACAGGTGTGAAGTGATATCTCATGATGGTTTTGATTTGCATTTCCCTGATGGTAAGTGATGCTGAGCATCTTTTCATGCATCTGTTGGCCACCTGTATGCTTTCTTTGGAGAAATATCTGTTCATCCCTTCTGCCCATCTTTTAATTGGATTGGGTGTGTGTGTGTGTGTGTGTGTGTGTGTGTGTTGCATTATATACATTCTTTATATATTTTGGATTCTAACCCTTTATCAGATATGTCATTTGCAAGTGATATTTGTTAATATCGTCTCCATTTCAGTAGGTTGTTTTTAAGTTTTGTTGATTGCTTCCTTTGCTATACTGAAGCTTTTATTTTGAAGTAGTCCCAATAATTTATTTTTGCTTTTGTTTCCCTTGCCTCAGGAGACTTACCTAGAAAGATACTGCTATGGCCAATGTCAAAGAGGTTACTGCCTATGTTGTCCTCAGGATTTTTATGGTTTCAGATCTCACCTTTAAGTCTTCATCCATTTTGTATGTGGTATAAGAAAGTGGTCCAGTTTCATTCTTTTGCACATAGCTATCCAGTTTTCCCAATACCAACATAGTTTTGTGCTAAATAATTTGATTTTGTCATGTATGAACAAAATTTGGAGAATGGTAACTGGGACACAGTTTTACAATTGGAAGGGAATTAGAACCCATGCCTCAAGGCATGGGATTAGGTCCTTTGTTGTCCTACCCCTGGTTCCTCCACTAGCAGATACTCATGAAGTAATATCCATTTCCAGAGCTGCCATCTGAAAGCCCAGCACGGACACATTTTCCAGAATTACTCTGTGGCCAACAGCACATTTTCCCTCTTTATCCTACTTTTCTCTTCAAAGGAATGTTGGTGCAGCACTGACATATAAGAAAAAGCAGACGAATGTGATAGGACACAAAATGCTTTCTTCGGTTTGACTCTCATATGTAGGTCCCACTTCATTTAGCTCAGTGAGAGTACCAGCCATCCATCTCCCAGGAAATATTTTGAAAATGGTTCAGAATCAGTTTATTAGGTATTTATTTGTACCTTTTGTTTCAGAAAATATTTCAGAAGATTTTCAAAAATATGTAAATTATGAGATGTTAATATGAATAGTATATTGTGACCTACATTTTTACCATGATTAGGCCACATTCACAGTTTAGTGTGGTCAGAAAACAATTACAAACAAGGAATCCTTGTCACTTAATAATTACAGTATCCACTGGATAAAAATAAATCAATTGCTTACGAGAATTACAACTATTTTTTAAACCAGAGTCAGGCAGAATTTTATACTGGGGGGCTTTGTAAGGAGAACATTTTCTGATTTAGTAAACAGCATTGTCACAGTTCAACAAATTTCTTATGGAGCTTTCTTATAACTGTCAATAAAATCTGATATTATCACACCTAAACATAATTTAGTAATGGCAATTCTTGTGTATGTGTGTGGGGAAGAGGTATAGTTGTAATTCAGTGCTAATTAGATGTCTAGCTTTTGGCTGACCTTGAAAAGGGTTGAATTCCCAGCATCCATCCCATTGCCCTAAAGGTAGCAGGGGCCAACAAATCTTTGTTGAAGGTGATAATTGTGTATTAACAAATGTACAGGAACAGTTCTGCTTTTACAATGCTCACACTAGTATCTTATTATATAGACTACTTCAAATCTGCTGCCTTCCATCCATGGGAATGGAATGAAATGGTGTTTACTAGCCAAGGCACAGTGTGAAAGATTGCTCAATTTTGGCAAGCCTATATTTTATAACCTCAATCCCAAAAGCACAAAGTTGACTTTACAAATATTTCTTTAAAACGTCTATAGATTTATCCACAAGGCTCAGTTCCATTACCAATAGATGTAATATTCCAGTAGGGTAGGAACTTACCAATAAAGAGACAGATTCACGATGGTTGAGCATATTGACCCAGTTCATTGAGCTAGCAAGTAGCAGAGCTGGGACTCGAACCCAGACCTGTCTGACTTCACATTTCATGCTCTTAATGTGCTCAGTAATGTGCTAAGAGAGATCATGCAGAGATTGAACTATATATTTTTTCTCTCAAAGAAAGAGAAGAAAAGGGCACTGCAGACAGAAGGAGCCTTAACAACTTCAACTTCACAATCAATAATCCTGGAAATTCAGATATTTTAAATCTGCTTTGATGCCACGGGGTCTTAAACCTCATCTCTGCTGTCTTGTGAGCTGGCCTTTCTCAATGCCAGCCTTTGTGTCATGCTTCAAGGACAGCATGTCTGATGTACCTTTTGAATTCCAGGGACACTGACTTTCACAGGAGGACCTACATCCTTTCATTTATTTTGTGTGCTCTCAGGTGGTATTTAAGTTGACAGCCAGTCCTCAGTCTTCTTCTCAAGGGATTATAGGTGTGGAACCACTTTCATCTTTCTCTGTCTGTGTATTTTTTTTAAGTGATAAAGGATCAAGATGGCCCTCCATCTTTCTCTCTCTCCTGTAGTCCCCTGGCATCCTCAGCAAAATGCTAGTTGGAAAATCACACTTCTACAGTGGTGGACAGATAATTGAAATTCAAAGCAGAGGGGAGAAAAAGTGGTTCTGAAGGCCTATTTTGCTGCAAATTCTTTATTAGGATTTGGGCCCTAGATCTGCACTAGTCAAGATGGGGAGAATTCTAAGAGAGAAACAGGATTCCCTACAATGTTCTGAATTGAAATAATTACATCCTGAATCTGTCTGAGATGGCCTGCTTACCTTGCACTGTGCACACATCCCTCTGGTTTCCTGTTCTTTAGATGGTCTTTTTTTTTTTTTTTAAGACTTTATTTATTTATTAGAGAGAGAGAGAGAGAGAGAGAGAGCATGAGAGGGGAGAAGGTCAAAGGCAGAAGCAGACTCCCCATGGAGCTGAGAGACCAATGCAGGACTCCGGGATCATGACCTGAGCTGAAGGCAGTCACTTAACCAACTGAGCCACCCAGGTGCCCTAGATGGTCTTTGTGATGTCAAAGATGCCTCCTGCGAAGCATCTTTAGCAAACATTCTTTGAGGATTAGACATACAATGTTTACATCAATTTGAGAGCTTATCAAATGTTCTTTTTTTTTTTTTTTTTTTATTCCAAGCAGGCTGACAACCCATCATCCCTGTCATAACTTTTTCCTACACAATTTCCTCAGGCATACATATTAACAGGTTGCATTTGACAATGAAGACAATCTACCCTTTTCTGTGTGTGGGAAATTTGGCTTTAAAAAAAATATGTTCTTTCTGACAAGCATAAGACTGGCATTAGTCAGAAAGAGAAAGTCTAATTTTCTGATTCACTGAATACAGTAGACATACAATGGAGCCCAAACTCACAATGTTATAAGATTTTAAAGAATACAAAAGGCAAAAAAAAAACCCTGCTAATTTTCTTTGTATCTGTTTATGATGTCCCTGGGACAGTAAAATAATCTTTAAAGAAAAAGGAATGGGAAAAAGAGGTCTGTAGTATAAACTGATAAGTTTGTGAAGTCTATGAGGTGTAAGTCAAGTATTGGTTCCTACTTTCCAAGTTTTAATTTTTCTTTGGGGTTTGGTTTGGTTTTGTTTTTTGGTTACAACTAAACATCATAAAGAGAATGATAAATGACAGGTAATAGAAGCGGCTTTCAATAAAAGGAAAGAAACCTGTGTTATCCAGCTAGAAATAAAGCTAATATAGAATAATAATGCATTAATAAGTACATGTAAAGCAATATATAATGGGAAGGCATTAATATACAAAAAGGCTGCCATTTGAATTACTTTATAAGCTACATTTGCAAAGTTAGAGTCATAAATCTGATGGTGAGATTGCTAAAATTCGTTGAAGTCACTCAGAAGGTGCTGAGGCAACAAGGACATTTTAAATGCACAATGTCTAACATTCAATCTAAAAAATTACTGGTAATACCAAAGAATAGTACAAAGAGAAAAGCCAGATAATAGAAACAGAAATAAATTCAGATAATGTAGTTATTGAAGTTACTAGATACAGACTTTGAGATAACTGTGGTTAACATGTTAAAAAAAATAGTAAGTTGAAATAATTCACCAGAGAACTAGAATATAGAAAGCACAATAAATTATAAAATCTAAAAACGTAAAAATAAATTGGCTGGATTTTAAGAATCAATGCATGCAGTTATCACAGCTGAAAAAAAGAATTAGTGAACTTGAGGGCAGAAAGCATTTGGACTGACACAAAGAAAGTAAAATAATGGAAAATACATGAAAGAATATATTATATATATATATATATATATATATATATAAGAGAGAGAGAGATATATATATATAAGAAAATATATAAGATAATAAAAGACATATGGAACATTGTGAAAAGGTCTTTAGAAAAAGGTCATACATATAGTTGGAGTTCCAGAAGTGAGGCAGAAAGAGTTTCAGGGAAGAAGCTTTGAAGACACTGTGGATCAGATTTCTTCAAAATGGACAGAAATTGTCTAGTAGTTAGATTGTTAGACTCCTTTGAAGTTAGGCCAGTGAGCTAAGAAGAGCTAGGAACCCTAAGCAGGATAAATAAAAAGAAAATCCTATTTAGGATTAGATATATTATGGTAAAAATGTTTTTAAAAATGTTAAAATATAAAATCTTATAAGCCACCAGATAAAAACAAACCAGACCAAAAACAGGACTGACAGTAACAGAAGAAATGGAAGCCAGTAGACAACAGAATCACCCTCAACATGCTGAAAGATCAATGCCAACCTAAAGGGCTATGCTCTGCAAAACTATCCTTTAAAAAAATAAGGCAATCAAAATATGAAAAAAATTAAAGAAACACCAGAGGAGATTTTTTTCAGTAGAAAGAAAATAACCTTACATCAAAAAGTAGAATTGCAGGGGGGAAAGTAAACACTAGATAGTATAAATATGGGGGTAAGTATAAAAGATCATTTACTTTCTAAAGAGTGATGATAAACTTCACCGAGTAAAACCTATATGCATAATGAAAACGCATGGCAACAATAACATAAAGATTAGAGCGGAATGAATGCAGCTTAAAGGTTGAAGATTCAAGCATTACCATAAAATAGAAAAATATTAATTTATATCCCAGGCTAACAAATTAAGGATGAATGTTATAAGCTCCAGGATAACCTGATAAAATGACCAAAGAACATACAAACTAAAAAAAATTAAAATAAAAGTAAAATCGGAACGAACAGAATAACAAAAAATACTTGAGGTCCACTGGTTGCAGCCACAATTGGAGTAACTGGTATCAGACACATCCTTCCACCACAAACTACTATTATATCTGTACAAAAATATATAACTTTTTCAGTCAAAGGATAGCAACCCAACATGGGTCTAAGAATTATGAAAGGTAGAAAGCACAATATTAGCTCATATTTACCCAGGATTTCTCCCCGAAAATATTTCTGAATATGGCCCAGGAAAAAAGAGGCCAAGCAGAGTGGTGGTATCACTGGGAAGAAGAAAAAGAAATCTAATTTGGGGATGCTGAAATAGGTGGAGTTTAGGGGACAGAGTAATGTGGAGGAAGGATCCATTGAGAAGAAGCCCCAAAATTTTCCATAAAAATATTCCTAGGGCCTTATTCTCATCTAAGCTATAGATTTGCAAGGCAAAGACTTGAACTGGCACTTCACAAAAGTGTATCCAAACAGCCAATATGCATATTATACATTCCCAACCTCATTTGTCATCCAAGAAATGTGAATTAAAATCACAGTGAAATATACACATCCACCAGGTTGTCTGTAATTAAAAAGACTGATAAGGTGAAGTATTGGCGCGGAATTGGAACACCTGTTACTCTCAGGCACTGCTGGTAGATGCACAAATTGGCTCAACCACTTAGAAAACTTAATTGAGATATATAATGACCAGAAGAAATGCAAAAGGATGTTCACACAAGCATTTCCTGTAATAACCCAAGCTGGAAACAACCCAAACATCCATCAGGAATGGTATGGATACATAAGTTGTAGTTTAATCATGCTAAGGAATAACATTCATCAGTGTGTGGTGATAGAAGTCAGATTAGTTTTGTCTGCTTGGAACTTTATTCTTATTTATTTATTTAAAGATTTTATTTATTCATTTGACAGAGAGAGAGAGGTCACAAGTAGGCAGAGAGGCAGGCAGAGAGAGAGGAGGAAGCAGGCTCCCCACTGAGCAGAGAGCCTGATGTGGGGCTCGATCCCAGGACTCCGACATCATGACCTGAGCTGAAGGCAGAGGCTTTAACCCACTGAGCCACCCAAGTGCCCCATGGTTGGAACTTTATTTAAATGAGAGCATGGAACAAGTGTTCTGTGTGCCCAGCATCAATAACATGGAAATGCATCCATGTTATTGCATACAGAAACGCTACATTTTTTCTCATTCCTGAGAAATATGCATTTTTTATACATTTCTACTTGTTCTACATTTCTATATATGTGTGTGTGTGTGTATGTGTCTAAAGTATATAAATGTTCTAAGGTATATAACAAGTATATCTATTATCTGTAAGTATATAATGCATTTACATATAAAAATATACAACTATACATTTTGTATTATGTTGTATGTATATAATACTCATATAAAAGTAAAATGTGCACATGGCTGCACAACTGAGGATACTCACAGCTCTCAGCGTGTGGCTCAGTTTCTTTCAAAATGTCTACTGTTCACAGAATCCTCTGCAAGCTCAGCTTGGAGGATGATTATGTCCCTAAGTGCTCATATATCAATCAAAGCATACACTAATTCGGATGCTGAGCATGATGCTCTGAACACTGCAATGGCCATCAAGAGCAAAGATGTGGATGAGCTCATCACTGATAACATTTGACCAACCAGAGCAATGAACAGAGATAGGATATTGCCTTCATCTGCCAGAGAAGGACCGAAAAGAAGCTTGTATCAGTACTGAAGTCAGCCTTGTCCAGCCACCAGGAGACTGTGAGTTGGGGCTTATTGAAAACATCTGCTCAGCACAATGCTTCTCAGTTGAAAGCCTCTATGAGGCTGGGGACTGATGAGGACTCCCTCACTGAGATCATCTGCACAAAGACCAACCAGGAGCTTCAGGAAATTAACAGAGTCTACAAGGAAATGTACAAGACTGATCTGTAGAAGGACATCATTTCTGACATATCTGATGACTTATGCTAGCTGATGGTTGTCCTCACAAAGGGTAAAAGAACAGATGATGGCTCTGTTATTATGAGCTGATTGACCACGATGCCCGGGATCTCTATGATGCTGGGGTGAAGAGGAAAAGAACTGATGTGCCCAAGTGGATCAACATCATGACCGAGCAGACTGTCATCTCCAGAAAGTATTTGGTAGGTATAAGAGCGACGGCCCTTCTGACATGCTGGAAAGCATCAAGAAGGAGGTCAAAGGAGACCTGGAAGATGCTTTCCTGAACCAGTCCAGTGCATTCAGAACAAGCCCCTGTATTTTGCTGAATGACTGTACAAACTCCACAAAAAGCAAGGAGACTTGCAATAAAGTCCTGATTAGAATCAGGGTCTCTTGCAGTGAAGTGGACATATTAAAAATTAGGTGTAAATTCAAGAGCGAGTATGACAAGTCCCAGAACTACTGTATCCAGCAAGACACCAAGGGCAACTACCAGAAAGTGCTGCTTTACCTGTCTGGTGGGAATGACTGAGGCCCACCATGGCATGAGCACCCAGGAGGGGTGCTCCTTTGTTTCCAGCTAACAGTTCTAGAAAATAGCCTGTGACTAACAGTCTCCTTGTGCCCATCCCCATGAGGATGATGTTCACACGCCCCCTCCTCATCCTTATTTCAGTTGCCAAAGCACTGCCTGTTTTTCACATCTACTCTTTCCTTCGAGCCAAAGAAATAACATCCCAAAGAGTTGGAAATGCATTCTATGATGTGAAAGACTTTGCCTCTTGTGTACTGTGTCATAAACAGATAAATAAACTGAATTTTTACTTTATAAGAAAATAAAAGTAAAATATGCATGTATGTATATATGTAGTATACAATAAAATGTATACAAATACAAGATGTATGTAATAAACATTTATTTTAAAATGTTATTGTGTTAATATCCTGAGGTTCACGCTAAATAAAATACTAGACTAGAAGAGTTATGACTGGCCAGCTAAGATTTAATTACATGGCATGAAAAGGCAAATGAATCAGTGAAATCTGTCTGGGCTTGTTTTCAGGCAAACAATGTAGGGACCAAGGGCAGGCTGCCCCAAGATGGGCCACTCTGGCATGAACATTCTATTGAGTGAGCACTGGGTGTTATCCGCAACTAATGAATCATTGAACACTACAACAAAAACTTATGATGTACTATTTGCTGGCTAACTGAACATGATAAAAAAAAAAGTAAGCAAAACCCAGCAGATGCAGGAAAAGCTCTCTTCCTGATCTTCAACTGCCTAAATTTACATTGTTAAGGAGACCTGTACCAGGAAGAGAGCTATTAACAGAGACTCTTGGTTTATCTAAGAAACTTAACTGCATAATAGGGCAAATTTTATTTTTTAAAACACCTTTTCACCTTCCTGCTAGTGGCTTCCTCTCCTTTGGGTCTTCAGAACCTCTCCCTCTCCTTAGGTCACATGAGTTTCATGTTGCCTCATTTTCTTTGGAATTTCATGTCTATATGGATTCCCCTTATGTATGCTATTAAATTTTATTTTCTCCTGTTAATCTGTCTCATATCAATTTGGTTCTAAGTCCAGCTAGAAGAACTATAGGGCAGAGGAAGATCTTCCTCCCCAACAACATTTCACTAAATGCTAAAAATCACCATAATTCCCTTCCTTTGCAGTAATGATAATGATATTCTAATAGAGGAACTTCCTTTTGTCCTATCTTCTAACTTTTTGACCCTCTTTTTGACCCATACCATATCCAAATCATCAGATACTTTGCCAACTTTACTTTCAAAATATGTCTGGAATATGACTTATTAGGTCCCCCACTATAACTCTAGTCCAAGCCATTGACCAAGAGATTGGAAGAATGTAAGGAAAAACAAGGGATAGAGACTACCCAGGAGATGGTAAACATGGGGCTCAATCCCACTCCTCAACCTGAAGAGGGAAGGGAAGAGGGCTGTTATAGGACTGAGAGGGATGCCTGACAGGATTTCCATCTTAACTTACGAATTCAGCCAGCTGGAGGCAATACTAAGACTCCTGGGACGGAATACCAAGAAATAAATATCCTGAATTTACTCACTTTTCTGCCTCAGTTCTTTGTTCATGCTCCCCATTGACTGAGGCCCTGGGGTCATTGGTCAATAAAGCCTTTTGATGTGATCCATAGAGGCCACATAGGCATAGAATAAGATAGAAGAGGGTGGAAAGTAAATCTGGTATAGGGGAATGTGTCTCTTAATGGAACATTTCAGTTCTACTGTTGTTTCCTTTTACTTTATTTTCCACAAAGCAGCCAGAGTGATTTTCCTAAAGCCTAAGGCAGAGTATGCCATTGCTTTCCTGAAGACCTCCAGTGGTTTCAAGTTTCAACTAGAGTAAAATATAAAGTCCTTCTAATGGGCTCCAAGGCTCCAAGGCACCTGGCCCCATTGCTACTTCTTTGGATTTATTTCTAGTCAATCTCCC
Source organism: Procyon lotor (assembly GCA_028646535.1). NCBI lineage: Eukaryota > Metazoa > Chordata > Mammalia > Carnivora > Procyonidae > Procyon > Procyon lotor. Next base: position 69,234,769 of record CM053608.1, on the reverse strand, counting down.
TCTCCAATATGATCCCTCAGTAGCATGACCTCTTTTCTCCTCCTCAAACACATCAGGCTCACTCCCAAACCAGCATATCTGTCATTAATAGTCTCCCTGGAATCTTCCTCCTTGCCTTCCACATATATGCATGGTTCTTTACTTTCTTCAGTTCTCTCCTCAAATATAAAATTGCTTCTCGACATCACTCTCTAACTGTGTTTTATTACTATTTCTAGGACTTAACTGCATCTAGTGCCTGTTTTATATTTGTTTCTTTGGCCATTATCTTCCCCTCTACTTTGGACTGCTAGTTTTATAAAACGAGGGACATTATGTTTTCTCTGATCTTGTGGTTTGACCTCTTAATGCAAAGAAACTGAGGATATTTAAATCTGTTGGTAAATGTATTTTGTGCTTAACTAATTCACAAATTTGCCATCTAAAGAATTCTAGTGTAGCAGTTCACAATTGCTTAGTCCTTAGTCTTGCTGGAGATTAAGGTTTCTTAAAGAGTGGAAAAAAAAATTCTACTAAATGTATCTAAGACTGGAAATAAGGGAAACAACTCTGTATGTAAAATAGTAGGAGATATGTAAAAAGATAAGGAATGGAAATTCATTTTGTTAAAGATAAAAAAGGTAATCTTGTTCTAAATGAAATGGTTGTTAAAAAATGGCTTGGGACAAAATCTGAATACAAACAAAAGTTGTAAAAGGTTTGTGAAGGGAAATCTTTGGAAATGAATTTTAGATGTGGTCAAGGTGGACTAAGATTGAAATGAATGAATTTAGTAGACTGGTATAAGATTGTAAATCTGCTTATTCTTTGTTCACATGATTTAATTTGTAAATGGGGGTGCCTGGGTGGTTCAGTCGTTAAGCATCTGCCTTCGGCTCAGGTCATGATCCCAGCGTCCTGGGATCGAGCCCCGCATCGGGCTCCATGCTGGGCAGGAAGCCTGCTTCTCCCACTACCATTCCCTCTGCTTGTGTTCCCTCTCTCACTGTGTTTCTCTCTGTCAAATAAATAAAATCTTTAAAAAAAAATAAAAATAAAAAATAAATTGTAAATGAAGTCTCTTTAACTCCTTAGGCCTTTTCTTTGGTTATGCTAAGTTACTCAGAAAGTACTGATAAACTTTGGGTTACATTTGGGTAAATGCTATAACTATTCTAGAGGTTCTAAACCTTTCCTAGAGTTCTAATGTTTTAATAAGGTCATCACTTGATATTTTAATTAATGAAGTGTTTTGTGTCACAGAAATTACCTGATTTCCTTGCCAGCTATATTGTAAACTCTCATCTCATCAGCTCTTTAACCATGTCTATTTTGAGTTTTTGTCATTTATAATTGTTCTAATTCTCTTGTAAATGAGCTTCATCTTAAGGAGAGTCATATAAAAGACTTTTAGGACAAATACAAGTATTCAGTATATTAAACTTCTCAAAACTAAAATGGGTGAGAATTTCCAGAACTAACTAAAGCTACATTCATTCTAAACCAGAATTAGTAACATTAGACTAAATAAACTAAAAGATTATGGTGTTAGGACTCTTATTTGAAACACTGCTGGTTCTCTAATGTTTGCTCTTCCAGACTAAGGAAACTTTCTTAAGATATCTGGCTCAACAGAAATGTAAAATACTCATTTGTAAACAGACCAAAACATCAACTTCTCTCTACCTGAACCCTCAAATTCAAAAGGTCTCAGTAAGTATTCTTTCTTCCATGATAATCCTAGTCATTTGCATAAGGTCAATAAAAATCTGTTCTCCTTGTAACAAGACACCATTGGAAACATTGGTTATTTTACCAAGGCTTTGACTGGAATGTCATATTTGAGAAAAACATGCATAGACTCCAATATGACCAGACAGCTTTAAGGAACTAAGATTGACTTTATGAAACCTGGAGCCATAAAGCCCCTTGGAACTATTGGGCTGATACCTGGCTTACAGAGTTCTCGAAGCCTCATCACATGAGTAAAGAATGTCACTTCCTGGCAGGAACCTCAGGATACTTTGGGGATCTCAGGAAGAGGAATTCACCCAAATCTACAGGTATTGCAGGCATGTCTGATGACAAGTAGTTGGCTTGGCTTCTGGCCTAGAGAGGCTGCTAAAAGTTCAACCTAGAGATGCCTTATAAAGTTCCAGCAAAACAGATTCTAAAAGATCTATATGATCACTCACTGTTCTTGCTGAGCTTATGTAAATAACTAGGCCAAGTTTGTTAAAACTTGTTTCTCAAATAAATTAGTCCTGATTTGGCTATCTCTGGAAATGAGGGTTATTTTAGAGAGAAAAAATTATGTTTCAATAACACCCCTTTGTGAATGTTAAATTCTAGATCTGATTGTCTTTAAATGTTTGTTGTTTAAGTTAGACAAACTTGAGGGAAACTACAGAGAAACTACCACAGTAACTCATATATAGACAATCTTCTTGCTTGTTATCCTATGGGAATAACAGAACCGCATGGGCACATAATTATTTAAACAGCTGGAAAATGGGATTAGTTCCCCAACAATTGTGTAACTTATCACCTTGACCAGTTCTAAGTGGCTCAGATGATAACATAACATTTCCTAAAAGCCAGAACATACCCCATTCCATAGGGTTAACTATGGACTTGTGGAGATAATGGATGACTCTACTTTCTTCATAATTGGATCAAATAATGTACTTGGGAATGCCCTTAACCTCTTGATAAGTCTTTTACTACTTGCCAGTGATTCCTTGTAGAATTCCTTGATGCCTTACACCAAAGAGATTTTTCTTAACTGTTTCATCCCTCACAGTCATATTTATCCTAGAAGTCACCTCTATTGAGGTACAATTGGAAACAGAGGCTTTAGCTAAGACTGCAACAGTGCTCCTGGTGAAAGGAGCCTCAAAGCTCACTATGGGACAGTCCCTAAATGTAATGACTTCATATCAGGTCCAGAGTGTCCTTAAAAACCAAAGGCCACCACCAATACATGATGGAGGCTGACTTACTAAATACCAGGCTACACTTAAAACCTGTCTTTACTGACTTACTAAATACCAGGCTACACTTAAAACCTGTCTTAAAACCTACACTTAAAAAAGGGTAGCTTTAAACCCAGCTACCCTTATGCCTGGACCTGAACATTGTACTTCCATAAAGCATAACTGTTGGAGGTCATTGATCTTGTTTGTTCTAGTCAACTGGATTTTAAAAATTCCCGCAGCTATAATTCACCTCAAAGGCTCTATGGCAGGCCACCCCCTGTAATAAGCAGGCTTAGAAGAGACCTTGAACGGAATGGAAACTTGGAAGTCCCAACACCTCCAAGCCCTGGGAAAAACTCTAAGGCACATCTCCTGAGAAGCTTCAGAAAGGACCCCCTCAAACCATGGTGGACAGGGCCCCACACTGTTGTTCTAACCACCCCTACTGATCCCAAGGTCCCAGGTGTCACCCAATGGGTCCACCACTTTAGAGTAAGGAAGGCTCACCAGTTGGATGAATCACACCAGTGGAAAGCCCAACCAGACCCTACGGACAATCTCCAGCTCCACCTTTGAAAAGACCCCACCGACCGATGGACATCCATTAACCGTGGTCACTGGTTTGTCGGCGCAATATCCCTCACCTCAAGAGTTGGGACTTTACGCTGCTGCCCCTTTCTAACAGGACTTTCTCCCTGAAACTTGTTATTGCTTATTGGGGCAGCCTTAGGAACCTTAAAATGGATTGCTAAGTTCATAGAAAACACTGTTACCAGGAGAGCTGCTGCTCAGATACGAGCTTTGCAGGGCTATTGGCCCATAGTAGATGGTAATGATGCCCTATAAACTAGGTGTTTAAAGGGGCATCAAAGGGGAGAATGATAAGGAAAAAAACTGTACTTTAAGCTGGCTGACCAAACTGGCAAGGGAACTCCAGTTCCTGTCTCAAAGCCCTGCTGGGTTCTTCTTTCTTACCCCATTTCCCGTACATGCCAAAATACCAAGTATGCAGAAGTAGGAGGGTATAAATTACCCTCCCTGCTTGTGCTTAAGGCTCAGACTTTTGGAGAAGGGCCTCTTCTGAGTCCACCAGTGTTTTAATAAATCTCCAATCCTCCTTAGTCTATGACTGCTGCTTGGTTTTTCTGCCAGGATCCAGTCCAGGTTCCGCAACAATCTATCCCTAGGCTCTAGATCAATGACTCACACCTAGAAGGCACATGTATTAGTGTGAAAATGTTAATTTCTATAATGAACAGCCACAAATAATTACTATAATAAAACTTGGTTCTCACTCATGTCACAATACAGTGTAAGTCATTGGGGATAATTACTAAGGCACCCTGACCACTAAACGGCAAACAGTCTATATAGATAGACTAAGAAAACAGTTCATATCATTGTTTCTGAGAAACTTTCAGTCCTTAAATAATAATGAAGCCCTGAATACTTTCCACCTTATTTTTAAAGGGCCAATACCTTCCCTAATCCCAGAACACCACCTTAATTAAGGAATGGAAGAAGGGAGAGAAAGAACAAGGTATTTATGTACAAGCTTAGATTAATATATTCATTCTTTCTTCTTCTAATTACCTACGATGACACCAGGGAGCAGAAAAGTAAGTTATTCTCCCTTCTTTCTGAACAAAATAGCTATATCTGAAAATTTTCATTTCTTTGAAATCCCTTTGGAAACCCCCAGGTCATTCCTTTTGTCAAGACACCTACTTGTATGTGCTACTGAAGGAGACTCTGGAGCTCATTTTTTCATATAATATAAATTCTAATCAGTGTGACATCTAACTGTGAGTCTTACATTTTGATTTCTTTCATTGATCTAGAGGTGTTTTCTTTATTGTCATTTGTCAATCAATATCTATTTCTAGGATTCCTTAAGGGAACTCATTTAATTTTCGTGGCACAAGCAATGTTTCAATGAGAATAACCAATTTTCGGCCACACATAATAGTACAAATGAGTTGATGTATTTAAAGGAAAAATGTCCTTAAAGGAAAAAAAGAATCAAGACTTTTATCTCTCTGTGTTAAGAAGAGTAGTGGTGAAAAGTGTCATAAAGTCTTAAATCAGAAAGTGCGTAAGTACACATATAACAAGTACAGATCTAGGTATTAGGGAGGTTACAAGAAGACCCAAGAAAAAATCCTTGTTCACAAGGAACTACTTATAAACCCTTAACTCTATGAAGAGTGACTAGTTTTTAAAGAAATACGCAATGGATCCAAGTGTTGTTTTTTTTTAAGATTTTATTCATTTATTTGACAGAGAGAGAGATCACAAGCAGGCAGAGAGGCAGGCAGAGAGAGAGGGGGAAGCAGGCTCCCCGCTGAGCAGACAGCTGGATGTGGGGCTCGATCCCAGGACCCCGAGATCATGACCTGAGCCGAAGGCAGAGGCTTTAACCCACTGAGCCACCCAGGCGCCCCAAGTGTTGTGTTTTTGAACAGAACAAGTATCTGGTAGATTCACTCCTGCCAAAATCCCTAAAGAATTTTTTCCTTTTTAGATCAACTCTCTAAAGTGAATGGCTTTGTGAGTCCCTGTTCCCCTACCCACCTATAGTAGCTTTTTCCAGTCCTCTAGTCAAGCAGAATAGTTTTCTTAAACAGTAATGCAATTTTCAATTGTCTTACCATAAGTATGATTTAACTGATCATACTGATTTTTGTGTTTGTGATTTTTGTTGTGTGCCTTCAAGATATATATTTGCATTCTCAAGAAGCAAAAGGATTATATCTGCATCGTATCTGATGTTTTCAAAATAAGGAAATTTATGCTTGCTTCAGCAGCACATATGCTAAGATAAAAAGAAAAGAATTTTGACATTTGTGAGCATTTTACCCAAGCACATTCATAGTCCCCAAATGCAAATACCATTAAAGGTGACCATTTCCCAAAGAAAATGTAGCAAATGGGTTGTAGACCTTTGGTCATTTCCCAAACATAACACTAAATCACTAAATGTATGAAACTTTAAAAAGTTTTGTTCCTAGACTAAAAGCTATTATTTACAGCATTTTGGTGATAACATTAAATATTCCTAATCTGCAATAGAACTCAGCTGTTGTCATTTTACAAGAGGATTTTTGTGTATGAGAAAGAACATAGCAGGATAGCCATACTAAAGGAGGGATGCTAAGCAATTCTCTAACTTCCCACTGTACCTAAAAGATGCTTTCTCACAACGCAGACTTATAGCAACTTAGAGGGAAGAAAACTGGAGCCCAGCTTCCAGTAAACCCTACTATCTGGGAAAATTAGTCTAAATGTTTCCTGCAATCCTTTGCTCCTATGCTCAAGCTCATGTTTCCCAGGGGAAATGAGCTTGAATTTTTTTTTTAACTCAACATTATACAGTTTTTATTAAAATAGGATTATAGCTGAACCGCCAATTTTTCACATAACAGGCTTACCTTTTGTGTCTTTGGAACTTTTCAGTAGAACAAGAAAAAAATGAGGACTGATTTAAATCACTTTCTAAGTAAGACAACTTCTTAAACTGAGCAAATTAAGACATCTCTTAATAGCAAAGCCATGAAGAACTTGGCATTGCTGTGTGCCGTAATATTTCTTATCTCAGACTTACCAAATATTTCTTTGATCCCACTGTAGGATCCTGAGAGTTTGTAAATAACATTCAACTGTTTTCTGAGAAACACATATTGTATCCATGATGACTTACTAAGATAGAGATTTTATTGAAGGGCAGTCATAGGAAGCAGGCATTGGGTTCTGTACAGAAGACACTTGGAAACACTACTATGGAGGCGAGCCAGAAGCCTGGATCTAAGTTGCTCAGGAGACTGATGCCCTGTACAACATCCTGAGCTCCTAATTTAAAGATCTGACCATTAGTTCTCCGGAATAGAAATGTACAAATATCTCAGTGGCAGTGCTACAGGTCCACCAAAGCACTTAGTTTTCTTCTGGTTCCGTTGAACAGACTCTTGGTTTTGTCTTGTCTTTTCCTAATTATCTTCAAGTTGGGGAATCATCTACTAACTTTGGTAGATTAGTTCCACATTCTTTGGCCTCCTTCCCCACTGCATTTGATACTAGAAAACAGAGTTCTCTGATATTTCTTTTTTCTTTAAAGATTTTATTTATTTATTTGACAGAGAGAGATCACAAATAGGCAGAGAGGCAGGCAGAGGGAAAGAGGGGGAAGCAGGTTCCCTGCCTGGCAGAGAGCCTGATGCGGGGCTTGATCCCAGGACCCTGAGATCATGACCTGAGCTGAAGGCAGAGGCTTTAACCCACTGAGCCACCCAGGCACCCCAAGTTCTCCAATATTTCTACTTTGGGACTGAGTCAGGCCCACACAAAATTGCAAAGTGAGTGAAATTTATCTTCAAAGTTCTCAAGTCCTGTTTCAGTCTTTCTGCCTTCCTTGTGGGTGGAGCCATAAGAGAGATGATATCTCATACCGTCTGTATTCTGTATTCACAATAGAACCCCACAAGGCTGCTACAATTATTATCCCCATTTTGTTTTACCTACTAGGAAGCAAGTAGGAAATAGGCCAGAGTACATTTCTTGAACTCAAGATTTGAACTCCACTGTGGTCTGACCATAGAGCTTTTCTGAGCTGACTTCTCTTTTCTGTCTGGACTCTCTCACTCTGATGTTCCCCTGCACTGCCATCCCCGTCCCTGTCCTTTCTTCTCATAGGCCATCAATGCCCCAGAGGCCATTTTTTTCACTTTGATATCTGAGCTGACATCCAATCCAAATTTACCTAACTTGTGCTATGCCAAGCAACTGGCAACATGCCAAGTAATCTGAGAAACAATTTCAAGTGAGGGAGCTAGTCACTGATACTAAATCACTTGTTGAATTGTATTTGGTTGGGGGGAGGAGTTGGGAACTCTAACATAACTCAGGATTTGGGATTTATGGTATGAAGATCTCAGCCTATGAATTTTACTGTGCAAATTTGTTACTGACTTATGATGAATTAACTCTATCTGCACCAAGGAAAACTCACTCCTTTTAAATCTGTCTCCTTCCTCTATCACAATTCCCTCATATGCATAAGTTACTGAAATTTAAAAAAATTTTTTCTAATGAATTATAGATGCCTTAACAATAATTTCTAGGCACTGCAACTTTTGCTAACACTACTTTATCCTTGTAACATTTTCCTTTTAGCTGAGGCTTGAAAGTTTGGACCAATGCTTTACAAATTGTGCTCCCATGTTGAGGATTGCCATCCTAATCACCCTATCTCTGGAAGCACAGTCAGGCTTTGAGATCTTCATATTTTTACCATGATACTAAGAATTACAAGGTAAAAGATCCTGAAACCTTGGGATAGATGACTGAAAATGTTAAAAAAATTTTTTTTTAGATTTTATTTACTTATTTGAGAGAGAGAGAAAGCAAGAGACAGAGCAGGAGCAGGGGGAGGGAAAGAGGGATAGAGAGAAGCAGACTCCCCAGAGCAGGGAGCCTGATGTGCAGCTTGATCCCAGGACCCTGAGATCATGACCTGGGCCTAAGGTAGACACTTAACTGATTGAGCCACCCAGGCAACCCCCAAATTATCTTTTATGATATGATGACATTGTTTCACTAACACATTTTGACATTAAGTCATCATTGCTATTGATTTCTGAAGCATTATATTTGCAGTGAAAGAATTAGAATTATTCATATACTATTCATAAAAAAGTAGGCTTTACAAAGTAGAAGAATCCCTGCATTGCAAATTATGATGATTTTTCTAATTTTTTTAAAGAAAAAAGGACATTGTTTTCCCAAACTGCTTTAACAGTTTAGTCTTTTTTTTTTATGATTTTATTTATTTATTTGACAGAGAGAGATTGCAAGTAGATAGAGAGACTATAGTAGATAGAGGAAGCAGGCTCCCTGCTAAGCAGAGACCCTGATGTGGGGTGGGGCTCAATCCCAGGACTCTGAGATCATGACCTGAGCTGAAGGCAGAGGCTTTATCCCACTCATCCCAGGACCCTGAGATCATGACCTAAGATGAAGGCAGAAGCTTTAATCCACTGAGCCACCCACGTGCCTCAACAGTTTGATCTTAATGTGTTTGTGGTTGTCACTTAGTTTTTTCTTGTTTGCGGGTTGGGGAGGGTTAATAATATGGCATACCAAAAAATTTAAGCTCTGTCAAATTTAAAATGTACACCGTTATCATATATATATGTAATTTTCTTAGCATAAGACTAACAATTTAAAATATAAAATTTGCTAAAGCTAGAAAACAGAGATTTACAGTGATTTCATTAGAAAGATCTGTACATTTATTAATATTTCCGAGGAGAGCAAGTATTTATGCAAACACGTGGGCTAAATGCTATAGGAGCATGCTACATATCCATAATATGAACAATTCTTTATAATTTCATGAGAAGTGAATTAGTAGTAGAAAATATGTTTCTTTCCTGAAGACACCAAATAGCAAAATGAGAAAAAATTTCTCAGTTATCAAATACTGTGTATGTTTGTATACTTGTATATATCTGTGAGGTTTGTGAGCTCATTATAAGTAGAATATCATTATTGTTTACTTTATGTTCTAGAGATTTTTGCCAAACAGAGGACTATGGGGACCTTTTACAATTTCTTTTAAGCATATGAAGTTGTCATTTCCAATGAAAGATATATATACATATATATACAGTATCCTTCCCAAATCACATGCATTTATATTCATTCTCTGCCTACTTTCTGGGCTAAATTATTGTTTCTGAAACTCTGACACATTATAGTCTTAGAGAAATTACAGCCTCTAAGTCTGTAACAGAAATCTTCACATATCATACTTTGATCCCCTTTTAAGCATAATGGTACCACCTGCACCGATGGAACATCCTCAGTCCAGCAATTCTTTCACACTGCCCAATGAAGGAAAATCTCATGATCAGTATCTAAATTCTAGGTGTTCCATGATGAGAACAGATCATTTGGACATTTTCTAGCCAAATCCTGGTTTGCTGTTTTTGTTCTTATTGTTGTGCTAGTGGTGGTGTGCTTTATTTTTAAAATTAAAAGAAGATCAAGTGGAACATACAATAATAAATCTATTCCATCTTGTAGGGTGCAATTTTTTACCAGAAGTCAAATCCATTCATGTAACCAACCCAATGGCAGCCCTCTCCAGGACACATCAAATCACTAAAAATATAATGATAAATATACACACTGCCAACCACTATGAATAAATGCCACCAAAACAAAAAGGCTTTTATGAAAAACAAAACAAGACAAAAACCCTGTCCAAGAGAAATAATGCCCAGCCCCATACACACACAGGACACGAAGGACACGTTTTAACAGATCATCCTGCTAAACAGTCTGCCCTGACTGAAGTCATTACATAGAACCCTCTTACAGAAAATAAAGTCAAATCCATGGAGAGGTTCAAAATTCCATCATGGACACCCTAAACTTGTGTCCTAATTCTGAAAAGAAACACTGGGAACCATCATATGGAAAGATCCATATGGCTATGATTTGGCAAAGCCAAGATGGCCACCTGGTAGTATCTGACCAAACTTGAACAGTTGTCAAAATCCTCCGTAAGACAATCCATCACAGTAAATGCAAAATGACTACAATATTAAATATCGGTATATAACATATATATGGATAATAAGATATAGCCTTATCTGTAGCTAACCTAATTCTGGAAAAAGTGTAAAGGCAAGATGAGACTGAAACCATGCTCTGAGAAAATATTTAAACATTTTTAAAAGATTTTATTTATTTATTTGAGAGAGGGAGCATATAGGAGCAGGAGAGGAGCGGCAGAGGGAGAAGCAAGCTCCCCACTGAGCAGGGAGTTCAACATGCGGGGCTCAATCCCAGGACCCTGGGATCATGACCTGAGCCAAAAGCAAACGCTTAACCAACCGAACCACACAAGCACCCCATATTCAAACATTTTCAATTGAGTTTTATATAATGACTTCCCTCTGGATGATGTATATTTACAAATAATAGCATGATTATTTTCTGGAAAGTTGGAACATCCCCTTGTTAAAATAGCCATGGCACAGATTGTGCCTAAAAGATACTGAATATCCCATTCACCATGTACAACATTCTAACTATTCTATCCAGTAAAAGGGACCATTCTATCAGCACAGGTATTCATGAATTCTGCAAGGATTTGTCCCTTGCTTAAAAATATTCACTGTCTTCATTATTGTAAAATCTCTAGAATAGCACAAACGATTTTAACAGAATGGGTAAGTTATACCAATCTAGTTCTAATAACAGATCTTTAGAAAACCCCACATACGTCTACTGCTGACCCAAGATCCTCATAATAAGCATTGGCTATACAGGGTACAGAGCTTACATCCAGACCATCAGAAGCAAATTCTCTGAAATACCTGAAACCACCCATTATTCCACTCTCCTTTGCATACTTTTGTTCATTATGCTTTTATTTGTATTTCTTTCCTTATAAGTTTAAGTTTATACACTTGTGATTTATTTATGTTTCCCTTACAACAATAAAAACTTGTTTATATTTAAGATTCCTATAGTTAATCACCATCATAACTCTTTGATAGCTACTGCAAGCTATTGCTGGTCACCCAATTTAAAAAATATATATATAAAGGTATGTTACACTTACTTCATTAATAATGAATTTCTTGTAGATAATACACAGCGAGAGCATGAGAAGAAGGGGTATAGTTAGGAGGCTAAATTGACTGTTTGTCTTAACCAAATCCTAAAGACAACATATTTACAGCTTCACAAAAGTTGTTCTCTCATGAAGCTCCTGTGTTCTTTGTTCAAGGAGAAAATAAAGACTCTTCAATGTTTACACAGAACCAAGTATTTTGTCCTCTAAGAAGACTATCAGTTACGCTACACCAGTAGATGATTCCCCAATATCTTCTGTTGAATTTTGGACTTAACAAAGAGTCTAAAGGTATGAAATCCTTTGTGGAGAAATAACAACTAGTAGAACAGATCACAGAGGAGTTAGGTAATTCAACATGGGCAAAAAAGTTTGGTGCATAACTTGAATGTTGCAATAAGTAACAGCATACAAAAGTAAGTTTAAATTCCTTATACAAATAACTGGATAACATAGGATGTTCTTTTAGCTACCCAGAGAAAATCTATGCCATTGTTGGCATACCTTACTGCATCTGAATTAACAGTACCCATGAAATGAATCAACAAAAATCTGTATCTAGGTGAAAGAGAAAGTCAATTTGGCTATCTAAATAAAGTAGACTTAGAGTCACTGGGATCTGCTTTTATAATCAAGCCTGGAAAACCATGGATTGATTCTACAGTGCCTTTCTGCCCCATAGCTATTTTTGTTTTTCTTACAGTTATTTGATATCTGTTTCCCATAAATGTAAGTGCCTGTATGCAGTTTCTGCCCTAATAGATGATTCAACAAAAAGCACAAACACAAAAGTAGCATATGATCATGCTGATCAAAAATCAAACCAGAAATCACACCTCTACAAAATAAAAAACCTCACCTTAAAAGAGAGCTGCAAATAAATCTCATCTTCAAGGAGAATCAACACCAGTGGTGAAGATCTGAGCAATTCATGATGCTCTTTACTCCACTTGGCTGTGAAAAAACCAAAAGGGGATACCATGAGAAAAAAAATTTCCTACCCTCTAAAAAAACACTGATCTTCTGTTGCCAAGGTAATAGAGCCACAAGAACTCACTTTTAGGAAAATTTTATTATTGAAATATAGTTGAATCACAACTCATTTTTTAACTTGCCTAATAAAGAAGTGACAGCTTTCTAGTCATCAAAAAATTAACCACTGGAGCCAGTTTTAAATTTGTTTAATCAACCAACAACAACTCACATCAGTAAACATGGTTTTACAAGCCGGGAGAAGGCTTTCACTTCTGAAAGGTAGCCTGTGAGGAAGAGACTCATTCCAGTGAACACGATTCTAAGTGGTAGGTAATCAACAACAGGCTTATCCAAATAACCATTTATGTACTGTAAGGTTAAATCACTCCTGTCTCCAAACTTCAGTGAAGTTGTCGCCAAACTTCATGCTTCCCAAACTTGATATATAAGACTGATATTCTGCTCTGCTTAGAAAGTGGCTGACCGGCAGAGCTGCCTTACCTTAAAAAAGCAATAAGTTCATTTGTGTGTATGTGTGTGTGTTTCAGATATTGAATGGTGACTTCATCTTTTACATAGTAGTGGTTAAGTGGGTGTATATACATTTGTCAAAACTCTATACAAAAATCTGTGATTTTATTATATATGTTAGTTATACCTAAATTTTAAAAAAAGAATGTTAGTAATAAAACACATAGGCCAAAAAGGCAGACATTTAGAGTTGAGAGGGAAACATGGAACACTGATGATGTGACCCCTCTCATACCCACATCAGCAGCTTCCAAGACACCTCTATGATCTCAATGGGATCCACAGACCATAGTTTGAAAACTGCTGCTATATATATAATAATGACAACTCAAGTAGGCACTGGACAATACACTGTAAAATTCTTCATTAATAATGTTTTGACTAATTTGGAAAAGCTTAAAAAGCATGAACACGTCACAGAAATGATGTGAAAGTGGGGAAAAGGGATCAGAATTAAAGTAACCAAAGATTGTTTATTCAAGAGGAAGGCAGACATATTGATTAGTTTGTTAAATCAATCTGCATGTTAAAAAATTCAAGGGCAGCCACTAAGTTAACAACATAAAATATATAACTTGTATTTCAGGAGAGGGAAAAGAAGACAATAAGAAAATCTAGTTAATCCAATTAAAAGAAGGAAACAAGAAAAAAAGAAGCAAAATAAATCAGACTGAGAGAGATAAATACCATATGACTTCATTCATTTATACAATTTTTTAAAAAATGAATAAACATAAAAACAAGCAATAAGCAGAATCAGACCTGTAAACAGAGAACAAACTGATGGCTGCCTGGGAGAGTGGTGGGGGATGGGTAAAACGCGTGGAGAGGAGAGAGAGAGAGACAGGCTTCCAGCTCTGGAAAGAATCAGACGAATGGAAGGCACAGCATGGGGAATACCTATGGATACTGTAATAGTGCCATATTGTGACAGATGGTAACTACACTTGTGGTGAGTATAGCATAACGTTCAAACTGGTCCAATCACTCTATTAGATACCTGAAACTAATGCAACACTGTGTGTCAACTGTACTCAAATACAATTTAAAAAAAAAAGGAAGCAAAGAAAATGCACTATCGATGGTATGCTAGAGCCAGCTCACAGTCTCACTGGCTCTCAACGGTGGCCATGCGCAACTCTTACACCCCAACTGCACACCTCATGCTGGTGGCCTCGATTCTGCCATGTTGACGGTATTTACACCAGGGAAATAAGCAAATGTTAGAAATCAGGGCTTTTGTTTCAATTTTTAAATACTTACCTCTGTGCATAGTAAGTAGAAAACACAACTATTAACACTAAAAATAGCAAGAATATGGATTAGTTATATCAATATCTAACCAAACCAGTTCTATGCCCCAAACAGAGCATTTCTGAGGTAATTATTTAATACTATAAGGATGAATTCATGTTAGGATTACAATCCTAAACTTGTGTACAGTTAATACATATAAAGCAAAAACAGGATCCCAAGAAGAAATGGAAAAATTCATACTCAGATTGGGGAATTTCAATGCAGTCCTCTCAGAAGCAAGTAAATTAAGCTGGCAAAAACAAGTCACTAAATAGACAAAAAGGCTGTACTGTACAAACATGAAGCATGACAGAATGTACACATGTAGAGCCTTCAGCCGATAATTACAGAATATAACTTTCATGTGTGAAAGCACACATGAAACATTTGTTAAATTACCATAAAAGAAGTTTCAAATAACTAAGAATTGGTATGTAAATCCTATTTATAACCATATTGTCATGAAAAGAAAAATTAAGGAGAAAGTTGAAATCACACATTTCAAAACAAAATAAATGTCTATCTCATGGGTTAGAAACTAAATTTTAATTGAAATTTAGGACATGTTTAGGAAAATTAGGAAATGTTTAAAACTGCACTACAACAAAAGCACTATGTTACAAAAATCCATAAGATGTTGTTAATCAGGAAGTACTTAGTGAGAAATGTACAGCCTAGAATGCGAAATGTTAGAAAATAAAGACTAAAAATAAAGGAGCTATGCGCTCATCTCAAAAGCCAGAGGAAGAAAACTGAGCAAATTTAATAGAATTAGAAAGAATGAGACTTTTTCTAGAAAAAAATTAAGTGATTAAAATTGACTAACTACAAAATGGATACAAACATCTCTATAACCGTTAAAAACATCAGTCTCTAAAATACAGTCATAAAATAAATATAGCACTTATAAACAAAAAACAAAATTGCCATTATTTGCACATAGTATGATCTATTATATAGAAAATCCATGAAAGTACACAGCAAATTAGAGCTAATAATGTTTTTATCAAAATTATTGGACATAAATTCACTGTAAAAATGTCAATAGCACTCTATATATCAGCAACAACTATTTAAATGTAAGTCTAGAAAATATTCCAAAAATATCTAAAAATAGCAAGAAAACTTGTAAGGTACTTAAGAATTCAGCTAATAAAGGTGTTCATTTACTCCAGATTGATTTATAAATTCAGGATAATTCCAATCAAAAATACCCAGAGATATTTTTTTTTTCATAAAAATTGGTAAGCTTTAGGTGTTAAGATTGGGTGTTGATAAGGTGTTTTAGGTGATTTAGGTGTTGATAAGATTTAGGTGTTGCTAAAATCCGTAATGGAAGAGGAAATGGCCAAGAAGAACTCAAATACAAACAGATGGATAAAAAGTATGATGCTATTTATGTAAATGTTACAAATATACAAATCAATTATACATTTATATACATGCATATACAGTTTAGTAATACATGCATATATACTGTGTCAAAAATAAACATACAATAAGGATAAGCACCAATATTGGAATAGGAGAGAAAGGAAGATGTAATCAGTAAGAAGTATAAAGAGGATCTATCCATAATGACTTAATGTCTTAATATGAGGAAAATAGCAAAAATGAACAATTGTTTGATTTCATTTTTGGTACATGGTGTTTGTTATATTAGAACCTATGTTTTCTGTTTGTTTAAAGATTATCCTGATAAAGATAGGAAAATTGAAAAAGTCTGAATCGCAGGTTGGGTATAGGTAACATTGAGCAGAGATGACTCTTTTTTTTTTTTTTTTGCTACTTTTTTTTTTATTTATCAGTTACATTTTTGTTTTTTTTTTAATTAATTTTTATTAACATATAATGTATTATTTGCCCCAGGGTACATGTCTGTGAATCTTCGGGCTTACACATTTCACAGCACTTAACAGCACATACCCTCCCCAATGTCCACAACCCAGCCACCCTATCCCTACCCCCCCGCCCCGGCCACCCTTAGTTCATTTCTTGAATCTAGGAGTCTCTTATGGTTTGTGAGCAGAGACAACTCTTCTAAGGAGTTCAGTGTCAATGAGAGCAGCAGTCAAGAGAGTAGCATGAGGTCAAGGAAAACTCCCTTTGAAGTATGGGAAAGAGTGGAGTACATTTCCATGTAGATTAATAAAAACATTTTACAACACTGGAGAAAAATAATAGAATTGATAGGGTCTTGAGCATTGAGTACATTGAATCAAAAACACACCGTGAGAAGAAAAGAGAACTGAATGCCTCTTTTAAGCAACATGACCAGAGTAGAGAAAGAATTAGTGGATGGGAAAAATGTCTCCAGGGACTTTTATCTTGGACACTAAGTAAGAATAGATGTGAGATACTGTGTTTATCTCACTACTAAATGGAAGGATAAGTGGAGGAAGGAAATTAAGATATACTGTTAGGATCCCGAGGTCACTTGGGGAAAGTTGAAAATAACAATCTCCATGGCATTCTAAATTTTTTTGTTTTATTTATTTGAGAGAGAGAGAGAGAGGAGAAAAATGGGAGGAAGGGCAGAGGGAGAGAATCTTCAAGCAGACTTCCCGTTGAGCCCTGAGCCTGAGACGGGGCTCAATCTCACAGCCCTTGAGATCATGACCCATGAGATCATGATGTAAGCTGAAATCAGGAGTCAGACACGTAAACAAGTGAGCCACTCGGGTGCTCCTACACAGAGTTAAGGTCATGGTTCCTAGTCCAGCGTTTTAGTCTCCTTTGCATGTGGCAATCTTAAAGTTTTTCTTTGCACTCTACATGGAATGATTTTTTCTATACTAAAAGTTTTTGACACACTGGGAATGTTAGATATAATTTACTGTTAAGATCTTAATTTTCCTTCCTGATCTTCTAAAGAGATAGTAATGTAATTTTGGAATCTTTTTCCCCTTGATCCAAAGAGAAACTGGCCAAACAGGTTGGGGCGATGACATTTATAGAGGGAAACCTTGTGATTATTCTTGTTTATCAGGCAAAAGTCATTACCCACAGATATCCTTTTAAAGTTAAGTGTTGCCTGGAAGTTGAGACTTGAGATCCTAAAAGAGTCAGGCAGACCACCAGTCAGTCTGGCCTTCATTGTCTATAAAATCAGGGCACTGGGTTAATGATCTCTAAAATAAAATCCTATAGTTCAGTGATTCTGCCTCTGTGCCTATTTGCCCCAGTGAAATGGAAATGACTATCGAATACCTTCTTAAGAGAAAAACGTCATGAACACCCTACTTGTTTTCTCCCAATGGTAGCTGCTAGCTAAATATCACAGAAGACTTTAATTCACAGAAACTTAGAGCTAGAGTAGACCATTGCAAGCCTAGTGCTTTCTTCTTACAGATGAGAATATTATAGACCAAGATCAAGTTAATGGCTCGCTTAAGGGAACACACTAACTAGTGGTCACTCAGCTGTTCCCTCATAGGCTACAACATTTAATACTTACTTCTGATATACATATCTGTTGAATTAAACTGCTTTCTGAAAAGTTTGTACACTTTCACTATAACTTTAAATAGAATAGTTAGGGGCACCTGGATGGTACAGTGGGTTAAGTGTCCAACTCTTGGTTTTGGCTCAGGTCACGGTCTCATGGTTGTGAGATCGAGTCCTGCTCCATTGGGCTCTGTGTTCAACACAGAGTCTGCCTGAGATGCTCTCTCATCCTCTGCCCCTCCCACTCACACACTCTCTCTCTCTAAATAAATAAATGTTAAAAAAAAAAAGGAAATATATAAATAGGAAACTTAACATGATTTTTAGCATGAAGACTTGAAGAGGTTTCAGCCCAGTGGTAGTATATTTTGCATGCATTTAATACCTCAGTGGTTTTTGCCAGTTTATTTCCTATCAAACATAAGAGATCATTGGTTTTGTGAGAATATGTCTATTAAAATTCACTATTTTTCTCTGGTTCAAATGGGACTGTAGAAGAATATATCTCAGTGGAATAGAACTTCAGGCCAATTCTATGCATTGCTCAGTCAAACTGAGTATGTCCAAGGGGGTCTTCAAATTTATATTTAGGTTTATGAATTACAAGTGGTTTCTGATAGGGATCTTGACAACTGGTGATGGATTTATAACCCGTAATAATTTTGGAACAGGCAATAGAATAGCATGATAACAATTATTGCTCCTTTTTAACCTGGAAATAGTGACTAAAGGACTACTTTTATTTTGTAACTCTCTGAAATATTTAGATTTTTTAGGCAACCGTGGAAGGCTTCTTAATGTATCTATTGAAATATAAAGTGTGGAAAGGAAAGAAACAGTCTCCTAAAGCGTGATCACATCCACGAAGAACCATCTGGATCTCTTCCTTTAAGATTTCTTGTGTTTGTTTCAAGTAAAATTTTAATTTTATTTTAGTTTTACAGACTGCTCTATCTAGGACACCACTTGGAATGTTGGGAATTCAGTTTTAATTTTGTTTGTGACAAAAAAAGGCATTTGACTGCCAGTCTTTGATAATCACAGAAAAATGGCCAATTGGAAAAGTAAAACACAAATTGCTTCACATAGGAAAACATTTTAAAGCAGAGCTGTAACAAGGTAGAAAGTGAGTACAAATCAAATGCTGTGTGAAGTTTGTCTTTAAGGGAATAGAAAATCAGTAACTCCAACTGTCTATGTATAGATTCTACAATGCTCAATAACAGCAAACACTTAGACCGGTGTACAATGTACATATCGTAGATGTGTAATTTGATCTCAATTTTCCTAACAGATAGGGAGGTAACTATCTTTGGAAAAGAACATCTTTTTTAACCCAAAGATACCAAAGATACTTTTTTAACCCAAAGATACCAAAGAAAGGACATCTTTCTTAACCCAAAGATACTAATACATAGATTAGTATTAGTTTGGGAGTCTCAAACCATTATAGCAATAATTAATTTCAAACTCCCTGTTTGTGGATGTGTGTATGTGTGTGTTTCTTTTTTTTTTTTTTTTAAGATTTTATTTATTTATTTGACAGAGAGAAAGAGATCACAAGTAGGCAGAGAGAGGGGGAAGCAGGCTCCCTGCTGAGCAGAGAGCCCAATGCGGGACTCGATCCCAGAACCCTGAGATCATGACCTGAGCCGAAGGCAGAGGCTTTAACCCACTGAACCACCCAAGTGCCCCCCGCCTTTTTTCAAGATTTTATTTATTTATTAGATAGAGATAATGCACATGAGCAGGGGGGAAGGGCAGAAGGAGAGGGAGAACCAGACTTCCCCCTAAGCAGGGAGCCCAATGCAGGGTTCAATCCCAGGACCCTGGGATCATGACCTGAGCAGAAGGCAGACATTTAACCTTAACCAATTGAGCCATTCAGGCACCTCTGGGTGTGTTTCTTATAATCTTAAAGTCTACCTATTACCTAAAGAGAACTTTAAAAATAAGTTAAATAATGTAAAAATTGAGCTAGTTAATCTATCATTAACTATGAGGACACAGCAAATATTTACCCCAAATCATATTGTAAATAGAACTTTAAAACAGCTCTCTGAAATAAGCACTATAGAACAAAATTAAATCTACATATCTTAAGCGCAAAAAATATTGTGTATCTTTAACTTTCATCTTGTATAAACCATGGTATACAAGGAAGTTTCATTCAAGGAAGAATACTGTTCATTTTTCAGAGGAAAAAAAAAAAAGAAGGATGAATCTGAACCTCTCATTTTGACCAAAAAAAAAAATTGTTTTTAAGGATTTCCTGCTTCTGAAGTTCACAGTGTGTTGAGGAGGTAGAAATCATTTATGGCTAATATTAATTTTTTATTTGAAAAATACTACTTTCTCAGTACTAGAAACATCTAACTCTAAAATTCATTTTGTACCATTTTGCAATAATAAACCTAATGATGCCTTAGAGAGGGTGAAAAAACAAAGATATCCTCTGTTGTATTTTACTTTGCCTTTAAGGTTATCAGTATTGTATAAGCTAGTGAAAGCTAAATTGGATCTCTAAAAGGCATTTTCTCTTGTTAACAAAAGTAATTGCTTAGTGTTTCCATTTAAATGTGAAACCAATCAATAATGCAATATACACAAGGAAGAGGAACATACTCACGAAGACTACCGACTTTTAAATAAAGAAAATACAGTCTTAAGAGTCACATGCACCAGTATCTAGTATGCCAAGAGATGTGTCTATGGTCATACTCTTTCAGATTGTGATCCTGCTACTGCATTTGTACTGGATCGGGATCCGAGACTTTTGACTCCAAAGGCATCCATGTACCTGGATCCAAAGTTGTATCCATCACTCACTACTCACTTAATATTAGGCAAGCTTTTTTACCTCTCTGAGGTTCTCTGTGGAAACCAGTAGTTAACAACAACAACAACAACAAATTACACAAAGGATTTTCCCAAAGTGTGTTCCATAGAATATTTGGACAATGACATCAGTAAAAATCCTAAGATTTGTAGAGCTCTTTCTCTTCATGTCTCTGCTTCCAATGGCCTGACCTGCCAATTCCAGTGACCATTAGCAGCCTCAACTTACCATCTTTATGTCACTCAGATTTTATTTCTTTCATCCACTGAGATCAACACTCTGTTTGGGCTTCACTTCTCCACATTATAGCATGAAACCACTGGCAGGAAGAATAGTTGTGTGCTTCCCCTACCTCAAGTTTCTGAGCCATTTATTTGGTTTATTTAATCTCTTAAATTAGTTGCTTCTAATACCCTCAATAATTTTATAGATTTTAATAGCAAGAGAGCAATTCCAATTCTAGTCATTCTATTATGATCCACCCCCAGATGTCCCTGTAAAAGCATTTTTATGAGCTCACTCTTCCTACCAAATGGATAATAGATTGGTTTGAATCTACCGAACAGAGATAAAATTATGCAGCAATTGTTCAAGTTAGTGATAATGATAGCTTTATTTAGTATAATGGTGATAGTAGGAGAAAAATAGAAGGAGGAGAAAAATAAGCATTTGTGAAATGTGTAGGAGATAATATTGATATCATTTGGTATTTGATAGCATATAAACTAAAATAAGAGGGTGTTTTATAGAATGGCACAGTTTTCAGGCTTGGACTACAGGGTGGATGGTAATATCTTTCATAAATGATCACAATGCATTTGAGATCCCTGTGAGATATCCAAGTCAGCATGGATGGCAGTTCATAAATGTAGATGATATAAATCAAGTATAAGATTTAAACAGAGTTCTGAGTGGAACGTTGAGGAACACCATTATTTAAGGTGTTAAGTGTGGATGAGCTCATTGAAAGCATTGAAGGGGCTTGAGAATGAGTAGCTAGGAAGGGAACATAGGAAGCAGAGGAATGGCATATTTCAATGATTCAAAATTTTACAATGTACAATCTCCTCTTTTTTTCATTGCTGCTTTGAGAGCAGTAACTTTTGGGGTTACATCTTTGGAGAGAGTAAAAGTTTAAGTCAAATTCTTCTTTCATTTATCTTATTTTTTAAAAATTCTTTAAATACAATATTTATAATAGCATTTAAAAATTCATATTGTTTCTGCATCACTCAAAAAGGAAAACTGTTTAAGTGGAAGTTTAGGAAAAAATGTTTATATGGCTCTAATATTGCATTTTTTAGTATTTATGTTACTGGGTAGAGTTATTTTGCTCCAGTTCTAAAATTGCAAAGTGCTGCTTTTCATATTATACATTTGATATGCTCCCATTGCCACTGAAATTAATAGTTCCATATTTAGCCCAGTCATTATTAAATTTCTCAAAATATTCTTCTTGAAACACGTATTTTTGTAAACTATTTCTTTCAAAAGGTTCCTTTTTTATTTAAAACAAAGCCATCCATGATCTCCTTGGCCCCACTCTGAACTCATTCACTTTTTATTTCTTTGAGCCCAATAACACACATACACAGAGACACTCTTGTATGTGTACCTGAACCCCATTGTTTCACTATGGACTAGAGGCCAGGCAGCAATTTTTAGGTCATGAGATAAATTATACAGTTCTTTACTCCATGGTCCATTTGCTTCAATAGTCACTGTTCCCTTGCTAAGAAAGTCCACTTCTTTCAACTCCCATGGTTGGCCAGACTGTAAGTACCATGGCTGTAGGTGATCAGTACAAAAGTTCTTGAAAAACACAGAGAAAGGATGACATTAAGATTTCTGTGTTGATGTTCTTGAAATTAGATTGTTCATCTTTTACTGAATTAACAGCAACTATTTGGTCCTCTTCCTTTTTTTTAAGATTTTATTTATTTATTTGAGAGAAAGAGAGAGAGAGAGAGAGAGCAGGAGGAGAAGCAGAGGGACAAGGACAATCAGACTCTATGCTGATCATGGAGCCTGACACGGGGCTTGATCTCACGACCCTGAGATCATGACCTGAGCTGAAATCAAGAGTTAGATGCTTAACGGACTGAGTCATCCAGGTGCCTCTGGTCCTCCTCCTTTATATTTTACACTTTTATATTTAGTTACTACACTCAGTGAACAAAGTCAGATTTTACAATTGAAGATTTCTATTGTGATATTTTCTGTTCCACTTCCTTGGGTATTTACCTTCTAATCCTTCTGATCTTAGGAGGTAGCTTTCAATGTCTGACTTTGCCAAATAAGTATTTCCTAGTTAAGATTTTAACAATATTTATATATTCTTATAAATATACTTTGTTTATTCTGGTTTAAGCATATGAAAGTTCTTAGAAATAAACAGTCATTTGGTAAATTTAGCACCTAATGTTTCTTCCAATAATGAGAAACATCTTTGAAAAACATTTGGACTGAAAAAAAAATTTTTTTTAAAGGATTTCATTTATTTGACAGAGAGAAACACAGCGAGAGAGGGAACACAAGCAGAGGGAATGGTAGCGGGAGAAGCAGGCCCCCCGCCGAGCAGAGAGCCCGATGCGGGGCTCGATCCCAGTACCCCGGGATCATGACCGAGTCGAAGGCAGACGCTTAACGACTGAGCCACCCAGGCGCCCCTGGACTGAAAATTTCTTGATTCACCATGAGAAACTGAAATAGCAAGCCAATTATGTGGGTTGGTAAAAAGGCATTTGGACACTAGACATGCCTAGAAGAGAAAAGCATCAAAGTCCTAAAATCACTGTTTCAGATATGTTCATCTTTTGGTGTGCTTCAGGTTACATTAATTGTTTTATGAGGAAGACGCTGGACATTTGAGGTGTATTGATGAATCTTACTGATGTTAAGTGATCACACAGAGAAGTCACATAAATGAGGGGTATGGAAAATTGCTGAAGGGATATGAAAGAGGACATGTATTTGGAAAGTGTACCTTTACTTTATTGAACTCACTCCTGTTCTCTATTCTGTTTAACCATAGGGAATAACTTTTTAAAAATAATTTTTAACTTTGATCAATTTCTCTTTGATTCTTTGGGTAACAGGCTGATTCAATATATCCCTCCACAGAGCATTCGCAGGGTTGCACCCATGACAAAATAAAAGAAGTTTCCCACTGCTCCGGCATGTTGCCCATTCCCGCTGACCTAATAGCCATTCACATGCAAGGAAGCAATTTATAGAGTAATCTTGGTTAGGGAGAAAAGACTGTTTTCTCCTGCCCACCAGGTGTTCAATGAAATGATACATTTTGATGGATCTGCTATTAAGCAGAGTTCTTACACGAATCTTGCCTTTTTGCATAAACAAAAGAAAAACCTCTAAATACAAACCTTTATTTACAATATTAAATTGTATTTAATTTAATAAAACAGCATTTAAAAATTCCAATCTGGATATGACCAGGTAAGTTTGCTCAAGAGAAGAGCTAAGATCACAGATATTTAATCTCATACTGTAACACTTAAACATTATCGGAGATCCCATCCAGTCGGAAACTTCTCCACTCCCGTCTGTATTTGAATACAATTCTAATAGAAGCTGTTTTATTTCTGAAAAGACTCAGAGGACTTCCATAACACAATATCATATACATGTATCGGTAAGTGGAGGGGGAGTGTCTTTTTTATATGAATATACATCAAGTGTGAGGAATATTAATCTAGACTATTAAAATTGCCTCCTAATCCTGTGTATGAATCATGCCCCCTGCCCATCTTTTTCAACTTCACTGGAAAAGACTTTTTTGAATGTCTCATCATTTTTAGCTCTCTATATAGTTGTTTCTGATGGACTGCTAAAGTTTGACATTTACGACTCTTTGCATTCCAGCCCGCCCTATATTCTACCCTTAGTTCCAACTATATTTCTGAGAGGTCTCCCTTCAGGGTTTCAGGGCTTTTGCTGTATTCAGCATTGTCCGAACATACTCTGATGCTCTACTGTCTGTTGGAAAACATTCATTTTGCCTTAAACGTCCTCTACTAAAAATTGCCTAATAGATGTAGCCTACCTAGCTTTCAGTAGGCAGAACTGATTTTTTAATACTGTATAATTAGGGGCGCCTGGGTGGCTCAGCTGGTTGAGCAGCTGCCTTCGGCTCAGGTCATGACCCCAGGGTCCTGGGATCGAGTCCCACATCGGGCTCCTTGTTCGGCGGGGAGCCTGCTTCTCCCTCTGCCTCTGCCTGCCTCTTTGCCTGCTTGTGCTCTCTCTCTCTGACAAATAAATAAAATCTTTAATAAATAAAAAAATACTGTATAATTATGAAGCACATTTCAGTCTCTGTAAGCATTGACCCCTGTGCACTGTATTTGTATTTATGCCTATCTCCTAGTCTAAACTGTAATCCAGAGAAGGAAGGGCCAAATTTCAATTATCTTTTTATTTCCCAAGCGTCTTACTCAATGCCAATTCACCGAGTTGGTTTTTAGAAAGTATTTGTGGGATTATTTCAAGTGGAATCAATAGATAATATCAATAACTTAGTCTTAGTAATAAAATATAAGAAATATGCCTTACTATTTATTTGCTTCTAAAATAAAGCCCCTATATGCATTTGCTATGAATTTATATTGCTATTTACAGCTCTTCCAGTGCCTCTAGCTTTAGAAATAAGATAACATTTGAAAAGATTTCATGGACACTCAGGGTCATTTTCCTGGAAAAATGATCTTGTGATGACCTTAGGAGGTATTATTTGAGAACTCTCTAGTTATGTTTTTTTATATCTCAATTATTTTATTTTATCTTAACTCAGATGGGAAGCCCTCAGGAAAGTAACTGAGTGATATTTTGTGAGTTATGAGGCACAAAAGACACCCCTGGAAATTCATACATAAATTTGCCATCATTATCATAGTTGCCCCTGACGAGTCTGTTACATTTAAGTTACAACATAAAACTTCATGTTATTTACAATGACAGTTTTATGAAGTTCCCCTTTAGCCTAGTTTTGTCTTTCATGGAACTTCCTACAAAGTCTGAGAATTCTCTCCCTTGAAGGTCCATAGTAAAGTAGAGCAGAAATGTGACTCCCTTAGGCTTTATTGACAATATATTCTCTAAGGTTTTAAGTCTCCGGAGTTGTTCAGATGGAAAATAAAATACCAGTGGGACATACTTCGTAAAAATTTCTTTGTTTTTAAAGATTTTATTTATTTATTTTAGAGAGAGAGGGAGGGTGCCCCAGTGGAGGCAGGAGCAGAAGGAGAGAATCTCAAGCAGACTCCCTACTGAGCACAGAACGGACAGATGACCTGGGACTTGATTTCAGAACCCATGAGATTATAACCTGAGCCCAACCAAGAGTCTGCACTCACTGACTGAGCCACTCAGGCACCGCACTTACTTAGTACAAATTTCTATAATACCTCCGTTTAGTAATTATCTGGTTTTCTAATCTCAGTAACTTGACATTTTTATAGATGATATAAAACTTTACAACTTACATTATAGCTTCACATATCAATAAATTCACATTTTAGATGTAACCCTTTACATTTCACATGGTTATCTAATTTTTAAATGAATGCCATTGTAGCTTATGTAATACTCATACAAATTTAAACATAGTACACAAAATATTTCTTTTATCAACAGTGATGATGAAGATGGGAACAGTAATGGTGATGATGTGGTAGCAATGATGTCAGCTAATACATTTTCACATGTTAATTGCCATATAATGAATTAAATGCTTTCATAAATTAGCTTATCTAATCTTTTCAGCCGGTCCATGCAGTAACTAACAGCATACCACACACTAAAATTAAGAAACTAAGCTTTAAAGATGTTAACAGATTTGCCCAAAATAGCTTGTAGCAAACAGAACTTTGATTCTAATTGAGACTGACTCCAAAGCCAAAGAAGCTAATGACAGCATATTTGAATTTTTATTTTCCTCAAATGTCAAGATTCATGTTTAATTAATTGGAGTTAATAAAGCAGAATTCCCTGTAGAATTCCCCCATGCAAACATTAGGTTTTTAGGCTACTGGTTTGAACACATTTAAAAATTATCCTTTATAACATCAAGATAGATTTTGTGTGAAACATTTTGTTTTTAAAGAACTGCTTTTAGGGGCACCTGGGTGGCTCAGCGGGTCAAAGCCTCTGCCTTCGGCTCGGGTCATGATCTCAGGATCCTGGGATCAAGCCCCACATCGGGCTCTCTGCTCAGCAGGGAGCCTACTTCCCCTTCTCTCTCTGCCTGCCTCTCTGCCTACTTGTGATCTCTCTCACTCTCTCTCTGTCAAATAAATAAATAATATATTAAAAAAAAAAAAAGAACTGCTTTTTAGGGGCACCTCAGTGGCTCAGTCAGATAAGTGTCTGTCTTTGACTCAGATCATGATCCCTGGGTCCCGGGATCCAGCCCTGCCTCAGGCTCCCTGCTCAGTGAGGAGCTTGCTTCTCCTTCTACCTCTGTCCCTCTCCGCTGCTTGTGTTTTCTCTCTCTCAAATAGATTTTTTTGAGGCACAAAAGACACCCCTGGAAATTCATACATAAATTTGCCTTCATTATCATAGTTGCCCCTGATGAGTCTGTTTAGAAAAGAAATCTTTAAAAAAATAAAAATAATAATAATAAAGGACTACTTCTTAGAACACATACAATAACAACCAGGCTACATTATTAGATTCTTTCTATTATTTAGTTTAATGGTTCATTACCTTAACTCTCACATTCTTTTCTGAATCTACAATCTACTTTGATTAATAATATGTATAATTGAAAAATAATTTTTCAGACTAGCTGTTATGCTTACAGATAAAACTGACAGAAGGGAAGATAAAACTAAACATCAGTAAAAATAATATATATATATATATGAATATAAGAATTATCCATTGGTGAGTTTTTTCTTACTATCTCAAAGCCCCTGTTTCCTCATCTGTGAAATGATTATAATAATATTCATCTCATTTAATAGTAAAAGGAGTAACAATTTTATAATAGTTATTATTGGCTGAATTGTCTCCCTGCTGAGTTCTTTGTTGAAGGCACAACCCTCAGTATCTCAGTAGATGACTATATTTGGAGACAGGATCTTTAAAGATGTAACTAAATTAAAATGAGGTTATTAGGGTGGTCCTAATGCAATCTGACTGGTATACTTATCAGAAGAGGAAATTTGGGCACAAGGAGAGATACAGGGGCATGATGCACAGAGGAACAACCATGAGAAGAGGTAGCAAGCCAAGGAGAGAGTTAGAACAAATCCTTCACTTCTGGAGACTTGATCTTAGACCACCAGTCTCCAGAACTGTGAGAAAATAGTTTCTATTGTTTATGCCACCCAGTCTGTGGTATTTTGTATAGCAACCCTAGCAAATGAATGATACATACATACCTACAAACACACACACACACACATATGGATATCTGTAAGTAGTAAGAATTGGTGGTTATTATTGGTCTTAATTTTGATAACCTACCACCTAGAACAGTGCTAGGATATAAAAAGTATCTATTAATGAATTTATTAATTGTTTCATGTGTATTTTTTGTCTTCCCTACTGGATTATAAACTCTTCCAGGGCAGCAATCCTTACTGGATTCCTACAGAATCTGGCACAGAATTGAACAGAGAATGGACACTAATTGTATTACAGAATTCTTGTTTCTCCAGTGGGAATCTATCTAGTTTGAAAATTATTTTAAGTCACATTTATTGAGGTTTAATTTAAGACAATAAAAAGGTTAGTATGTGAGGTGACAGATGTGTTAATTAACTGAATTGTGGGAATCATTCTACAAGGTATACATATATCAAATCATCAGATTTTGCACTTCAAATGTCT
The DNA here is from genome assembly GCA_028646535.1 of Procyon lotor. Taxonomy (NCBI): domain Eukaryota; kingdom Metazoa; phylum Chordata; class Mammalia; order Carnivora; family Procyonidae; genus Procyon; species Procyon lotor. The sequence goes on along the minus strand of CM053608.1, from coordinate 69,206,220 downwards.
TATAATTTTGTCAGTTATACCTCAATAAAGCTGGGGGGGAAAAAAGATTTGAATGCATATATAGTTCCCTCTAAGCTTTAGTTTCACCCTAAAAATTTTTGTTTTATATTAATTCAAATATTCTAATTTCCCTTTAATTTTTTTTAAAAGATTTATATATTTATTTGAGAGAGAGAGAGAGAGAGACTGTGCATGAGTGGGGGGAGGAGGTGCAGAGGGAGTGGAGAAGCAGCAGGGAGCCTAACACGGGGCCTGATCCCATGACCTTGAGACCATGACCTGAGCCAAAACCAAGAGTTGGATTCTTAATCAGCTAAGCCATCCAGGTGCTCCCCTTTTTAAATTTTTTATTTGAGTAGAGTTGACATGCAATGTTACATTAGTTTCAGGTGTACAACACAGCGATTCAACAACTCTTA
>CM053608.1:69146507-69205301 GCA_028646535.1 Procyon lotor | reverse complement strand
ATAATGGGAAGGAGAGATACCCCACAACACAGAGATAATGGTAACATAGAGTCAAGAAAAAAAAGTCTTCCTATGAGAGTAGTGCTAAAATGCTCTCACATAATATATAAAAATTAAATTTCTTCTACCTCCTAGAAATTAAACTAGAAGTTTAATTATGGGAACACATCCTTAATATTGACAAAATAATTACTAAGTTTTCTGAGTTTGAAGTTTACCTCTTAAAGAAAAAACCTGACTTTTAAAACCATGACTAACATAATGGACCATAAAAGTTGATAGTATTATTTCTCTCTGTAGATTTCAGAACTTGTCTTTGAAAGAAGAATATGTCACTGAAAAAGGGATTATACTGAGTTTATAAATATGAGTGCTTATCCCTTCTTATTTTGCTTTGAATGTAAATCATCGCAAAGTAAATGGCTTGAGTGAATATAGACTTGTAGCACAAAGTGTTCAATAGTTAAAGTATATATTGAGCTTGGAGTGACCCACATATGATAGATATATGGAATAATCATCCACTTAGTATCTCTGGAAAATATTAAAGAACTTGTTTTAATTTTCATGCAACTAAACTAAAACATTTTATTTTTATTAAACAGCACTATTTGAGAGAATTAAGGACATGTTCCCATTTTAGTTTCAGTTCACATTGTTTAATTGAAAGTTTTCTTTTCCCTTTAAAATACTTTGCAGAGTATTTCAAAGCTGAAGGTGGCTGGATGAATCTCTGCAGGATAATTTAGCCTATATTTCCAGAGGTTCTAGACACACTAAGGATTTTGTTAGGTTGTTTAATTGAGGCATTTTGAATAGGTAGATAATCCATCCACGTGCTAAAAATGTAAAAATATACAAAAAGATATTAAGTGGGAAATAAGTCTCCTTCTTGATCAGGTTACTCTATAACCCAATGTCAAAGCAAAAATTGCATCAGATAACATTAAACATGCAAAGAAGACTTTATTCAAGGCTATTGCAATAGGGAAAGATGGTAAAACTCTGAGCTCAACTCTACAAAAGAAGGGAGGAGAGGGTGAGTAGGAGGGTTTTTAAGATCTGGGCTGAGGAAATCATAGGCCACCTGTGTTTGTTAATTGGCCTTACCCAAGGGAAAATTAAACTTTTTCTTTATGACAGGAGGTAGTTTTATAACTTGGAGCAGGTCACCTCCCTAGGTGTTAGTGTCCTTCCTTTCCATAGAAACTAGAAGATAGGAGCTGTCTTCCTTGATGGTTACATTTCAAAGAGATGGCTCCCAGGTCCTTGAGAAAAATAGTTCTGGGATATAAAACAGACAAAGAACTTTTTAAAAGATTTATATCTCAAAAGGATAGAGAAAGAATTTGCAAGTATAAATTTTCTAAAGTAAATGCTTTAAGAAAAAGGTGGTCAGGAGTCTAAAGTTGGGAATTAGCCTGTCTAAGGTGTTGTCAAGCTAAGAGAAAGATAAGGCCTTCTTAGTCACCATATACCCTCCCTGAAGGCAACTGCTGTCAGATTCTTAGATGTCGTTCCAGAGATAACCTATGCCTATTGAATGTAGTTGCATTTTACATTTTTCAGTATTCTTTAACTTGCTTTTTTCACTTTATATCTCTTGAAGACCAGTATTATTATAAGTGGTATATAGTTAACTATAAATATTCTTCTATCTTATAGATATCCTAAACTATTTAAATAGTTCTTGAATGATAGATATTTAGGCTATTTTTAGGCTTTTGCTATGACCAACAGTGCTGTACATTGGAACATACTTCATTTTGCACACAAGAGAATATTTACAGAATAAACTGCTAGAAATGGTATTGCTGAGTCAAAAAGGATGCATTTCAAGTTTTGTTAGCTGTTACCAAATTGTCTTCCCTGTGTTGTACCAGGTTTGGTTTACATCAGCCTTTGCAAACACAGCATGTTGTCAAACTTTCTGATTTTTGCCAGTGTGATAAGTGAAAAATAGTGACTTTTAACTTGCATTTTATATTATGAGCACTCATGCTGTCAGGGAACAGACACTCAAACTCTACAGTGGATTTATTGTTAATTGCTGGGTATAAATAGTTTCTTATGATTAAAATGTCCAAACTGCATTAGTAAAAATGTCAAAAATTATAAAGCATCAAAGGACTTTCTTCTTTTACAAAACTTTCAAGAAACAGAAGGTAAGGGACAATCTTGGATAAGGGAAAGCTTCATGCTTTTGTCTTTACTAGTCTCTAAGCTTCCCGTTATCATGTTTCTGATTCAAGCTATCCTGATATTTTTCCTTTCAATGTCCTTTCTGATTCTTTCCTATACAATCATTAAGATCATGAGTTTAAAAAATTTGAAAAAAAAGGAGATTTTGAAGAAAATAATTATTGGAAAATCTACCCCTCATTTCCTCTGGATCGTCTGGAAGGAATAAGACAAGGGGATAGGTAAGAAACCGTACTGTTAAACAAGGTCGCATTGAGTTTATTTCCCTATACAAATGTTATTTCATTTAATGTCCACTATAAGTTTCAAGATAGATAATGTCACCTTCATATTACATATGTATAACCTGAAGTCAAAGGAGGGAAACAGTTGGGTAGGGTTACTCAGCTAGGGAATGAAGCTGGAATTGGATCCCTTTTTCATGTCACTGCGAAGCCCTCCTTCTTTCACATGACACATTTTCTCTGCCTATATCATGTTACATAGAAAGGGTTTGTCAGTTTATTATGGCTGCATGCCATCTCAACTCAGAAAGGCCCTTCTGGCTTTTCCTGTAGTGATACACACATAGACGTTCTGAAAATTCAAATGTTGGTATATATGAAAAAATGAATAGTGTTTTAATGGGTTATTTGAATCGGTAAGAAAGAAGTTTGTAGACACATGTGACTCACTGACAGAAAAACTATTTTGTTGACATTAAAGTTGCAGTTGCTTTTTTGCCTCAACTTCCCAGAGGAATTTCAGTAAAAGATACCCACGGTAGTATATTTGGATTCTGTCCTGGCAAAGCAGCCTGTTGATTAATTGAAATATTTATTTTTTTTCCCATAAGACATTTTAGCATTACATGGGGAAGGATGGCCCAGCTTCATTTCTCCAGGACATGATTTCTTTAGAATGATAATAAAGGTTGCATGAAATAGGATGGTATAATTATATGAATGTGAAAAATGACAAGGTAAAAAAAAAAGTAGAAAGACTGACTTCTTGAGATTTTAATACCCTAACAAGCACTGCAGTGTTTAAGGGGGATTTTGGAATGGTGAATTTCCCAGTCACATTTGACCTAGAACTTGCTTTCATGAGCATCCTATGGGACTGATGGGCAGGAAGAGTCCACTGGAAAACACTGGTATAGAAACAGCTGTTGGTGAATAAGGATTGCAGATACAACATAAGTTAACAAGATATGGCCCAGTTTATACTACGACCTTTAGATTTATTGGTTTCTGAAATCTAGAGTGCCTGCAGTTTTTTCAGGCACTTCTGGCCTGATTTATTTCCCCAGTCTTCACCTCACTAGATCCACCATTCTCAGCTTTCTTTCTGCTGTTGCATCGCCAGTACTCTCTCTGTTATCTTTAATGCTATAGAATAGCAAGGCTTGTGATCATCAATTGTTATATTTGCAAGTTGGCCCCTGAAACCCTAGTTTGTGGTGTTTTGTGGCAGAACAAATTCCTTCTAAAGGACTGATATATTTTTACCTGGTAAAGTTACTGAAATGTCACTATGAAAAAGACTGTTTCATCTTAATACATATGCTTCTGTTTTTCTCAATTCCCGTAAAATATTTTATTCTGAAGCACCACAAGTAAATGATGCTTGGTTAACAGTAAGTAGTGAATTTTGCAGTGCACCACCCATACCTCCCCTTAGGATGAAACACTCATTCTCCAAATTGCCATGTGTGTTTGCTGTGAAATGTTCACAGCCGAGTGCCTCCCCAGCAATTGCCCTCAGCAACAGGGAGCAGCCTCTCCCAAGGAAACAACCAGTAATGTAGGATAAAAGTCCAAGGCTCTACCTTGGTTCCAAAAAGCTAGTCTACATCCAAATCTCCCTGAGAATTCTGCTGAGTCTTTTACTGCAAATTCATTGTGATTTAACCTCCCTCTCCTCACTGTGGCTCCCTGCATTCTTCTCAAAGGTATTAGTGTCAAGATCCCTGCTCTTTAACCTTCTTGCACACACCTTTGCATCTCATTCATTGCTTCCTGATGCATCTGACTTAGGCCATAGTACTCTTGAGAAGAGTGTAGGCCTGTGTGGTGTCCACAAGCATGGAAAAGAATGGACCTTGTAAAGCTGAGTTTGTACCTACTTGGGGTTATTGAGGCAAATATCTGTAGCCAAAACATGTAAAAATGATTAACATCCATCTAAAGTGCAGCAACCAAAAAATATTTTTGTAGAGGGAATTTACTCCTTTCTGAAAACAAAGACTTCCTACTTCTCTGAGTCTAGGGAGAAGTCAGAGAAAAGGAAACATTATAATGCACTTAGAATCTTGACCTTTTCTAGGGAACTAAACTTGGTACATATGGCCAGTCTTTTTTGAGCCATTGCCCCCCAAATACCCAGCCTAAATCAGATGTGGAGAGGAAGGAGGTGAAGCCAGCTTGACTCTACCAATGTAGCCTACATCTCTAAATAAAAATAGTTAGACTTCTTAGAATTTACCAAATTCTTAACTACCCATCAGGCTAGGTCAAGAGTCTAGTGGAGAGAGACTCCACTAGTTTTGAGAAACTCTACAGTTATGTAAGGAAGGGCCAAGCTTGAGGAAAATAAGTAATTTTAGATAGGAGAGTGAATGAAGAAGAGTTCAAAGGAGGGAATGGGATTGCTCGGCTTCATGTAGTAATGGCTACATTATAATAATCATCTCCTCTCCATTCTCCTCCTCTGCTCTCATTTATTGGGTATGATTATGTGTCAGACAGTAGGTGTACTTTTATCTAGTCCTATGAGGTAGTCATTTTATCCTCATTTTAAAAATGAAAAAACTGATGTTCAGTTTTTTGGGGTAAACTGCCCAAAGTTGAGCTAGCTCTAAAACAACATTCTTTCCATTATGTTTATAATGGAGAGTGTTTTGTTCCTCTTTGTAGCAAGAGAATAAGCTATTATTTGTACTGAAAAAGTTTCAGTTATTTAATCCAACAGATCGTAAATCATTCTCAGTGTACCAGTTAGGTTGAATTTTGCCTAATATAGTAACGAGTAGGTACTTTCATAGTTGGAGCTATAACTAAGAAGCATTAAAGGCAGTAAAAAGTTCAAAGGGAATTCATACACTAATAAGCCTTTTTTCCCCCTTTGGAGTGACTAAACATCTTAGAAAGAAAAATGACTTACATTGACTTGTAAGTAGAAAAAAAAAAGGTACCATAATTATACAATTAAATCTATTGAAAATACCATTTGTCAAGTTGATAATGGAAGATTAGGTGAATTAAGTTGGCTACTGTAGTTGTTGAGTTTATTATTGGTAATTCTCTTCAGAGTTTAAAAGAAGTTTGGAAAAACTCAGAATTACTCTGAAAACTCGCCTGTTCCTCTGGGGTCAGAATATAACAACCTACGGGAATAGAAAGAAAACTCTATTATTATCTCATCTCTGTATCATTTCTAAGACTATCTCAAGAGAAAAAGAGAGAATTGTACCTAAAGAGAGAGAATGAGGAAAGTGGAAATATAAGGAATTTAGCTTCTGTTCCCTTGGTATCTACAATGAAACCAATCAGGATTTAAGAAAAAGTTTTAAAAATAATTCAGTTTCACAAATATCCAGTCTAGGATGAAGTTGGAATTGTAAATTATTTCCTTTAGGCTGAAATATTTTATAGAAATAGTTATGTTAAATATTTAATGCAATGCTATTTGTGAGTTAGGTAGTAAACTAAGCAAAATGAAAATCAGAAAAATGAAAAGATTTGTGATTGAATCACTAATTTTTAAGTGTGAGGTCTATATTACACAGGTTTACCTCAACTTTAAAGTGATAAGATAATCTCAAAAGTGTAAGCAGATGTAATAATCCAACAGTATTATTAATATCATTTATCATATCCATTTTAAAATATGTTGAAGGTAAGGGGCATCTTGGCAATATAACAGAATCTTAATGAAAATAGACTGGGAAAAACCAGCAAAAACTGTTTTAGTGAAACATATTCTTCATTTCTACATTTTATTTATTTATTTATTTTTTAAGATTTTATTTATTTGACAGAGAGAAACACAGTGAGAGAGGGAACACAAGCAGAGGGAATGGTAGCGGGAGAAGCAGGCTTCCTGCCGAGCAAGGAGCCTGATGCGGGGCTCGATCCCAGGACCCTGGGATCATGACCTGAGCTGAAGGCAGATGCTTAACGACTGAGCCACCCAGGTGCCCCCATTTCTACATTTTAAAATGGATACAATAAATAGAATACAAATAAACTCATTTTAGAATAGATGCTTCTGAAAATGCTAGTCAAAATTTTGTTTATTCTATTTATTTTTTATTATATTTTAAATGCACTAATGGAGAGGTAATCAAAGGACACCAATAGTGATCCTTAGTAAAACAAGAAATTTAACATGTCAAAATTACTTTCTGAATTTATCTAGTTTATCTTTTTTAATATAAATTAACTTAAAATGAACCATACTATTTTATTATAATAATTTATCAAAATTTTAAAAGATTAATGTAGGCACAGGTGAGGAAATGCTTTATTTTGTACACTAAGTTGCAGTGGCACCTTCTTGCTGAATTAAAAGCTAATTTTTGTTTGCTTTTTAAAGATTTTATCTATTTATTTGACAGAGAGAGACAGCGAGAGAGGGAGCATAAGCAGGGGAGTGGGAGAGGGAGAAGCAGGCCTCCAGCCCAGCAGGGAGCCCAATGCTGGGCTCTATCCCAGGACCCTGGGATCATGACCTGAGCAGAAGGCAGATGTATTAACGACTGAGCCACCTAGGTGCCCCTAAAAGCTACATTTGAGTGCCCATTTAAAGTAGTTTATTTGGTTTTGATGGAAAAAAATATGAAGAAATTGTGCTATATTTACATACAAACATAAAACGTATTTTTTTCTTGAGAATAAGCATTTCATTGTGATAAGGTTTATTTTTCTTGTTTACTATATAACAATGATTGCCCTATAGCTGACATTTTCTGAAACATGCTTATACCTTATAACTAGCAGTTATACCTTATAAATGCAGTTGTTTGCCAATATAACTAATTATTTGTTGACCATTGGTTCAAAAAATTTAATGCCTTGTTTTTTAACTACCCCTCATTCAGTTTCAAACTCCTAAAGTCATAGTTAGTAGATTACTCTCAGATGTAAGCACTAATAAGGAACAAGATGGAGAATTCCATGGCATGAAAACTTGATGAAAAACTAAAATGAACATTAGATACAACTAATTTTGGTATATTTTCATTTCTTTATTATTGAATAGTAAAAATCTATGTCACATTTAAATGTTGAATACTGTTATTACTGTGCTTTATTTTTAAAATTTTATTAACTTTAATTTATTATTAATTCACTCGGGTGGAATGGCAGAAAAAATGAGAAATGTCACTTTTCTCATTTATCAAAATTTATGAATACTGGCATGTAACTTTATTCCAAAAGAAGCAATGGCTCAGAGCATAATATTGGATATTATATATGTAAATACTTAAATAATACAAATATCTTTCTCAAACAGCTTTCATTTTTAAAATATGATATGTAGCTAATGTTTTTTAAAGAAGTAACTAATACAAATCTACTTTCATAGCCCATTGCAAAAGGAGGCTGTGAGTACTGACTGCAGAAGTTTGTGGTGGCAGGCATGAACTCCTCTCACAAAATCTTTCAAGGGAAGCACAGAGCCTTCAGAGAGAAATGGGCTCTTACATAATGAATAATGTGAAGATTTAGACATGTAAAGAATTTTGACTGTTCTAAATTTTCCCTCTGGAATTTCACATTGTTTCCCGAACAGCTCTGTGAAATGGTTAAGGCAGCTTCTTTTAAGCCTATTTTACATATTTCTCTCCCATTTCTCATCATCTTGCCATGTTTATGGCCATAATCTTGGCTCAGGACTGTATTACTTAGCATACTGGCTATGGGAATGTGCTCCTTTCTGGAGCCCCTACCTCTGATCTATCCCCACTGCCAACAGCTATAAAAGTCATTTTAATCCAGGGCACTGGGTATGGCATTCCTTTCCTTCCAAAGCATTTACTCACTCATCCCTATCTGTATTTTTGCAAAGTTCTTTATGTGACGTTATGTGTACTTGATTTTCTAAGTGGTTTAAAATATTCAAAATTCGTTAGATCCACTTGGTTGTCTGTGTAAATGAGGCCAAGAAAAGAAAAATATGAAAGTAGTAGGGTATTTAAATAAAACATAATATAATACTTTAAGAAGAAAACAAATTATTATGAGAACATTTCATATTTGATAAAAAGCTTACCAGTATACTCCTAATTAGGGAAATTGAGAAGTAAAATATTCAATAATGAAATGATTGTGGCTTTCTAGAATGTTGACTGACAGTTTTTGACCTGCTAATGAAATTGGCATAATATTTTAATGAATTGTAACTGATAAAACGAGAATAATGAGACCCAGAGTTAAACTAAATGGAACAGATTACATGGGAGATAGAGTTAAATTCCTCATAAAAGATATCTGATGACAAAGTAATTACCAAATGATTATGTAGTAAATTATATTTTTTATCTCTACAATGGGAAAATTCTCTTTATTTGTTGATTCACTTTAAACTTTGTTAAATAAACTTCCAGTAAAATTAATCAGCCTATCAAAAACAGATTTCAGAAAAATTTAAATTAATATAATGTACGAGAAGAATGAGGATGGATTTATTAATCATCCTAATCTACTTTTATGTTTCAACTCCCAAGTTACTCTGGTTACTGACATGATTTTGTAATTTGAATACATAAGGATATTGATCTGTCAATGCTATAGCCAAAAATTTTGTATTTCCAAGGCTCAGGAATCTCTCTCTCTCTCTCTCTCTCTCTCTCTCACACACACACACACACACACACATCTTGTACATTAAATAATTTTTTACAAAATTTAAAGTCAGGGAAGAGTGAATTTGACCAAGCTTAATGCTAGGATTAGTGGCTTCAATGATAGTGCATATTCACCAGGATCCTTGCTTGCATTCCTCCTTATTTTCCCAACTATAGCCACCCTTTAGACATCCATCACTTGATGAATCTTGCTATTCATTTTCTTTGATTCTGTTCCCAGCCTTCAAACTGTTGTAGGGCAAATCTCTATGCTAAGTCAATAAGCTTAGGCCTTATGCTTTCTAGCTCCACTAGAGCTCCCACATGCTTCTTATTGTCTCTTCACCTTTTTTTGTCTTTTCTCTGCCACCAAGTTTACTAGATTTTCCAAAAATTTGTTCCTCTTGTCAGTGGCATACTTCACGTTCCCAATGCTGCCACGAAGAAAACATGGCCACCAGACAGGACTAATTCCCATCTTTGCTTCTGTACTTGCATATGACATCATACATTCTGGTCTCCTCTCCTGTTAAAAGAAGAGTTGATTGTCCTTTCCTAGTTTCATCATTCCATTCTTAGTCAGTGTGATAAACAGAATAATGGTCCCCTCAAAATGTCAACATCTTAATCTCTGGCCTTTGTAAATATTTTCCTTTACATCCAAAAAAGACTTTGCAGATGTGATTAAGTATAGGATCTTGAGATAAGGAGATTATCCTGGATTATTTGAGTTGTTCTAATTTCCTCACAAGATCCTTGTAAAAGGAAAATGCAAGGTCGGAGTGAGAGGAGATATGAAGATATATAACAGTGGAAATTAAGATGTGAAAGACAGAGAGGGAAATTGAGAGAGGGATTTGAAGATGCCATGGTGCTGGCTTTAAAGATGGAGGACATGGCCACAACCAAGAAATGCAGGTAGCCTCTAGAATCTTGAAAAGGCAAAGAAATGGGTTGTCCCCTGTACCTCCAGAAAGGAGCACAGACCTAATGACATCCTGATTTTTTTAGCCCCATAAAACCCATTTGGGATTTCTGACCTCCAGAACTGAAAGATAATAATTTTTGTTGTTGTAAGCTACCAAACTACAGCATCAGTAGGAAACTAATATACCAGTATCTCAGTGTCATCATTTTTACAGAAATTTTATCACATCATCTTTTCTATTTTCTCTACCAAAATTTGCCTGTTCTTTTAGCTCTTTCTTTTCAGGTTACAAAAAAAGAAGCCATCCAGCCTTCCATTAACTTTTTGCTCAAACTATTGCACTTCTATGTCTCCTTCCTTTCAGCATAATTCTTATTAAAAAATAGTTTACATCTTCTATGCCTACCCCTCAAACCTTAGTAATCTAAGTCTCTGACTCCTGCCCTGCCCTAAATGGATTTTCTAACCTCCATGGCAGTTTTCTTCTTATTTTACAAATTTAACCAAGCTTTTTTCTTGGGATTTGCAGTTTTTGGCAGTTAATTGCCTATTCTCTCGTGGCTTCTAGTTATTATTTTGATTAGTCTATCTGGGATTCTTCACAGGCTTTTTCCTTCTCTATCCTGTGGCCACTATTTGTATGTTGGTGGATGACTCAAGATCTACTCTTTTCTCTTTCATTTTTACTTTCCATATAAACTTCGGGTGATCTGATCTACTTTTATGGTTTTCATTACCAGGTACAAGTGGACAACTTCTAATCAGTGAGTCTCAACTTTACTCTTGAATTTCAGATATATTTATCTACTAAACATGTCTGCCTGTCTTTTTTCTAGGCACCCCAAATATTATTTAAACCCAGAGAGATTCTTCTCATGTTAGTGTCTCATAGAAGAAATGAGGAATCACCCTTAACTCCTCCATCCCATTGACTCTTCTTTCTACTTTGCTCAGTTGAATTTATTTCATTATTATCAAACACATTAATCTTTGTACCCCACAGTGCCTCCACCATTTGAAAGTTCAACTCATCTTTTCCCTAGAAGATGTAAAAGCCTCCTAATTAGTCCTTATACCACAAACTTTCCTCACCTCCAAACCTGTCCTTATCCTGTTACCAGCATGACATTCCTAAAACTAAATCTGATTAGTCTATGCCTTCTTTAACAATTTCTTCTGTGTTTAAGTTGCCACAGATAAAGTATACGTTTCTTACCATTGCCTCTAAGTGCTCACTTTAGCAGCATGTATACTAAAATTGAAACAAAACAGAGAAGATTAGCATGGCCCCTGTGCAAGGATAACATTGCCTCTGAGATCTGTTCCAGTCTTGTGGCTAACTTCCCAACCTTTCTCCTCTCCACATCAAATACCCTGTGCTCTAAACACAGAGAGCTCCTTATTCACTAGATCTGCCTTATCCTTTCTTGACTGCATGCTTTTGCACACATCCTTCCTAAAATTTGCTTCCTTCTTCTTTATCTGACAAAATCAGCCAATTTGTTAAGCTCTTTGAATCTTTGCTCAAGCAGCTAGAACAATTCACTAAAAGTATGGTTCTAGATCACTCTGTTCCTGTCCATGTTATAGTACTTGCATTGCATTGTAATTATTAGTTTTTGTATTCTCACTGGTCTTTGAACTCTTTAAGGGCAGGCTGTGTCTTCTTCATATTTGTCTACATAGTACCCAGCACTGTGCTTGACACATAGGAAACATTAAGTAAACATAGCATGGATCAACGACATTATAAATTGCTGTGAACAAAAGGTCACATAATGATTTTCTGAAAAACAACACTCAAAAGGTCTTTAAGTAAAACTAGAGGAAGCTGCAAAAGAATTGATTATGAAAGTAAGCATATTATGGTTGATGTGGCAATGGAGATAACAGTTCAAAGATTTGACATTCCTTGAGAGGAATGCTATTTACTTTCACATAGGTGTGGCCCACAGATAAATAGGATGCCATATATGCTCTCAAAAGATTCCAGTCTGTAAGGAAAAACAGTCATGTGAATAGTTTGGTGGAATAAGAGACTACAAAAGCTGAGGTGCCTGAATGGCTCAGTGGGTTGAAGCTTCTGCCTTTGGCTCAGGTCATAATCTCAGGGTCCTGGGATCGAGCCCCGCATCTGCTTCTCCTTCTCTCTCTGCCTGCCTCTCTGCCTGCCTGTGATCTCTCACTCTCTGTCAAATAAGTAAATAAAATCTTAAAAAAAAAAAAAAAAAAAAAGAGACTACAAAAGCTAAGCAAGATGTGTATACTGGATACTACATCATACAAAGACAGGATAGTGAGCTCCTTATGGGGTTAATTAAGGCTTCTTAGAGAAAGTAATTAAATCAAACAAAAAGTGCAACATTTTGATGAAAAAAAGCAAATATTACTACCAGAAATTTTTAAGTTTAAAAATGGGCAGTGCATGAATGTGAAGCATTGGTTTTTGTGTTCTTATAAGCCAATGGAACATGTGTCATATTCATGTCCATTTATACATATTCAAAAGCTATTCTGATTGAAAATTTTGTTCATTACAAACTGGTCTGTATCATTGATTTTTTTAAACAACCATACTGAAATTGTGCCTGGCCAGAGGAGAAATTGAAATCTTTCAGTAAAAACTCTGATCTATTATGGTGGGAAAAGATCAAAGCATTTAGTCAGGTGAAGTGATAGAGCTCCTGTTGGGCCTGGCATCATATTATAGAAAGTTTAGACTTTGTTCTTATCCCCACACTCTTTTGGAATGTGATCAAAGGCATTTAGATCTCTCAGGCCACCCAGTTTGAAACTGACAGTCACCTCAGAGAAAAGATTCTGAAGAGTCTGTGGGGACATTATCAGAAAACCATCAAGCAATTATTATTGTAAATTAGACAAATAACCCTGATAAAAATCATGAACACTTATACATATAATTAATTTAATAATTTTACATTGTAGTTATTGAGTCCCATTGAGGGAAAATTTATTTACATGCTAATAGTGTATTTTAATAGTTTTTTTGTTTCGATTTTGATGCATAATAAAGCTAAGATGTCTACATGCTTTTGATATTGATTGTTTTTCCCAGGATACATTTGCCTAAGGAAAAAAGTAATCATTATGCATAATGAAAATCAGGTATTTTTGACTTTACTATATCTGGATAGAACAAGTTCCCAAAACCTATTTATCTTTGTTAAGGGTATTTTGGTTGTTCTTAGGTTTTTGTAAATTCAAATTAATTTTATAATCAGGTGGCGAAATTTCTTTGAAACTATGTAAGATTTTATTGAAATTGCAATTAATCTATAGATTCAGAAGAATTGAAATTTAGTGTCAATTGATGAATATGGTATATTTGACTCCTATTTGTCTCAATAAGGGTTTAGATTTGTCTGCAGAAAGGTATAAAATTTTTGTTAAATTTATTCCTAGGTATCCATTTTCATTATTGTAATTGTTATTACTGTAAGTGGTGTTTGACCTACTTCACTTCTACCTTAGTCACATGATCTTAACCAAAAAGCTGAGAAGCAATCACTTCTGCCTTAGAAAAGGGTGTCTAAGAATTTTCCCAGGATCATTATTTTTAATTGCAAGGATGACTGGAACTATGTATTTATTGACCAGAGAAAGTGTAAATAAATTGTGCTCTATCCATACAATGGAATATGCTACATAAGTTAAGTTTGAATAAAAGACAGTATATACAATAATATGAGTAAATCATAGACAGAAAATGCTACTTAAAAAAATTCAGAGGGCTATATGCAACATATAATTTTTATAAGCTCAAAAATAAATAAAAATAAATATATACTCAATAAATTGAGTATATAATGTTTTAGCACTATTCACATATATGGTAAAAGTGTTTTAAAAAATAAAATAATCAACTCAAATTAATGATAACAATTACCTTGGGGATGGTAAAATGGAAACTAGGATTAGGGAAGAATAAAAAACTTCAAATGAAGAGATAACATTCTAGCTTTTAATTTGGATAGTGGTTCATGTCTGTTCATTTTATTATTATACTTCATTAGTTACATACATTCTTTTGTATGCATCAAATATTAGAGGCTGCTTTTTAAGTAAGAGGAATAAAATAGTTCAATGACTTTTAAAAACGGTTAAGAATTCACAAATAAATAACAGATCACTAAGAATTACCATAAATCCTTTTACTACTAACTTGTAATCCTCTTATACAAGGCCTGTGAACGCCAAATCCTTGAAAGAAGCTTTTATAAGCTTTGTATGTAGCTTTAGACATAACAAGAAATATGTTTTCTTAATACATTAAAGTGATTCTGACTGAAAAATATGATAGCCTTTGAAATAAAATAAGTCAGTATATCATTAGAATATTGGTATTTTAAATTATTTTGTTCAAGTCTTTATAAAACTATCTTCTATTCAACGAGGCCTATACTATCTTATTACTGCGAACTGCGGTCCCCATGCCCTAACCCTGGTCTTCTTTTTCTTTCTTCTCATTTATAGCACTTTACATCTTTAACCATACCGCATACTTTACTTATGATATTTATTGTTTAATATCTATTTTCTGTTGCTAGAAGGCAGTATGGGAGCTGGCTCCCAAGATAGCCCCCTATGTACCATTTCTCTTAGTGTTTGTGTCTTGATGCAGTACTCACCCACTTTACATCATGGATGGCCTATGTGAAAAATAAAATACCGTAGAAGTGGTATTGTATGATTCTCAAAACTAGGTCATAAAAAATATTTCAGTTTCTACTCTGTCCTCTCTTGGAACATTTACCTGGGTAAAGTCATCTGTCATATCACTAGGACACTCAAGTAGCCTTGTGGAAAGGGACACATGAGAATGAACTGAGGCTCACTGCCAACAAAGACAGTTTCCCGGCCAAGTGAGTGATGTACCTCAAAAGTAGATTTTCCAACCCCTGTCATGCCTCCAGGTAACTATCTCTGGCCCCCATTTGACTACGACCTCCATAAGAGACACTTAACCCAAATCACCCGGGTTAGTTGCCCAAGAATACTTGATTCTCAGAAACTACGAGAGATAATAGATGCTAAGTTTTTAAGCCAGGAAAGTATGATTTAAAAACAAATCATAGGGGCACCTGGGTGGCTCACTTCTTAAGCATCTGCCTTCAGCTTAGGTCATGATCCCAGGGTCCTGGGATAGAGCCCTACATTGGCTCCCTGCTCGGTGGGAAGCTTGCTTCTCCCTCTCCCACTCCCCCTGCTTGTGTTCACTCTCTCACTGTCTCTCTCTCTGTCAATAAATAAATAAATTATTTTTAAAATAAATAAATAAAAACAAATCATAAATATGATCATTAAATCCTTTGTTGAAACCTCAGAAAGATAAAAAGTTGTAGCTTAGAACTATTCAGTTAAATAATGGGGCTTTGTTCTCATAGCCTCAGCTTAGCCCAAAGGTAGAAAATGTCTTCAAGATGCCTCTGAGTGTGGCTTTTATCTAACAAAATGAACCCCAATATGATTCATAAGGGATCAAAGAAATTTTAAGAGTATTGTACCGACTAAATCACTGCTAGCTTGACTGGAAAGGGACAGAAACAGTGCAGAATAAAAAGGAAGTTGGATCCCTATTTTACATACAGAAAGCAAACTGATAAAATTACTCAACTGTAAATACAGGTTACATTGCCTGACAAAGAAAGAAGGACTGGAGGGGCAGAACTAAGGGTCCAGAGGGTAGAGCAAAGAACGACGACCTGGCCTTTAAATCTTAATGAGAGAACTAGCAACATGTTCCTTGTGGGATTTCAGAATTGCTAAGGACAAGTGACTCCTATAAACCTCCCCACTGTCTCTCTTTTTCAGTAGGAGAAGTTATAGTCTATACCCTTGTTTATACCAAGCCAACTGTTGAGCACTGACATTGTGTCATGTATTATCATGACATATGATTGTAAGGAATCCTTACAATCCCATAGCTCCATACTAAGAAATGGAGAAAATGAGGAAAATGGGACATGAAGAACTTTGACTGTGCTAGTTACTCTCAGAGACAGAATTTGAACTAACACCATTAGAGTCCAAATACTATGTTCAGTGAATATCATCAGTCCACTATACTATCCTGCCTTAGATTTCAAGCCTAACATCCTCATTTCAGATGGTTGGCCTTTAAATGCAGTAAAACAAGAAAGATTTCTGGAACATACATGCAGACTTATATTCTGAAGATGTCATTGTCTTTGGCATGTTCTGAAGGAGAAATTTTTGACTTTTTTTTTTAAGTAGGCTGCATGCCCATTGTGGATCCCAGCATGGGGGTTGAACTCATGACCCTGAGATCAATACCTGAGCTGAGATCAAGAATTGGACACTCAACAAACTGAGTCACCCAGGTACCCCCAAATTTTGACTTTAAAATAGCATGTCTTTGTCGAAACCCAGAAAGGTTTACCTGCTAATACTTGCTAATATTTTATAAAAAATATATATCTGTATATATATTTTTTAATATTACTTATAGTTGATGACAAAAATAATCCTCATGGGTCAATTAACTATGATTTAATTTCTCATTTTATAATAAACAATGGAAGAAGAACAGGGTATCTGTAATAAATCCCGCAGGGAAAAAGGAAAACTACGTGGCACATAGTAGTCACTAGTCTGTAAGCAATTCTGGAATCCCATTGAACAGACAGTTTAAGAACTTTTACCCTGAAGGCAGAGGTTAGTTGATTAAGTTTCTTGTTCTGCTCTGGAAGACTTCCTATATCTATTGTTCTCCCTATTTTTGGCTCTCCCTTCTGGGATATTTCTTCTTTTCTATTATACTTGGTTCATCTGAAATAGGAATTGAAAACTATCCTCAATAAAAAGAAGCTTTCTCAACTAATTTTTTCCCATAACTTTGAAGGCCCACAGTATTTTATTGTTTGTTTATTTAAGTCAGGAACAATCCAAGGTATTCTATGGTCCAAGCTTATAAGCATTCCTTTGAAAATGTAGTAAACTTCTGATTTATTTGCTTCTAGTCAGTCCCATGAGTTATGATTTTCTACTTTTTTTGTTTTCTTATTCCATGCATCTTCCCCCAAATATTGGAAGCTAACTTGAAGTTCTATGGAACATATATGTCGGTTATACCTATAATCTGATCTTTTCCTTATTTCTTTTTATTCAGTCGGAAAGGTATACTGGTTTTGGTCTCAAAGTCAATTTCATTCCATTCGCTTACTGTCAGAGTCTGAAAACTCTGTTTTTCCAATCATGCAAAGCCCAAATTTCTGTTTATAAACTGGCTAATTTTTCCTGTGCTAATCACTTTCTCCTAATATATTATGAAACACAGCCAATACCAATTAATATACAACCTTTTCCTGGAACTACTGTTGGTTTGCAAATTGGCCCCTGAATTGCAGAGGGCAAAAAGAGACCAAAGAAAGAGGCGGACCACTATAGATTGGTAGGTGGCAGTTTTAATAAGCAAGGAAACTTGCATACAAGACTTGTCTTCAGTGGCTACAAAATGACCAGATCTCCTCACTTTCTTGGCAGAATCTTAAACATTTATAGAGGCCTAAATTGGGTTCAGTCACATACTGAATCATGAAATCACACACACATCATGAAGATGGCTTCAACAACACCTAACTCTCAAGGCTATGTCTTCGGAATAGCCTCCACTCTGGCAACATGTGTATTCCACGGATGGGAAGGAGGTGAGGAGCCTCAGTTTCTCAGGTATAACTCACAGGTCAACTGGAGATCATGTCCTCTCGATGACCTCCTCTAACAATTACAAGTTAACTAATCCATGGTCTTTCTTCTACTTTATTAGCATTAACAAATATAGATCCTATACCCAATCACATAATCATATCTCCATCTTTACTGCTGATATTGTCCCTTGCCTTGTGACCATCTTTTAATGTCAAATATTTTAAGCTTTGTTACACTAGCAGCGTATTTCATGCTATATCTGTTGGATTAAATAATGTTAACTGCCACAGCAGACAAACCCCAGAATCTCAGTGGTTCAACAGAACAATTTTTTCTTACTCATATTTCTTTTCCAATATGCCAGATGGCAGAGAAGATCACTCTGCAAGTCATTCAGGGCCTCAGTTGTGTGAGGAACCATGGTTTAGTAGGTAGCTACAGAAGAGAAGAGAGAAGTGGAAGGGGTGCCCTCATCTTAAGAGGTCAGCTGAGAAGTAATCTGTCACTTTCATTCATAGTCCATTGACTGTAACTAATCACAGGCTCCAACCTAAGTGCAGGGGAGTCCCGATAAAATTGAGAAGCACATAGAGTAATAAGAATGTAGATGAAATCAACTTTTAGGTCCTCTTAGCTCCAAATTTTTATGAAGCTATGCTTAAACAAAACCTATGCTTTAACAGTTCTCTTATAGATCATATATTCAGAATATTAGAGGAAACATGATCTGTCTAATAGATTACCTATTCCGTTTTTTAAAAAAAGTTTTTATTTATTTGAGAGGGAGAGAGAGGGCAGAGCGAGAGTGAGAGAGAGAGAGAGAGAGCATGAGCAGGGGGAAGAGGCCAAAGAAGAGGGAGAAGCAGGGTCCCCACTGAACAAGGATCCCCATGCAGGGCTCTGTCCCAGGACCTCAGGATCATGATCTGAGCCAAAGGCAGATGCTTAACCAACTGAGTCACCAGACACCCCTACCTATTCCATTTTAGAGCAGTGAAAAGTGCTTCTCTCTCCACCACTCCTCCGTCCAAAAAGTTCCACACATTTCTGTTATGTTATTTGAGTAGTCACTCTTTTTATTGGAAAATATTTAAAGAGCACTTTTGTGTTGCTTTCATGGACAATAAAGCAGGTTAGAGTAAAAGCAAATGAAATAAAATGGCCAACAATTTTTCTCCACTTAAAAAAAATCTAAGTAACAACTAATATAATAGAGTTTTTATGAATTCAGGGACTAAAATTTCTTCATTCAAACTCTGGGTTGTGTTTATATTTTAATCAAAATTGTTTATTTTGAGGAAACAGTAAGATTGATTATCACTGTTATAACAAAGGCTAATTTGAATCTTTATTTTTATTTTCTAGTGTTAGGTTGATTTAAAAGAACAGTTTTCTTTTGTCCTTAAAATGTGTTATTTTGTGTTTTTCTACAGAATGGAAAAATATTTGTATTCTCTAGCTGGTGGCTTTAACTGTATTTAGTTTGTATTTCTCATGGTGATAAATTTTTTACTTTTGGTTTAGTTTAAAGGTGGGGATAAAAGGAGAAGGAACAGAAACTTGCCTTTAAATATTTATGCAATTGGTACAATATGGGTTCTGAAGCCAAGGGGGCAATTTTCAGATTGATTGATTGTGTATGTGTGTGTGTCTATATATGTCTGTGTGTATAACTGAAATATTACATACAAGCAAAAACATCCCATTCCAAATATATTAGAACAAAATATAAATGCAATAATTTCTTCTGGGAATCAGACACAATTATTATTATTAATACTATTATTTATTTAGGTAAATATTTTTTAAATATAGAAATTTATAAGTGTATAGTTTGTAATTTATACAGCAAATTGGAATAATTACTTTATTATAAAGGGAAGACCCAGGACAGTGTACGTGCTCACCATCTACAGAATGAAGTCCAGATAACTCAGGAGAACATGTTCTGGCTTGCCTATCTCTCCAACTCCATCTTCAGCTCTCGTCATATCCAGTCTTGTGTGCTAGCATTACTAAAGAACTTGGCAGTTCCTCTAAAATGTCACACTACAGAGGAACTCCATAATAATGTCCACCTGGCATTATTTTCAGTCTTTATTTTTTTCTGTCTAAGGAAAATGTTCTTTACATCAAAGACATTTACTCAGCTTATTGACATACATTTATTAATGTAATTACTTGGCTCAAGACCATTTCCCCAAGCAGAATGTGAACTCTGTTTTGAAGGACCCACTGAATTTGATTTGATCATCACTGTCTCCCTGTGGCATTGTGCTTGTCACATGGCAGGTACTCAGTAATTGTCAAATGATCAAAAGAATGAACTGTATTGTTATCTGTCTTTGGGTATGGAACAAGGAAGAGCTAGAAATATGATTACTATGGGAAAGTATAGTTGCCAATTTCTGAGAGATCTGTTTTTAGTTTTCTACTTTTTAAATAAATAGGCGAGGCATTACTATTTATTAAGCATTCATTATATGCAAAGTATTGAATTGTGTTTGTACAGATCCATGAGGATTTACTCTTATCTTTTCCTTTGAGGAAATGACTATCCAATAATGGCCAGGATCAAAAACATGAAAAATACACAAGATAAACATAATTTTCCAAAAACTAAATTTGTTTTATTGCCAAGGCCCAAACCAATAAGTCTGAATAGTCATTTTCCCTGTTTTTTTATTTTATTTTTGTTTGCCCAAGGGCATTTTATATTATCTGTTTGGAATGGTTCACTCTAACAACTAACTTGCAAATGTAGTTTTATTTCCATTTCATTCAGTGAGTGAAAAATCTAGAACATGTAGGTATGATGCAGAAGGGGAATAAAAAGAAACACCCACTAGTAGAGCTTCATGGTATATTTACTCCTAATTCCAGATGAGCCTCCTGCCATGTTATATCATTGTCATGCATCTCTTGTCCTTCTTACCCTTTATAGGATGGAGGGCTCAATTTCAGTACTCACTGTCACCTTACGGCCATTTTCTGAACCTATTTTGATTTTCTTGACTAAATATTCTTTTAGTGAACATGAAAAGAAATGTGGGCAAAATATGGTGAGTAAAGATAAAGAAGATTTTGACCACTTTTCCCCAAGTAGACCCATTATTGTAATAGGCAAAATTTGACCAAGAATTTACTGACCTTTCCTACTGTTGGGTAGTATGATCCATTCAACCACAGATATTTTTTGAGTACAACAAATATTTTCCAGTACCAAATACTGGAACTGTTCTAGAAATGGGGATGTAGCATGGTACAGACAATACTCCCTACTTTCATGAATCTTATGTTGTAGGGGAGGATTTTACTTTCTAGTGTCTACTCAAGACACAAGACCAAAGCATTGCTGAAAATTTAGTTTTCATGCAAAATCCATTCCTTTTTATGTTTTAAAGCAAATTTCTCTAATAGCCTATGGATTTTTTCATGTGTCTGTTAGCTATCTGGATGTCTTCTTCGGAGGAATGTCTATTCATGTCTTCTCCCCATTTTTAATTTTTTTTTTTTGTATTGGGTTGTATAAGTTCTTTCTTTATTTCAGATACTAACCATTTATTGGATATATCAATAAATTGGATATATCATTTGCAAATATCTTACAGGCATACGAAGGCCTTTATAGTTTGGTCTCTACTTAACCTCTTTAACCTTGTATTAGTTTTCTGAAAACAACATGGATTTATTATCTCACAGTTCTATAGATCTGAAATCCAGTTTGGCTCAATTAGTTTCTCTGCTCTGGGTTTCACAAGATGGAAGTCAAAGTATTATCCTAAGCTCTTATCCGGAAGCTTTGGAAAGAATCCATTTCCAATGTCATTCAGGTTGTTAATTGAAGTCTAATCCATCATGGTTGTTGAAAATGGCAGGATTTCATTCTCTTTAATGACTGAGTAATATTTCATTATATATATATTTATATATATATATATATATATATATATATAAGCTGTGAGATGATAGATAGATAGATGATAGATAGATAGATAGATAAATAGATAGATAGATAGATGATAGATAGATAACTTGGGCTGCTTCCATAGTTTGGCTATTATAAATAATACTGCAATAAACATAAGGATGCATATATCTTTTTAAATTACTGTTTACATATTCTTTGGATAAATACCCAGTAGTGGAATTATTGGATCATATGTTAATTCTATTTTTAATTTTTTACAGAATCTCCATACTGTTTTCCACAGTGGCTTCTCTGGTTTGCATTCCGACTCACAGTGCACAAGGGTTTCTTTTCCTCCACATCCTTACCAACACCTGTTGTTTCTTGTCGTTTTGATTTTAGTCATTCTGACAGTGTGTGATGATATCTCATTGTGGTTTTTATATGCATTTGCCTGATGATGAGTGATGTTGAGCATTTTTTCATGTGTCTGTTAGCTATCTGGATGTCTTCTTTGGAGGAATGTCTATTCACGTCTTCTCCCCATTTTTAATTTTTTTTTTTTGTATTGGGTTGTATAAGTTCTTTCTTTATTTCAGATACTAACCATTTATTGGATATATCAATAAACTGGATATATCATTTGCAAATATCTTCTCCCATTCTGTAGGTTGTCTTTTAGTTTTATGTTTCCTTTGCTGTGCAGAAGCTTTTTATTTTGATGTAATTCCAATAGTTTATTTTTGCTTTTGTGTTAGGGGACATATCTAGGAAACTGTTGCTATTGCTGATTTTTAGAGAAATTGCTGCCTGTTATACCCTGGAGCATTATTATGGTTTCAGGTCTCATATTGAGGTCTTTAATCCATTTTTAAATTTTTATGTAGTAAGAAAGTGGTCCAGTTTCATTCTTTCATTCTGTAGCTGTCCAGGTTTCACAACACCAATTGTTGAAGAGATTCTTTTATGATTATATATTCTTGTCTCCTTTGTCAGAGATTAATTCACCATAAAAGCATGGGTTTATTTCTGGACTCTCTGTTTTGTTCTGTTGACCTACATGTCTGTTTTTGTGCTAGTACCATACTGTTTTGACTACTATGGCTTTGTAGTCTATCTTGAAATCTGAGATTATGATGCATCCAGTTTTGTTCTTTTTCAAGTTTTGGCTATTCAGGTTCTTTTGTGGTTCCATACACATTTTAGGATTATTTGTTCTAGTTCTGTGAAAAATGCTATTGGTATTTAATAGGGATTGCATTAAATCTGTGGATTGCTCTGGTAGTATGGACATTCTAATGATATTTGTTCTTCCAACCCATGAGCCGGGAATATCTTTCCATTTGAGTATTTTCAATTTCTCTTTTAGTGAACATGAAATTATAGCTTTCAGAGTACAGACATTTAACCTCCTTAGCTAAATTTATTCCTATGTATTTTATTATTTCTGGTGCAATTGTAGGTGGAATTGTTTTCTTGATTTCTCTTTTTGCTGCTTCATTGTTAATGTACAGAAATACAAAAGATTTCTGTACATTGATTTTGTATCCTGCAACCTTACTGAATTCATTTATAGTTCTAGTGGATTTTTGATGGCGTCTTATAGGGTTTTCTATGAATAGTATCATATCATTTGCAAATAGTAGAAGTTTTACTTCTTTCTTACCAATTTAAATGCTTTTTATTTTTTTGCTGTTGTTGTCTGATTTCTGTGGCTAGGACTTCCAATACTTTGTTAAATAACAGTGGTGACAGTGGACATCCTTGTCTTTTTCCTAACTGTAGAGGAAAAGCTCTCAGTTTTTCCCCATTGAGGATGATATTAGTAGTGGGTTTCTCATATATGGCCTTTATTGTGTTTCCATCTAACCCTGCTTTGTTGAGAGTTTTTACCACGAATGGATGTTGTACTTTGTCAAATGCTTTTTCTGCACCTATTGAAATGATCATATGGTTTTTTCCTTCCTCTTATTGATGTGATGTATCATATTGATTGAATTGTGGATATTGAACCACCCTTATATCTCAGGAATAAATCCCACTTGATCATGGTGAATGATTTTTTAAATATATTGCTGGATTTGGTTTGCTGCTATTTTGTTACAGATTTTGCATCTATGTTCATCAGAGATATTGGCCTATAGTTCTTATTTTTTTGTAATGTCTTTATCCAGTTTTCTTGTCAGAGTAGTGCTGGCTTCATAGAATGAATTTGGAATCTTTCCTCCCTCTTCTACTTTTTGGAATAATTTGGGAGAAATAGTTATTAACTCTTCTTTAAATGTTTTGTAGAATTCATCTGTGAAGCCATCTGGTCTTGGACTTTTGTCTGTTGGGAACTTTTTGATTACTGATTCAATTTCATTGCTACTACTTGGTCTGTTCAAATTTTCTATCTCTTCCTGATTCAATTTTGGAGGGTTAAATGTTTCTAGGAATTTATCTATTTCTTTTAGGTTGTCCAATTTTTTGGTATAAATTTTTATAATATTTTCTTAATAATCCTTTGTATCTCTGTGGTGTTGGTTGTTATTTCTCCTCCTTCATTTCTGATTTTGTTTATTTGAGCCCTCTCTCTCACTGTTTGATGATTCTGTCTAATGTTTTATTAATTGCTGGATGGCATATTCTTGGTTGGAAGGTTTTTATTTTTGAGCACTTTGAATATATTATGCCTCTTTCTTTTGGCCTTTAAAGTTTCTGCTGAAAAATCAGCTGATGGCTTTATGGGTTTTTCCTTGTATATAACTGCATTCTTTTCTTTTTTTTCTTGCTGCTTTGTCACTACCCTTTGCCATTTAAATTATTGTATGTCTTGGTGTAGATCTCCTTGGGTTGATTTTGTTGAGAGCTCTCTGTGCCTCCTAGATTTCTGTTTTCTTTCCCAGATTAAGGAGGTTTTCAGCTATTATTTCTTCAAATAAGCTTTCTACCTCCTTTTCTCTCTCTTCTCCTCTTTGGATCCTTTTTTTTTTTTTTTTAAAGATTTTTTTTATTTATTTGACAGAGAGAGAGAGAGAGATCACAAGTAGGCAGAGAGGCAGGCGGGGGGGGGGGAAGCAGGCTCCCCACTGAGCAGAGAGCCCAATGCGGGGCTCGATCCCAGGACCCTGGGATCATGACCTGAGCCAAAGGCAGAGGCTTTAACCCACTGAGCCACCCAAGCGCCCCTCCTTTTTGGATCCTTATCATGCAAGTGTTGTTATGCTGGATGGTGTCACTGAGTTTCCTAAGTTTATTTTTATTTTTTTTCTCTTTCTCTGGTTCAGCTTGATTGTTTTCCATTTTCTGTTTTCCAGGTAATTGATCCATTCTTCTTCTTCCTCCAGTTTGCCATTTATTCCATCTAGTACATTTTTAATTTCAGTTTTTAGTTCTTTCATCTATGGTTGATTCTTTTTTTATATTTTCTATTTCTTTCTTGAGCATCTCCCTGAGTTCCTCTATTTTTTTCTCAACTCCAGTGTTTATCTTGATGACCATTATTTTTAATTTTCTGTTGGGCATATCAATTGTCTCCATTTCACTTGGGTCTCTTGATATGATTTTGTCATGTTCTTTCATTTGAGATATATTCCCCCATCTCCTCATTTTTTCTAACTCTCTGCATCTGTTTCTATATTTTGGGAAAGTCAGCTAGGTCTCCTCTTCTTGATAGTAGTGGTCTTAGAAGAAGAGGTCACATAATATCCTGCAGTGCAATGTCTCTTATTTACTAGAACCTGGCTCTTCAGAGGTGTCTCCTAAATGTGCTGCGTGTGCCATACTCATGTGGCTGAGCCCCATTTACCTTCAGTTTAGTCATCTACAATGATTCTCTTTACTGATTAAGGTCAGGTTTTGGTCCCTGTACTGTTAATGGGCCAGTCTGGGGCCATCTTGGGCTTGAGTGTGATCAGACCAGGTATTTGCCAGAATTGTGGTGGCACTGAAATGCAGAATGCTCTCCCTGGGTTGTCAATCTCTCTTTTTTTTAATTTAAATTTAAAGATTTTACTTATTTGTGTGTGTGTGTGTGTGTGTGTGTGTGTGAAAGAAAGAGAGAGAGAGAGCGTGCACAAGCAGGGGGAGTGGGAAAGAGAGAAGTAGGCTTCTTGCTGAGCAGGGAACCTGATGCAGGACTCCATCCCAGAACCCCAAGATCATGACCTGAGGTGGAGGCAGTCCCTTAAGCCACCCAGGCGCCCCTCCCTGGGTTGTCTCCTGAGAGGCTTTTGTTGGTGGGTGGGGCCTGCAGTCAGACCATCTGTCTTTCTCTATCCCACAGCTGAGTCATAGTTGAACTGGTGTGTGTGGTTATCTTCCCCTTTCTCCAAGGCAGGTGTCACTTTGGAGTGGTGTTGACCCTTGCCAGGGCTGTTTGCACATTGCCACCCTTATGGTGGTGCTTTGGATGAACTCCAGCTGAGGGGTGAGGTGGAGAGGCTGGTTCATAGGAGAGCATAGGGTTAGGGAGTTTTGTTAACAGGCTAGATGAAGAGTGTTCAAGCTGGTTCCTTCAGGTGTCCATGCATCTAGGTGGGGGGCAGGGGAGGGAAGTGACACCCACCAGTTTTTGAAGTCTCCTAAAGCTCTCTGCCCTTTCCAGCACATGCTCTGAGATTAGTAAATAAATCTCCTTTATACCCCAGGCATTTTTCAAATTGCTGCTTCTATGCTGTATCTCATCAGAATTGTTTTTATGTTGTCTCTTTAAGAGTGTAGACTCAGTTTCCTATTGCCCTCTGGTTCTCCCAGAGCTGAGCTGCTGATTTTTAAATTTCCCAGTGTTAAGCCTCACTGATTGTAAAAACTCACAAGTTAAGTTCCTCTGGTGTCCAAAACCAAATATTATGGGGGTTTGTCTTCCCATTATGGATCTCCTGTGTGTGGAGTGCCTGGTGTGGGATCTGCTTCTCTCCCTTCACTATGCTTGCCATGTCTCTCCCTCCCATGGACAGTCCCACAGGTCATTTTGTGTCTCTGCCCTTCCTACCATTTTTGACATGGCTTCTTCTCCATGTTTAGCTGTGGAGAGTCTGTTCTGCCAGTCTTCAGGTCATTTTCTGGGTTATTTGCACCGATGTGAGTGTTATCTTCATGTATTTATGAGACAAGGTGAACATAGGGTCCGTCTGCTCTGCCGTCTTTTCCAGAATTCCACCACTATTGGTTTCCTGAATCAGCCTTTTCAAGGAAGTGATTTTGTCCTAAGTGTCTGTGTCTCTAAAGCCTACCACAATGTTTAACACCTGTAATGGTTCAATAAAAGTTTATTGATTGAGTGCAAAAAAAAGAACAATTGCTTTTTCATGGAGTAATCAACTAGTAAGTCAACTGTCATCAATTTGTTGATTTCATGTTAATTAATAAAGTTATAAATTAAACATTTTGAATGTTTACTTAGAGTTCATGAATTTAAACTTAACTGACCTAGAGGCTTTATAAGCATAAGCTTCTACTTTTATTATTAATTCAACTCTTTGGATTTGGGTATAATATTTCTCTCCTTAGAGTTAGTAAGTCCATTTCTTTTCATATCTGCTATACTTTCAGTTATTTTTTTTCCAAATTTGCATCCTCATTTTCTTACACAAAAGATTTTAGATTGGCTGACTTATTTTATTTAAGTTAAAGTGTCAGAGCAATGCATAGTGGATCCATTCAGTTGGAGAGTTCTGTTCAACCCAATTGCTCACATCTCATTTATATATTTTGTTGTTGTTGGATTACTTCATTTACATATAGAATAAATATTCTATCATTCTATTTTAAGTTAACCTTAACTAGTACTTCTTTATGTTTTAGTTAACATATTAATTATAATTATTAAAGGCCATAGATGGTTCTGTATTGCTTCACAGTGACTAAAGAAATATGAACTTTGCATAACCAATATTTACTGTATCTGTATTATATCTATTTTGTGAAAATTAGAGAGCCATGTATTATGAATGCTATGTGAACTCTGGATTCATAAGTTATATATAGGTTTCCCCCACTTTCAAAAAGTGCACTCTATTCCACTCTGCTTTTATGAAAGACCTACCTTGGTACCTGTTTTCACTAACTGAAAGAAATCTGAAGAGTATTTTCACTTTTATGAAATAATAATTACTTCACTTTACACCATTTTGGCTTACAAAGTTTTCATAAGAATGCTCTACTTTGGGATAGTGGAGGAAATCTAAGTAGCATAACTATTTGCTAACTATGTAGGATAACGGACTTTACTCTGTGTATTTTTTTAAGTAGTATCATTGTTTCATCTTAATAACTTTTTCTATTCATCCAGAATTCTATCTTCAGTTCATCCAGATTTAGCAAGAAGAGATTGGTCATACTTTGAATACAGACTCTAAAGGTCTTTAGAGATCACTTAGTCCCTTCATGTTTGGCCATTATGTACTCATTGTTTCAGGAAAGTCACACAAGAGTAAAAAGGAAAGGGAAGAAAGTGTCTTTCAGGCTGTTTCATTAACTGGTGGAAATGGAAATAATTTAAAGAATAAACAAATAAGGAAGTAAGCATCATGACTAAAAAGTGAACTTCCTCAAACCTAACCTAGGCAAAATTTCTTTCTGCAGAAGGGAGAAGAATCAGGAAGCACAAATTTTGGTGGCCCTGTAGGAAGTTTTCTGGGCTCTGCCACCTGGGCCAAGTTTCAAAGAAAGCCAAATGGCAGCTTGGATTTGAGGTTGCTGCTAGCAATGAATACCTGATGTCCATCTCTCTTAGTAGAGCTCCCAGAAGCTAGCTGTGAGGCATCAACAAAAAAAGACTATATCATGAAGACTCCCAGAGTTCCGCTGGCCCAGTGTGGCCTGGCAATATAGCAATGATTCCAGTCCAGACTTGAAGGGCATAGGAGTGGCCAGCAGCCTCTGGACTAGAGATAATATCCTGGATATGAACAAGTGAGCTCTTACAGCAAGCTAGGAGGGCTAGCTAAAAGACACATACATTTAAAAGAGAGTGAGAGTAATTAAAGACAATTTTTGGTCACCTTACATCAAGATTCTATTGTACCCTACTATCTATTGAATGTTGGTGTCTCTACTTTTTATTTTGAGACTTCTATACCCATGTGATGGGGTTTGGAAGTAGGGCCTTTGGGAGGTGATTAGGTCATGAAGGCAGAACCCTCATGAATAGGATGAGTGCCCTTATGAAAGAGATCCAAGAAAGCTCCCATACCCCTTCTCTTATGTCAGAATACAGCCATGTGTAAACCAGAAAGCAGATTTTCACCAGAAAACAAAATCTACTGGAGCCTTGATCTTGGACTTTCCTGCCTTCAGAACTGTGAGAAATAAATTTCCATTATTTGTAAGCCATCCACTCAGGTACTGTGTCATAGCAGCCCAAATGGACTAAAACATGGCTCTGCTTCATGTTTTGCCTCAAATCACATGTACATACAGATACAGACAGACAGACACACACACATCATACTCCATGACTGAATCTATGTAATACTTTTGAAGTTTAGGTAAAACCTGGAGGGAATTGAGAGGGGAATAAACAATTATATTAAGGCTAAATTTCTACTAATCCAATGAATTGGAAATTAAACTGACTTACAATAAACAAATACATAAAATTCTGTTTCTTAGACAAAATCCAAGGATTTTGATTCTTACCTATTGCATCAAAAAAGATGTTATATAATTTGCCATATGTTATGCTGCAAAATGGTGAGAGATTCAGGTAAGAACCTAAATTTCTGACTTTTACTTTAACGCTTTGTCCATGACACATCATAGGCACAGTTGCTAACTATGAAGGTGAGGCTAGTTTTTAATTGTAATACATCCACCAGACCTCGTGGGTGACTTTATATGTTTCTAGCATAGGTGCATGAAAATTTTTAATCTCACTTTACTTGTATAACATCACATAGAAAATCTGAGGAACAGCCCGTATGAGGATATGGTTAAGAATATAGTCTAAATTTAATATTTACTTTTCTAGAGATAATCAAAGAGGTAAGGTGAATACTTTAGAAAAGCTTCTCATCATGTATGTTTATTTAAAAAGTAGAAATAACTTTTTAGTTTTTTGTTTTCGTTTGTAGTTTGTGGTTTGTTTTTTTCAGGATTTTTTATGGGTCAGTAGATCATACATGGCTACCAAAGAATTTAATGGGAGGTCTCATTTTATGAGTCAGCATTCTGGGCTTTTGTTGTGTAGGGAAAGCAGAGTTCCAAATAACTACTGCAGTGGAGATGTCTCTGATTTCAAAGACCCATGTCTTGCTATAAGCTTTCCACAATATTCCCAGAAAGTTAAAATGGAACATATTCCATGTGCTGCAGGTCTGAAGTCATTATATTGGTTTTAGATCGTTTTGATAACTTGAGAAAGGCAGAATGTCAGAAAACATACACTGTTTTCATTTCCATTCAAATACCATGACCTACAGTAAGGTTCTCCCTACATTGAAATTCTTACCTGAATAGGTTATATTTTGATGTATTTGTTGATAGAAAAGAGTAATTCCACAGAGATCATAGCAGCGAAATAAAAAATCTAAGCTTCTCAGGATGGCTAATGTTCAGTTGTGACTGGAGGTCCCAAAGGAGTTTAAGTCGTCGCTTGTACCCACTCATAATGGCATTTAGTCTCTGTTCTTTTAAACTCCAGCGGGCCATTTCCTTAGCTCATATTCCTACATTCCTCTTCTAATGTATACTTCTTTTGATATCTGACAGAATTAACAGTACAGTATTATAGGCTATCTCCACACTAGCTTCGTTCAAAGGCAAAATTGATCCAATGCTGTATGCTGTACTTTCAGAGGAAGTGAAGGTAGAAGCCACTTGTCTTCCTGTTGATGTTATTTTCTGAGTGAAGAGGCAACTCACACCTGTCAATCCACAGGCTCCTTCCATGTGCTTAGCTCTGTTGTGAGTGAGTGGATGTAGGGGGAGGAGTTAAGAAGTGAGAGCTCTGATCCTATGTTCCTATGACATTTCCAGTCTCCTTGTAGTCACAGGACAATCACACTTACAGGTATTGTCATCTTGGACACTGTGGACCAGCAGTGAGCTCTGCCTATTTAGAAAGGATTAAAACCAGTCAATGTATTTGTAAACATTAAAAGAAATGTGTTGAATCACTCATCATCAGGGAAATAAAAATCAGAACCACAATGAGATACCACCTCACACTTGTCAGAATGGCTAAAATTAACAACACAGGAAATGACAGATATTGGTGAAGATATGGAGAAAGGGGAACCCTCTTGCACTGTTGGTGGGATGCAAACTGGGGCAGCCACTCTGGAAAACAGTAAGAAGTATCCTTCAGAAAGTTAAAAATAGAACTACCCTATGATCCAGCAATTGCACTACTAGGTATTTACTCAAAGGATACACAAATAGTAATTCAAAGGGATGCATGCACCCAATATTTATGGCAGCATTATCAGCAATAGCTAAATTATGGAAAGAGCACAAATGTCCATCGATAGATGAATGGATCAAGAAGATGCATACACACACACGTGCGCACGTGCAAGCACACACACACACACACACACACACACACACACACACACACACAATGGAATATTACTCAGCCATAAAAAGGAATAGAATCTTGACATTTATAATGATGTGGGTGGAGCTAGTGTGTTCTGCTAAGTGAATAAGTCAGTCAGGAAAAGGCAAATACCATATAATTTCACTCATACATGGAATTTAAGAATGAACATAGGGGAGGGGAAAAAATAAGAAAGGGAAACAAACCATAAGAGACTCAACTAAGAGAACAAACTGAGGGTTGACGGAGAGGAGGTGGGCAGGGATGGGCTAGATGGATGATAGGAAGGACGGTACCTGTTGTGATGAGCACTGGGTGCCGTATTAAGTTATGAATCCCTGAATTCTACTGCTGAAACCAACATTACCCTGTATGTTAACTAACAAGAATTTAAATAAAAACTTGAAACAAAAAATAATGAAATAAAATAAGATAAATGTATTGAAAACTTTTTCTACTTTATGAAAACATTGCCTTTTGGGTTTATATTATGGTTGTGTATTAGCCTAAAAAGCAGATCAGCAATATATGCCCTTCTTTCTCTTACCACTATGTAAGAAGAGTTATGAAAATGTGAGCTATTATTATTTTGGTATTCTTATTATTGATAACTATAACTAACTTCATGCTTTAACCCATTTAGTGGCTTCACATTGGTCAGAATGTCTGACTTTCTCATAGTAGCCCAAATGTCTCTCTACATGATCTGGTCTCTGCCTCCTTCTGAAACTGCCCATTGGGCCACCATGCTTCAACTCTTCTCCCCTTTTAGGTTCTGGAACATGACAGATTGTTTCCACCATTAGTGCCTTTGCAGCTGGCTGTTCTTCTCCATTGAAAACTTGACTAGTTATTCCTAAGTCCTTTCCAGGGCTAGTTCTGTCCATTTCTTCAAATGTTAACCTACAGACAGTAAGTAGCCACACTTAATGGTGAGCATAGTATAACATAGGATTACATCACTATGTTGCACACGTGAAAATAATGTAATATTGTGTGTCAACTGTACTTCAATAAGCACACACACACACACACACACACACACACAGTCTCAGCCTAAATACCTCATCAGATAGAGCTTCATCAAATTATTCCAATTAGAACCTTCATTATTCTCTTACTAGAGCTCTCTGCTTACCTTTATAATGATAATCTAGCATATAATTATGCTAGCTGTTTGATCATCTTTTTGTTTATAGTATCTTCCCAAACCCAAAGCCCCCCAAAAAGCTGGGTCTTGATTTTATGCTATAGGTGACCCAGTGCCTATGATAGTGTCTAACACATTGCGGGCTTCTAATATTTGTTGAAATATTAGGAATATTGTTGAAAGAGAGGAAAAAAGAAAGGTGAAGGAAAGAAAGAAGAAAGGAAGGGGAAGAAGAAAGGAAGAAGGGGGAAAAAATCCTCCCTCTGTTCTTTTTCAAGATATGGTGTAAAAGAGAAATGAAGAAGGAAAGGTTTTCAACTCCTAGAGACAGGTTCTTTGCCTTTTTTTATACTAGTATTTCCAGCACTGTGTCTGGCATTTGGTAGGGCTTGAAAAAATTTTGTAGAAAATATGAAAGAGTAAATGAATAAATGAACAACTATGTTGCTATTTAGTCTCTGTCTAAAAAAATACAGTCTAAAAAAAATGAGGAACCTTTCAAGAAGAAACCCTAGAGAATGTACATCATTGTTGGAAGCTGTGAATTTGAAATAACTTTAGTTCCTATGAAAAATAGACAAAGCTATGTTATATGTGACTTTGGGGGCTGTTTCCATCTGAAGTTAGATTTTCATTTCTAATTTAATCTCTCTGTGTATAAGCCTATTATGATTATGCCAAAATGAAGAACTACACATTTAAATTGCACCCTTTTTGAAAAAAAAAAAAAGTAAAACTTTTGAAAAGATTTTTTTTGTCAATTTGAGGGCAATTTCAGCTTTGTATATCTCCAAATAACACTAAAAATATGGAAACAGTAAAAAAAAAGATGGAAAAATTACTGAGATTGTATTTGAAATGTTAGCTTTGGTTCTGACTTGGTCTCTAGATGTTAGCTCAACATCGAAAACTAACTGGCATTTAGATAAGACATCCCTAAGTTCTTTTGGTCTCCAGGGTTGCTGTTTCTTCCAGCTGCATGGTATTACTAGCTGCATATAAATTGGTGTCAGTTTGTGAGAGAATTCCTTGAGTTGTTTTGCTTTTTGTATTAGAAAAAGGAACTTTTAAAATCTGAGTAAGATAACTTCCGAGACATAGCTTGTAGACAAATTGGCATTAGAAATGCTGATGGCACTGGGAAACAGCTCTGGTTATTTTGTGGGGCTTTTCCTTGTCCCTTAGCCTAACCCTTTCTTCTTGCTACTCGGAGTCTGAGAGAAAGCTCATCCTTTGAGATCCCAGTGGCACGTAAGCTTCACCCCTCACATTGTTAGTAAGGCAGCAGGAGGGTGCCGTGTCCAAGTTTACCCCCCCCATGCTAGTAGTGTAGGTGGAGAGCACAAAAATGACGTCCACCAGCATCTCCATCTCTTGGGAGCTTCAACTGTCCCTGCTCGTCCAGAAGACAATTTTAGATTAGCAAATGAATCTCCTTCATGAATAGTCTAAGCACTTTACAAACTATTTCTTCACTGGTTCTGGGATAGGTGAGACCACACAAGAGACCTTTGAAAGAATAGTCTCGGTTTTCTACAGCAAGTTGGATCACTTGGACGTCAGCCCCATTAGTTTTTCAAACCAGACATTCTGGGGGTTCATCTCTTTGGCACAGATCCAGGGTTTGGACGATGCCCAGTGTGGGGCACCAAACTCTTGATCCCCCAGTAGAAGAGCAGACTGGTAAAATCCCTCTCTGTTGTGTATCAGGAGTGGGGTTTTGGTGTTTTTTCTCCAGGTGGTTTTTCTCTTTTATTGTGGAGGAGCTATACATCTAGTTTTTCAGATCTTTTCTGAGGGAAGTGATTCATATGTAGCTATAGATTTGGTGTGTCCATGGGAGGAGGTAATTTTAGGATCTTCCTACGCTGCCCTTTTGCAGAAGTCCTGAATGTTAGTTTTTTTTGTTTTTGTTTTTGTTTTTTTTAAGTCCTATGATAACCCACGGCAATATTTCCTAATTGCCTTACAAACTCTGACAAACTTTTATACCCAGATCCTCTACTATCCAGTCCTCCATTGTCAAATCAAGTTATCTTTTTTTCAGATGTCTGAGAAAATACTTAGCTTTCATGTGTAACTATATATATTATTTGCAAGAGGAGACTAACCTAGAAGATGCAGACCTATATGTGTTATTAAAGCTTTGCTCTACTGTGGTCAGCAAGACTGCATACTGGTGGTGAACCAAAGCACTGCATTATGAACATCAGGGCCGTTCTTTGTTTCCCTTCCAAGGAGAATGGCTCTGGTGTTGCTGGCACTGAAGGAAGCAGAAAGCGCACATAGAGACAGCCAATCAAGTGTCTCCAGAGAAACACTGCATAAAGAGATAGAAATTGTGCACAATTCGTAAATAACCATGGATGTTAAAAGAAAGGTTCTACATAATAGCAAACTTCATTCAACTGCAAAGAGAAGCACACCTTCTTTGCAACTAGTTAACAAATGATTTAGATAAAAGGAGTGACCGTTTCAAAAGAGGATAGCTTATGGCAAAAATAGGGTCAGGTGTGGGAAGATCAATTGAACAGAAGAATCCAGCACTGTTTGAATAAGGCAGGCTATTGGTGATCCTCTACCCTATCTCACCCAAAGGTGTACTTTGTTTGGTTAGCATAGGTTTTAAAAGCTTGGAGATAAATGCTTTAATGTGGCACTAATACTCCCAGTTTATTATGTCACTTTCTATGATCACATTTTCATCCCACTTATACACTTAATGGTGCCTGCATGACTCCTGCGTGCATTTGAACTTGTGACCCAAGAAGGTATTTTTATATGTTCCTTGAGAGGACTAGTGAGATGCTTATATCAGAGCATCACTGATATGCTTTGTAGTTTGTTCTATATAATTATGCTTTTTTCATCATATTAATAGTGAATGATGCATAGTTCTTATTACATAGGCATTTTTAAAATAGGTGCTTCTGTTATTTTATGAAGTTTCCAGTTAAAAACCCTTTCAGATAGTGATTGTTGTGTGTGTGTGTGTGTGTGTGTGTGTGTATGTGTATACACACATATACATATGTATTGGGTATACTTTAATGATCATTGCGGTTGAGATGCTTTCAAATAATCCTCAACCATAAAATGCCATCTCAACTATAATTTGTGAAGGCTTCTTTATACTGCAGAAAGTAACACCTGTGGTTTTTCTTTTCTCCCTCCCCGCCTCATTCTTTCTTGAGTCCAGCTTTTGCCCTGACACTAGTGTGTTTCCTATTTTTCAGCAGAACTGAAGTCATCCGGGGCACCTCAGATGCCTCATTTGGTTAAGCGTCTGCCTTTGGCTTAGGTCATGATCTCAGGTTGCAGGGATGGGGCTCCACTTCTGGCTCTCTACTCAGCAGGGAGTTTGCTTCTCCTTCTCCCTCTGTTCTCTCTCTCTCTCTCTCTCTCTCTCTCTCTCTCTCTCTCTCATAAACAAACAAACAAGCAAACAAACAAATAAATAATCTTAAACAAAAACAAAAACTGCAGTCATTTCTCCTTAACTCCAGTTAACATCTTATCCCTCTTAACGGGGTGAACATTCCTTCCCCAAGGAAAGATTTATTCAAGGGCTAACAAGTTATTCCATTTTTTTGTTCATTAATTATGTCATAGATCACTGAACATTTTTTTGTGAAATGCCTCCTAAAAGGATATATACATACACAAGCAAATCCACAAATATATATACATAAATATATGCATACACAAATCTATAGATCTAAATACATATAGGTGTGTATGTGTACCTGTGTTTATATTTTCTCCTCTGTAAGTACCCTTCATAGAGAAAGGTATTTGATAAGAGCCTACTTTCCAGGTTATTTATCTACTCAGCTCTCACTACAATGCTATCAGTTCGGTATTTTAAATTTTCAAAATAATATTTATATTTGAGGAACTTGAGGTTGGAACAGGTTCAGTATTTTCCCAGGTCACCTAAGTAGTGACTAGGAGAGCCAAGACGTGGAATGTCTAAGTCTATTATGTTTCTATTTCATCTGCTCTTTCCTGTTAATTACTGCAACACAGGTTATGATAGATCAGATTTCACTTCTCTTTACACTGGAAAAACAGGAAACACTCCACTTAGTTATATTGTATATGCTTTCTACTCTCTAAAGAAAGAGATGCAAACTCTTTTAACGTTTTATTTTGTCATTAAACACAAGCAGAAGAGTAGTAAGATGTTTTGAATGATTTTTGCTTAGTTTTAATAGGTAATGAAGTTATAATCCCTATTTGCTGAAGAAGAGAAATGACCTTACATTGAGATGTGCATCAGAAGTAACTTAGAGAAGCAGATCCTTGTCATATCTCTGAGACTTGTCTTGTCAATCATTAGCTGTCAAGAGTGTTCATCCTGTCACTTTGATTAAAGGTAACAAAACTTGTTTGATGGAAATACTTTCTTTCTCTTGAAGAAAAATGATAAAAATGATTTGTCCCTGTAAACAAGGGAAAAGTGCTTGTCATCATTTATCTTGGTAAAGTATTGAGATATCTTAATTGAAAATAACAAAGGGAAGAGGTTTTATTTTAATGTTTATGAATTTTGCATGGAGGAGAGAGTCCCTACGGAATTATTCTGCTGGATATTCTTTTGGGGACTTGATTTCTTGAATCCAAAACAGAAGTAAAACTGGCATTAATTTACATTTGTTTGCCTATTTTTTAAATCAAATATGTTAAAAATTCCTAATATTTATGGTTCTAGTTCTGTTGATTGGTATATATGCAACACATGGATTGTAAATTTTGTTGTAAAATAATTTAATAATATAATTACTTTGTTCCTTATCCTTTATACCAAGAGAGAAAAGAGAAGAAGAGAGTACACAGTCAAGCATAGGAGCTTAATCTTTCCTCTATCTTGTGCTGGAAAAGAATAGATTTCCATGATGTCACTGTAAGTGTTTTTTTAATCTGTATCTTTGTGTCATATAGACAGGGTTATAGATTTATGCTTGCAGCAATTCAGTTTAAAATTTTCCTATTGCAAAACACCAACAGACCGAAAAATTGCAACATACAACTTTTAAATTATAAACTTGTGCCTGTAAGAATGGAAGAAAATCCTTAGTAAAAAATAAGTAGGCAACTACAAGATAGTGTAAAAATCACAGGTGAACACCAGCCTGTCTTGGGGACATTTGG
Source organism: Procyon lotor (assembly GCA_028646535.1). NCBI lineage: Eukaryota > Metazoa > Chordata > Mammalia > Carnivora > Procyonidae > Procyon > Procyon lotor. Next base: position 69,167,910 of record CM053608.1, on the reverse strand, counting down.
CTATACCAGAAACTTAGATCTTTGGGTTTTAAAGTCTTTGAAGAGTGGGGCACCTGGGCACCCTCCAGCTCAGGTCATGAGATCTGACGAGATCTGCTGAGATCCATCCCAGGGTCCTGGGATGGAGCCTGTATCTGGCTCCCTGCCCAGTAGAGAGTCAGTTTTTTCCTATCTCTCTGCTCCCCAACCCCATGCCAGGTTCTCCCTCTCTCTCTTTCTCTCAAACAAACAAAATCTTAAAAAAAAAAAAAAAGGCCTTTGAAGAGTACATGGAAAAATAATCTCTGGTCAAAACAGAGGAGGGGAAGGGGAGCCTTGCTTAATGATGCTTGTATCCAAAGTCTACAACTTAGTGAAACTGAAAAGACATTCACCAAGTAACAAAGGGAGATGCTGATGGAATTTATCTTTGCCAGCAAACCACATATTTTCCCTCATGTAATCAAAACAAAACTTTGTCCCATGTGACCCAGAAAATCCTACTCTGAGAAATAAATTCAGAGTGGTCCTACTTTGGTAAAGCTCTGTTATGCCTGCCCAAAGCTGACTCAAATCCCCACTGGAGAAATCTACACTCAACTCAGGCCTCTCTTAGTTCTCATACATCGAGGTCATACAAATATCAGTTTTATACCTCAATTTACAAAGCAGATGAGAAAATAACAAACCATAAGGAAGAGTTAGTAGAAATAATAAATAGCAGAAGTGGAAAAAGAGAATTTAAATAATTGGGACTTACCAAATTTAAAATGTAAAATAACTATGATTAAAAGTTAAATAAAGGAGAGTTGAAAATATGATCAAGGAGGGTGAAGCCGACAAAACTTATCTGGAATTGATTTTAGAGAATAAAATATGTTGTTCAGAAATAAAAATAATGCAAATTAAAAACTTAGTGGAATTAATAAAGCAGTAAATTAGACACAAGTAAGAGAAAACTAGTGAACTGGATCTTAGATGAAGAAATTCTCCAGAAACAGAGAAGAGATATGAAGTGGATTAATGTAGAAGAAAGGTTAAGAGACATAGTGGGCCAAATAAAAGGACCAGTGCTATGTCTTATCAGTTACAGGAGAAGTGGAAAAGTGAATGGTTAAATACATAAATACTGAGTATATTATCAAGAATCAATACAAGACACAGAATGCCCAGATTCAGGAAACCGTATAAAACCTACAATAAGATAGGGACACCTAGGTCGCTCAGTCATTAAGTGCCTGCCCAGGGTCCTGGGATCGAGCCCAACATGGGCTCCCTGCTCAGTGGGAAGCCTGTTTCTCCCTCTCCCACTACCCTTGCTTGTGTTCCCTCTCTTGCTGTCTCTCTGTCAAATAAATAAAATCTTTTAAAAAAAACCCCTACAGTAAGATAGATATAAGATAATGGACACTTGGACACATGTTTATGTGTACCAAAATCAAAGAGATGTTTCAGGCAAGTGTTTATTTTAAGAAGAAGAAGAAAAAGACAATTCAGTTGCAAAGGAATAACAATGAGAATGACATCTGATTTTTAACAGTAAAATAGGTCACAAAAATTGTAATAATACAATCAAATTACTGAGAATAAAAATAACTTAGTCTTAATCCTATACCTAACTGAACTTTCAATAAAGAAAAATGTTCAACTTTTAATGTTTGTAGGCCCTGCTTCTGTTCTCACAGGGAAGCTGTACTTTAACTTTTGCCAGGATCATAATGACTTAACCAAACTTCAAAGCACGGGCTCTATTCCTGCCTGGAGCATACATTGTACATCTGCTTTATTAGCAAATAGCCTAAAAGAAACATTTCAAACTAAAGGTAAGAGTAAAAATCTCCTTAAGTTCCCATACCTCTGAAGCCTGTAACCTTGCACATACTAAAAGTATAAGATAAAGTTTGTAGTTTTCTGGAATGTTTTATGTCATGATGATTTGTAACTTTTGATATTAAAAAAAAAACATATATAACCCTGTATTTTTTTAAAAGATTTTATTTATTTATTTGACAGAGAGAGATCATAAGTAGTCAGAGAGGCAGGCAGAGGGAGAGGAGGAAGCAGGCTCCCTGCTGAGCAGAGAGCCCGATGCGGGGCTCAATCCCAGGACCATGAGATCATGACCTGAGCCGAAGGCAGAGGCTTTAACTCACTGAGCCACCCAGGCGCCCCTATATATAACCCTGTATTAAACATTCTTTCTCTGGAGCACTCTTTTCATTGTGAAGACTATGTATTCTGGCAGCTGTTCTAACTTGAGCTCAAATAAAACTCTTCCTTTCTCTTTAAAATTTCAAAAAAGACTTGTTCATTTTGCATCAACAGTTTCACTTAATAATAAAGATGAAATAAATATATTTTCATAAAAATGTGAAGAGCGTTTCTACTAGATTCTTGCAGAAGGAATTTTCAAGATTGTACTTCAGGAAAAAGGGAAACAAATCTAGAAGTTAGCACTGAGAGCAAGAAGCAAAAACAAAAAAACCCTGATAAACGTGGTTATTTCCAAGTAAATATTTTTGTATAAAAATAATATTGTTGGGGCACCTGTGTGGCTCAGTCGTTAAGCGGCTGCCTTCTGCTCAGGTCATGATCCCGGAGTCCCGGGATCGAGCCTCACATCGGGCTCTTTGCTCAGCAGGGAGCCTGCTTCTCCTGCTACCATTCCCTCTGCTTGTGTTCCCTCTCTAGCTGTGTTACTCTCTGTCAAATAAATAAAATCTTAAAAAAATAATAATAATATTGTTATACAACATAGAGGGTAAAAACTAGAGAACTAAATAATTTGAATAGTAAGGCAAATTTGTAATTAAAGTCCTTGTATTGCCAAGATTAAAAATGAGATTTTCATTAACTTTGGGCTTTAGGTAAAATGTTTACATATTAAAAGTCAAGAAATTGCTGAAAGAAAAGAAGTAGCATATAGCATTTCTATTACGGAAGTAAAAAAGGGGATTGGTAAAAGAATTTAAAAATCCAGAATCAACTAAGCATAAAAAAAAGAGCAAATCTAGAAAGAAAAGATTAAATTCATCAGGAATATAAACCATTCCTGTTATATAAATGGAATAAACCATTTATAAACTCAAATGTACCTAATATAGCCTCAAAATAAAGAAAGCAAAAATTGACAGAACTACCAAGTTGATAAATCCACCAAGAGTAAGATTTTTAAAACAAAATTCTAGTAACCGATAGATTAATAAAGTAACAATATATAAGGATATAATACATTTGAATATTTTTTCTTTTTTTCCTCAGATAATAACTTATCTTGAACTTCTTCAGTCTCTACCCAAATTGTACCTCCTAAAAAGTGTTATTCAGCATATCTAGTCTTCTTTCCCTATTCCCATCATTCTTTATTCTTTATCCTAGGTTAGTTTGTTTTTATAACTTTTTTTAATTAAATGACCATATACCAGTATTTATTTGTATATATCCTTTTCCCTTTACTCCTTATGTTCTATGTGCCTAGAACGCAGGTTGGTACATTGCAGTTGTTTAATAAATGTTTGTTAAATGAAAGGACTCGAGATCCTGGCAATTTTCTTTGTATGGGTAAACTCCTACTTGTCTTCTTAGCATTCAGCTTTCAGTTTCCTCAAGAAATCTTGTCTTGCTTCCCCAGCCTAGGTTAGATCCCTCTGTTTTATACAGCCCTCTGTTTTTCTACAACACTTTATAATGCCATTTTGTAAATTCACTTAATCATTCACTCAACAATTATTTGAGCATCAAGTATGTTACAGTCCCTGTTTTAAACCTTAGGGATGCAGTAGTGAACACAACAGACATAATCTCAACTGTTCTGAAGTTTCTATCTAGTGTGGTGGGGTTGGAGGGCAGACAAGAAGGAAACAGGTAAGTACATAGTACTTCATAGAATTGTAAGTAATGTGAGGAAAAAAGCAGAATTAGGGAGATGAGAGAGCCAAGAAAATAGTAGATGTGGCTCTTTTATATAGAGGACCAGGTAAGGCTTCATGCATTAGATGTTTTAGAAGAGAATCTGTAAGTAAATGAAAGGTTGGCTCAGAGCATAAGCGCGGGAAAAGTGACCAGGTCAGAGGAAACAGCAAGTGGGAACACCTTGAAGCAATAATGTCCTTAAAGTGTTCTGGAAACAGCAATGAACCCACTGTGGCCGGAGCAGAATGAGAATTCTGCTCATTCCTTTGAGCAGAATGAACAAGGGAAGGGTTAGTAAGAGATGAAGTAAAAGAGAGACTTTTTTGGACTTCTTTGACAAGTGATATCATTTTAGTATAGAGCAATCACCGGGATGGGGGAGGGGAAAGGAGAGGGGAGATACTCAGGAACGCCGGATTCTGAAGGTGCAGCCTCAAGGACAGCCGCGAGGTGGCGCCAGGCTGCCCAGGCCGCTCCGGGTCGTTCCGGGCTGGGAGCTGGGAGTCTTAAGTGATTCCAGGAAACTCCCTCCCCACAGGGCTGGTGAGGCTGGAAACCCCTTCCTTCAAAGCCCAGGGAGGTTTCGCTCCAGTCCAAGGATCCCAGTCCCAGGGTCCAGGCCCTGGCCTCAGTGGTGCGCATGTGTTCTGGGTGCAGTTCCATGGTCCCAGCTCAGGGACTGGGTGCAGCCTAGCCAACTCGGCCGAAGGTCAGTTAGCTCCTTTCTATGCTGCTGGGTGGGTGGGAGCAGGGTCCTCAAGCAGTCAGGTCACCACGCCAAAGCACTGCAGCCAGAAGCTGTAACTGAATCTGCTGAGGGCCATCTGGGCCACTTTCCGGAAGACCATGTGAACGTTTTTTTGTGGAGCCCGAATGAGCGCTCCAGGTAGGCACTGTGCTTAGCTAAAACTTGCTATTTTAAGGACTTTGGCTTTCACTCAAGATACTACTACAGCTACAGGAGTGATTTTAGTTTGAATAGGCCCTCTTGTATGGGGTAAAGTTAGAGGGGAAATTAGTTAGAAATTAATTAAAAGAATGCAGATCAGAAATGATGGTGTTTGGGATCTGAGTAGCAGGAAAGGTAGTGGCAAGTGGTCAAATCCTAGATGCATTTGGAAGACTTTGCCAGCACGAGTTGATGAGAGATTGAATACAGGACGGGAGAGAAAAAGCAGTCAATTGTGAATCAGGGATCTGGCGCTAGTATGGGGAAAGATGAAGCTTCACTTTACTGAGACTAGGAAGACTATAGAGGAGCATAAAGGGGAGGGGGGCTGTGTCCAGGCAGAATACAGATTTTGGATATGTTGAAACATCAGAAACCCCCAATGAAGAGTTTGAGTTGGAACCTGTATATAAAGTTCTGGAACCAAAGGGAAAAATCCAGGATGGAGATACAAATAGGAGAATTATCAATATATAGGTGTTATTTAAAGCCATCTGCAGGAAGGAAAAACAAAACAAAACAAAACAAAAAAACCATGAAGTTGGATGACTCAGCTGTGGGTAATTCCAACATTTAAGAACTGAAAGGATGAGAAAGCACTGGCCAGGGAGGAAAACCAAAAGAGAGCAGTGATCAGAAGCCAAGTAAATGAGTGTTTTAGGAAGATGGGAAAAACATATTTTAGGGACCATATGAATGAGATTTTGGAGAATTTTCACTTTTTTTTTTCTAGAACTTTCGAAAGTAGCAGAGAAATAATATAACTGGAAGGAGATAGAATGATCAATCTGCTTGATACTCCTATGTTTGTAAGAACGGTAAGGCTCACATGCTGTGCTAACAGTTAATGTCTATCCTGTTGACTACTTTTCGCCTAGTATATGATTGACCCAAAGTAGGTGGGTGATAATATTTCTTGAGCAAATAAGTACCATTTCTGTTAATAGATGTTGCTTTTTCTTTTAAATTGGAACAAAAATATGTATTTTTTACTTTGGTAGAAAAAAATGATTACAGATATGACCATACTGCATCTACTCATCCAGTTACCCAATTGACTTAATTATGCTATGCACTACATACCATTTTTATCTCAGAAAAACTGTGCATTATGACAAGTTAATTTGCTAAAAATATTAGGTGCAGTTAGCTTTAATTATCTGTAGCAGGGTTTTTCAAATCATGGAGAAAACAAAGTAAATATATTTTTCTTCAGCAAAGGAGACTTTGATTTAAGTTCAGAGAGCATCGGGAAACCACTAAGTCTTTTTTTTCCTATAAACATTTTTATTTTACTCATTTTTTATTGAGTATAATAGGCATAACATTATATTGGTTTCCAGTGTGTAGCATAATGATTTGATACTTGTATGTATTGGGAAATGATCGCCACAATAAGTCTAGTTATAATTCATCACCACACTTAGTTACAGAATTATTTTCCTTATGATGAGAACTTTTAAGATCTGTTCAGAACTTAGAACTTTCAAATATGCAGTCCAGTTTTGTTAACTATAGTCACCATGCTGTACATTATCTCCACATGACTTACTTATTTTATAACTGGGAGTTTGTACCCTTTGACTCCCTTCACCCATTTCACCAACCCCTCCATTCCCTGTCTGACAACCATCAATCTGTTTTCTGTATCTATGAGTTTGATTTTTTTTTTTGTAGATTCCACGTATAAATGAGATTGTATGGTATTTGTCTTTCTCTGTTTTTATTTTACTTCACATAATGTCCTCAGAGTCCATCTGTATTGTCTCAAATGACCAGATTTCATTCTTTTTGATGGCTGAATAATATTCCATTATATATATAAAGAAAATGTGGTATCTATGCATCCATTGATGGACATTTAGATTGTTTGCATATTGTAAATTATGCTGCAATAAACATAGGGGTGCATATATCTTTTTGAGATACTATTTTCATTTCCCTTGCTTAAATACCCAGAAGTAAAATTGCTGGATCATATGGTAGGTTCTATTTTGAATTTTTTGAGAAACTTCCATATTGTTTTCCATGAAGACTGTATTGATTTACATTCCCACCAATGGTGACAAGGGCTTTTTTCCCCACATGCATGCTAACACTTGTTATTTCTTGTCTTTTTGATATTGGCCATTCTATTGGCTATGAAGAGATATTTTATTGTGGTTTTGATTTGTATTTACCTGATGATGGATGATATCAAACATCTTTTCATGTGCCTGTGGGCCATTTGGATGTCTTCTTTGGAAGAATATTCAGTTTCTCTGCCTGTGTTTAAAATTGGATTGTTTATAATAATAATAATTAGTAGTAGTATTAGTGTTTACTATTGAGTTGTGTGAATTCTTTATATATTTTGGATATTAACCCTTATTGAATATGTGGTTTGGAAATAATTTCTCTAATTCTGTAGGTTGCCTTTTCATTTTGTTGATGGTTTCCTTTGCTGTGCAGAAGCTTTCTAGTTTGATGTAGCCCTCTTTGTTTAATTTTGCTTTTATTACCTTTGGTTTGCAATCACATCCAAAAATCATCACCTAGACCAATGTTAAGGAGCTTATCAGGATTTTTAGTTAATTAATTAATTAATTTTGAAAATTTTTTCTTATTATTATATTATTTTAGTCACCATGCAGTACATCATTAGTTTTTGACTTAGCGTTCCATGATTCTTTGTTTGTGTATAACACCCAGTGCTCCATGCAATATGTGCCCTCCTTAATACCCATCACTGGGTTCACCCATCCCCCCACCAAAACCCTCAGTTTGATTCCCAGAGTCCATAGTCTATCTTGGTTCATGTCCCCTTCTGATTCCCCCCCTTCATTTTCTCCTTCCTTCTCCTAATGTCTTCCATGCTATTCCTTGTGTTCCACAAATAAGTGAAACCATATGATAATTCTTTTTCTCCGTTTGGCTTATTTCACTTAGCATAATCTCCTCTCAAATAATCAAGTAAAAAAATGGGCAGAAGACGTGAACAAACACTTCTCCAAGGAAGACATACAAACGGCTAACAGATACATGAAAGAATGTCCAACATCATTAGCCATCAGGGAGATTCAAACCACATTGAGATACCACCTTACACCAGTTAGAATGGCAAAAATGGACAAGACAAGAAACAGCAAGTATTGGAGAGGTTGTGGAGAAAGGGGAACCCTCTTACACTCTTGGTGGGAATTCATGTTGGTACAGCCACTTTGGAAAACAGTGTGGAAGTTCCTCAAAGAGTTAAAAATAGAGCTACCCTATGACCCAGCAATTGAACTACTAGGTGTTTACCCCAAAAACACAGATGTAGTGAAATGAAGGGCCATATGCACCAAAATGTTCATAGCAGGAATGTCCACAATAGCCAAAATATGGAAGGAGCCAAGATGCCCATCGACAGACAAATGGATAAAGAAGATGTGATCATATATACAATGGAATATTACTCAGCCATCGGTATTCACCCAATATTTGCATCAACATGGATGGAACTGGAGGAGATTATGCTATGTTAGGGAGCTTATTATTGTTGTTTTGATTACTATAGCTTTGAAATATAGTTTGAAATTAGGAAGTGTGGTGCTTCTAACATTCTTTCTCTAGGTTGTTTTGGCTATTCAGGGTCTTTTGTGGTTTCATATAATGTTTAGGGCTGCTTTTTCTATTTTTCTGAAAAGTGCCATTGAATTTTGATAGGGATTTCATTGAACCTGTGGATTTCTTGGGGTAGTATGGACATTTTAACAATATTAATCATTCCAACCATAAGCATGGGCCATCTTTCCATTTATTTGTGTGTTCAATTACTTTCACCAATGTCTTATAGTTTACAGTGTACTGGCCTCTCCCTCCTTGGTTGAATTTATTCCTAGAAATTTTTTTCTTTTTGATGAAATTGTAAATGAGATTATTTTCTTAATTTCTCTGATAGTTCATTATTAGTGTGTTGAAGTACATTAGATTTTGTGTATTGAATTTGAATTTGTATCCTGCAACTTTACTGATTTTTTTTTTTTTAGTTTCTTTACTGATTTTTTTTTTTTTTTAAGTTTTTGGTAGAGTCATTAGGGGTTTCTATGTATAGTATTATGTAATCTGCAGCTAGTGACAGTTTTATTTCTTTTCCAGTTTGGAAGCCTTTTAATTTTATTTGTTTGTTTGTTTGTTTGTTTAATGCTCTGTCTAGGACTTCCAATCCTATGTTGAATAAAAGTGGTGAGATTGCACATCTTTGTCTTGATCCTAATCATAAATGGAAAAATTTTCAGCTTCTCACTATTGACTCTGATGTTAGCTGAGGGCCTGTTGTATATAGACTTTATTAAATTGAGGTACATTCCTTCTATATCTGCTTTGTCAAGAGCTTTATCATAGATGGATGTTGAATTTTGTTAAATGCCTTTTTTGCATCTACTGAGATGATATGATGTTTATCCTTAGTTTTATTAATGTGGTGAATTACAATAATTTGTACATGTTCAACCACCCTTGTATCCCTTGAATATATTCCACTTGATCATGGTATATGATCCTTTTAATATATTGTTGAATTTGTCTTGCTAATATTTTGTTGAGAATTTTTGCATGAACAGTATTATTAATGCAACCAAAATGAGAGAAAAACACTTTTCTCATGTATACATGAATCATTTATGAAAACTGACTGTAAATACTCCATAAAACAAATTTCAATGCATTTCAAGAAATGAATTTCAATCGGTTATCACTGATCACAAAGCATCTCACTTATAAATAAGACAAAGAGATACTAAGATAAAAATACAAACACATTTCTAAATAAGTAATAAAGAAATTATGATGTGAACTATGAAATACTTAGAACTGAATGATACAAAAGTACAAAATATCAAAGTTGTAGCATGAGTCTATTAAAGACCTTAATGCACATACAATAAATTTTAAAAGAATATAAACAAGGAACTAAGCATCCACAAAGTGAATACTGATTCTGAAGAAACAAAATAGAAAACAACAATAATGATAAGATCAAAAGCTCATAAAATAGGGGCAGTTGGGTGGCTCAGTGGGTTAAAGCCTTTGCCTTTGGCTCAGGTCATGATCTCAGGGTCCTGGGATCGAGCCCCACATCGGGCTCTCTGCTCAGCGGGGAGCCTGCTTCCTCCCCCTCTCTCTCTGCCGGCCTCTCTGCCTACTTGTGATCTCTCTCTCTCTGTCAAATAAATAAATAAAATCTTTCAAAAAAAAAAAAGCTCATAAAATGTAAATGTAGAGTGGAAAGAATCAATAGAGACAAATACTGAGGATTAGAAAAGACTAACAAAATAGACAAGCCTTAGGCAAAATTGATCCCAAAAAGAGGTAAAAAGAAATAAATATTGTTATTGCACAAGTGTTCATAACAGAATTAGCAGATATTAAAAACAATAAAATACTATGAATAGCTTTATGTCAGCAAATTTGAAAACAGATAGAATTGACATTTTCCCCCAAAACTAAAATTTATCATTGTTAATTCAAGAAAAATGCAAAATTATGCAATTCTATGACAATTAAGGAAATTGTATCAGTAGATTAAAGTCTACTCACTAAGTCCACTCACTCTAGATTAATTCTAATTTTATACACACTATTCCAGAAATAATTAAGGTGAAATACTTCCCAACTCATTTTATGATGCTAGTTATAACCTTGCAAAATCATACATGAATTTGTATAAAAATTAAAGGTTATAACTAAAGTTTACTTACAATAATAAATAGAAATGTATTTTAGAAAAATGTTGGTAATCTGTATCATGTAACAAGTATCTGAAAAAATACTGATAATACATTATTTTGGAATGATTTTCTTCAGTAGTATAGGAATATTCTAACATGAAATTCCAGATAATTTATATTTATATAAAAATGATGATATATTTAGAATGTGTAAAAATTAAGGATTTTTTCCCCTTACTATTACAGTTGTTCTAGCCAGCATATTAGAAAAAAAAAAAAGGAAACAGATCCTATTTAATGACAATATGAGTATTACATAGTGAGCTCAGTACAATATTTGGACTGATAAAAATTCAAGAAATTTGCACATATAAGATCTACATATACATACATACACATGCAACTATATATACATACACACCCACCAACTATGTTCATATATTCCAGCAATAAACTTTTAGGAAATGTAGTTTAAAAAGTATTTAAAATATCAACGACATAAAAAATTAATTGCAGTACATGTAACTGAAGTTGTGAATGATCTTTACGGAGGAAATGCAAAATTCTATTATAAAAATATGTAAATGAATAAAAGTTATAGCATAATCATATATAGAAATACTATAGCAAAGCCATCAGTTTTCCATTAATCGGTCTATATTTTAACAATTAAAATCAAAATTATGTCAAACAGAATCCTGAAAACATGTTTAATTTTTGTAAGACAATATGGGAACAACAAAAACCAAAAAGAAAAATGGGCAATTTATAGAATAGAAAGCAAAAATGTGAAAAAATATAAGAAAAGAGTTCAATATCACCAATAAGTAGGAAACTATAAGTTTTGTAATCACAATGTAGTCACAATTGTAGTCACAATGACAAACCATTTATTGCCACCATGTTAATAATTAGTAAAAATTTAAGTAGAATAATAGGTTGTGGTCCACAAAGATGGGAGAAGCAGTTAGAATCCTTACATACTCCTTCGTTAGTATGAATTAGTTAAGTTGCCTTGGTTAGTATAAATTAGTTAGGTTGCCTTGGAGAACAGTCTGGCTATATCTAGGAAGTTGGATATATTTACAATATATAAATAATATATAAGTAATATATGATAATATATAATATATATAAAATATTTAGCAAGCTAAATATGTCAGTATTGATAAATCTTTCCAATATGAGTGAAAATAAATCTACAAGTTGTGATTCCATTTATAGAAAATTTTAAAATAGGCAAAACAACATTACATATTGTTTAAGGATATATCCATATTAAATAAGTATATAGAGAAATGCATAGGAAATTACAGACAAGAAATTGAATAAACATAGATGTAGGAAGGGAAAAGAAAGTCATTGGGAAGGGGTAATGAGGGGGCTTCAACTGTATTGGTAATGTTTTATGGCCTGAGTGGCATGGTGAGTATATGACTGTTTATTTTATTAGTCTCTATATCATTTTTATATGTCTTATGTGTTTGTGGATGCATGTTTATATTATAGGAAAAATGTGAATAGGAGAGAGGAAGAATGTAAAAGAAAGGGAAGGGAGGTTGGAGAGTGATCACAAAGGGGAAAGGAGGACAGGTTACAGAGCCAGGAAGAGCACAGATCCACACCAATGCACGGATTCTGGTAGTAGTGAGACTCGGGGTTAAATCCCAGCTGAGGGGCCCCTGGTGGCTCAGCCATTAAGCCTCTGCCTTTGGCTCAGGTCATGATCCCGGAGTCCTGGGATTGAGCCCCACATCGGGCTCCCTGCTCTGTGGGAAGCCTGCTTCATCCTCTTCCGTTCCCCCTGCTTGTGATTCCTCTCTGGCTGTGTCTCTCTCTGTCAAATTAATAAATAAAATCTTAAAAAAGAAAAATACCAGCTGAACCATGGAGTAGCAGTGTGATCTTGGACAATTTACTGAACTTCTCCAAGCCTCATATTCTCATCTGTAAACTAGGAGAATTACAATACGTACCTCATCAGGTTGCTGTAGTGATGAAGGAAATACAAGTAAAGCATTTAGCCGAATTCCTATTGATACTAAGTATGCAGTAAATCTTAGTAAGTATTAATTTTTTTAAACCACCACTCAAATAATATCTCCTTCCATCAGCAATACCTTCTTATTTGGCAGGTAAAGCACAGTCTGTAAAGTATTTTGACAGTTACCCGATCCACGTGGCATCTGGAAACATAGGCAGAAAGGTTTCCTAGAAATGAAGTGACTTGTCCAAGGTCTCTTTTATGAACTGGATCTTGAAATCACTCTCCACGTTCTCAAGCCAGTGTTCTTTCCAGTCTGTCATGATGGTCCCCTTTATAGGTATTGATTTCCATGTGGGTAGAGTCTGTTTCTTATTCTGTTTTGCTTTCACTATTACACTTCCCTTAGAACTCTTCAGAGTGTGTACCTCACCAAGATAGAAATGATTGATGAGAATAGCATGAGGGGGCCTGGGTGGCTCAGTGGGTTAAGCCTCTGCCTTTGGCTCAGGTCATGATCTTGGGGTCCTGGGATCAAGCCCTGCATGGGGCTCTCTGCTCAGCAGGGAGCCTGCTTCCCCCCCTCCCCCGCCTGCCTCTCTGCCTATTTTTTTTTTTTTAAGATTTTATTTATTTGACAGAGAGATCACAAGTAGGCAGAGAGGCAGGCAGAGAGAGAGGAGGAAGCAGGCTCCCCGCTGAGCAGAGAGCCCGATGTGGGGCTCGATCCCAGGACCCTGAGACCATGACCTGAGCCAAAGGCAGAGGCTTTAACCCACTGAGCCACCCAGGCACCCTCCTCTGCCTATTTGTGATCTCTCTCTGTCAAATAAATAAATAAAATCTTTAAAAAAAAAATAGCATGAAACATTTTTATCCCAGTGGATTTTGAATGTTCTTCAATTACCAGTACTTACTAAGAATTTTAAAGCAAGAATGAAAACAGTAGGGCAAAACTGTGCAACACTTACTTGAGACAAGAAGTTGTGTTGTCAGTAGTGGGTAGGTAAAGAAAGGGCGTACTCAACCAACTTCAGGGTTACAGAGGTATATTTTTATGTCTATTTCTCACATCTGTGACATTTATCTGCTCTTTTAAGTCAGCAAAAATATGTTTGGGAAGTATTAGAAGTGAATCAGAGATATAAAGGCAAGAATTAAAATATTGATTTGGGCACGGAGAAGGAAGCTGACCACAGTGTGAAATGGAAGGACGAGGCCAATTACACTTTGAACTGATACAAAAGGCTGCTTTGCCAGTGAAGGAAGAAGGAAAAGACCAGAGCTTCTGGGTGTTGCACAAAATCTCTCACGGAGGAAACAGCCCTCACACAGTCCAAAATGAGACCCAGGTGCATGCTAATGTGTGCTTTTTTTCAGTGACTCATTTATTTTTGCAGAAAAAATCAGCTTCCAAAACAACACCCAAATAGCCACAGTGGGATGACAAAACCTGAAACACAGGGGCAGGGAGAAGACTTGAAAGATGAATTACTGTCCCTAAGGCAGCCAACCAAAATGTTCTTTAAATGACAGTGATCGAGATTAAGAGGCTGTGGAGCCAGGGCACAAGCAAGGACAAGAACCAAATCACCCTGTGGATGGTTTTCCACATAATAGAGTGGAATCTATCTGCAGATGTCTTCTCAGTCCCCAATGCGGGAATGATATTTAGCATTAATTTACTTCAGAAAGAGTATTATTAGAATAGAGTATAAATAAGCCATTAAATGTATGTTGAAAAATTATTGGTATTTTTCCATTTTATATTCATAGCTGGTGCCACTGCTAGTGGCTACATGTAAAGGTGGATAACTGGAAAATTTGTAACCAAAATTTTTGAAAGATAATACACATGCTGCCTACTGGAATGAACACAAAAATATTATAAAACATTCAGACTCTAGCCTTCTCTAAAGAATTTCACATATTATTGGCATAGTAATTGGGGTTTCTTATAGAAATCATTAAAAGTTTAAGGATTTCAGGCTAGAAAAATATTTTTGTTGTACAGAGATTTCTGTTGTCGTGGCGTATTTTGAAATGGGATTTGACTGGCATGAGAAATAGCTTCTATAAAGTCATACCCTGAATCCAAACACTGAAGAAGAGAATATAATTCTCCCATGTTGAGTGAGAGCAATCATTCATCTTCCTTTACTTTTCACTGGGAAGGGCTCAGATCTCAACTGAATGAGAACTTCCACAGAGACCTGTTTGATAGGGAATCAGAGCTCTTTGGCCATGTTAAATGCCTGGTTCCTGAGGGAGATACCTGTCTTTTCTGCTTCAGAAAACAGCTGACATCTGTAAGTGGGTCTGGCCCTGCTGGCTTTTTTCCAAAGCTTTCATTCATTTTTCACTAAGGAAGTGTAATATTAATGGAATTTCGGGCTACATGAAACGAGTGAAATAGAGTACAATACTGTAGTATGTGTATTACTGCCATTTCTGTTTGGTGGTATTTCTTTGCCCTAACTTTAACCTCATCCTCTTACCGCTACTCAGCAAGATCCAGCACTGTGAGCAGGAAGTAATAATCACCTACCTCCACGTTGCAAATACGGAGCTGTTCTTTATGTAATGAAAAAAGTATTGTGGGGAGAATTTTTCTTAGCTAACTGGTGAGAAACTTGAGTTTCAGAATAGTGAAGAGGCTTGCCCACTGTGAAAATTTTGGAAAATGTATTTAATGAGGAAAATCATTCATAATTCCACTACATGAAGCTAACCTTCATTAGCATCTTAGATGTTTTTTAAAATTGAGAAATGGTCTCTTATATTTAACAATCTACTTTTTAATTGAATTTATGATAAATATTTCCTATTGTTCTTCACAAACATGACTTTAATGGTTTCATAGTATCCCATTTTATAGATGTACAGTGATTTACCAAATGAGTCACTTTTTGTTGTAAATTTAGCTTTTTTCCCACATTCCACTTTGCTGTAATAACTGTCTTTTTACATAATCTTTTGAACATGTCTGAATAAATTTTCTTAGAGTTTCCTTAGCATTAATTTTTGAACTGGTATGACTAGATAAGGGTACAAACATTTCTAAGTATCACCAATATACATTTTAAAACTCAACTGATTTGAAATATTTTTATTACTGTATTCATGCATTTTTTTGTTTCTTTCAACAGACACGTATGAGGCCTTTACTTTCTCTTACATGGAGGAGTTCACATCCTACTGGGAAAGACATAAAAAGTAAGCAGCCAATTACAATTCAGAGAGATATTGGCAATGCTAGGGTATCATTACCCATGAAAGCAAGTGGGTAAATATAAATTGTTTTAAGTATTACAAAATCATGAGAAATAGCCTTCATGTGAGGGGAATTAAGATCCTCAGGGAAAAGGTAGTTTTGATTAAAGAGATAAAGAAAACAGAAGTTTTTCTGATAATAACTTATGAATTCCAGTGGGCTCAGTGAAAGTGTTTCAAGATTTGAGGGAAAACTGGAAAAAGGGAGAAATGGTGCAGCCTTAGAGAGGGAGTGATGAGGGTGACTTGGGAGTCTGTGGATTTTTGCGTAGCAGCATAAACAGGATCAAGGGGTACAAAGTGATTGGTTCCAGTGGTGAGCATACTGTGATTGTTAGGCTTCTGTGGAAGGACTCCCTGCATCTTTGAGGAGGAGACAGCTTTCTTTAAAGCACATTAAATATCAGAAAAACAAGAATATTTCATGAAAATTTAAACATTAAAATACTCTTTCCTTTAGGATTCTCTCATCAGTATGACCTTTCTTCCTATGGTGTATTATTTAATTTTACTCCATTTAGAGGCACCTTATTGCTCTGGGTTTAAAAAAGAAAGAGCTGGGGCACCTGGCTGAACATCAGACTCTTGATTTCAGTTGGGGTCATGAACTTGGGATTGTGGGATCAATCCCCGTGTTGGGCTCTATGTTTAGGGGAGAATCTGCTGGAGATTATCTATCTTTTTCACCCTCTGGCCCCCCTCCTTATTCGTGTGCACTCTCTCTCTTTCTCTCTTTTAAGATTTTATTTATTTGAGAGAGAGAGAGATCACAGGTAGGCAGAGAGAGAGGGGGAAGCAGGCTCCCCGCTGAGTAGGGAGCCCGATGTGTAGCTCAATCCCAGGACCCTGAGACCACAACCTGAGCCAAAACAGAGGCTTAAACCACTGAGCCACCCAGGCGCCCCACTCTTTCTCTTGAAGTAAATAAATGAGTCTTTAAAAAAAAATGAAAGAGAAAAGTTTTTCAGTGGGAAGAGAATCCTCTTCTTCAGTTTCACTCTGGGATCCTTGTTCTACCCAAATTGTATAGCGCAAAGATGACTCCCTCTGATGAAGCTCAGACCTGCCCATTTTTCATTCTATCTTTCATAATCACAAACAACAGAGGCAACAGTGGCATGACTGAAGTCCCCAGATGGGATCAACTGTAGTCTGTAGCCAAGGAAGGGAAGAGTTTGGCTTATAAAAATATCCAAGCAGTGAGCAAGTTGATGTAACTGTGTTGTTAATAAAAAAAATTTTGTAATGAACTTTTTTAATCCAATTATCGGTATACTATCAAAGTTAGGAAAAGTGTACCAAGAGATGTCCAATGAATCATCTTAATATCAAACATAGTTTTCCCTGTCCCAATTATATGATAGTAGCTCTACAACCTCCTCATGATTGGGGTTAATTTTCTCTGTCAGAATGTTACTCTTCCTTGAATATTGCCCCCTTGACTGCTGGACTCTTGCTGTGCCCATGGTAGAAATGTTCCCTTTGGTGACTCAAATCCTTCATAGCTATGGAATATAGAGTTGTGAGGATCAGAGTGAGGCTAAGCAATATCCCTCTAGCCTCCATCTCTTGGATCCTGGAACTTTGTATTATACTTAATGGTAAAAAACAAAACAAAAACATCTGTTGATTCAGGATATACATACTGTATCTTGGAGGGTATTTCAGTATGCATGGTATCTTCAAGCTGGACCCTCAGCTGTGCCTTTGAAAGGCCATTGCATTACCATCAGTTGATGCAGCATGTTATGGGACTAGTATATCTTCTGTTCATATGCCCAGTGTGGACCTTTTGTTCTGTAAAGTGGATTGCTCCCTCAGTGTTAGATGGGATAGAACATCAGAAGATCAAACACTCTCTAAGCCCTGAGATAGTGGAGCTGCCTCAGTGACTATATGGTAATGAATCACTCCCTCTTTCAAAATGGAAGATGTTCAGTGTAATCAAATGGATACTGAAGGACTATTTACCTACTAGAAAGATGGTGCCATTTTGGGAATTCTGTGTTGGTCTCTCTAGATGGCAGATTGGACATTTAACAGTCGGCATCTATATACATCTTGGTGAGTGGAAGTTCATGTTTTGGGGTCCAAGTATAAATCCTCCAACCCTACTCTCATATTTATTCCACTGATGTTCATATTGTACAAGTATTAGAGTGGATGATGACAGAGGTTGACTAACATCAGCTGTTTGAATCATTATGTCTACTTGGTTATTTAGTGGTTTTTCTGATGGTGGATGTTCTCTGGCAGGGAATTACATATGACACAAAGATCTTCACACTTTGCTCACTCTCATTGCTTATTCACATGCCTCTTATCCTTAGTCTTTCAATTTTTTTTTTACTTCCAGGCCCCTGACCAATAAGCCAAGCTATTCTTTAATGTCCATAAATTCATATATATATTTTTTATCTCAGGTTACTTTTTTTATACACAAAACTGATGACCAAATGCACTGCCCAAAGCACTGCCTTTTGGGAGAATTGCCTCCACTGCTGTCTTTCAGGGACACAATTGAGTAGGACTGTAATGCAGCAGTACTTAATTTTTTGGCAGCACTTAATTTTTGGCTTATTGAACCATTTGTGAACCAACCTTACCCTTTTTTCTTCTCCATCAGTTGTGAACTGAGGGAGAGAAGCCATGGATACAATAGATGACATAGGGGTCTCTCTTGTGCTCTTTGGTCGTAGTATGCCCAATTCCTTATGTACCATTTCCATTTTATGACGGGTTACTACTGCCCTGCCCAACCATATGACTTGATAGGCCAGAAAAAAACTCAATTGATACAGTTCTGGCTGCTTGATCTGTCTACCAGGATCCAGTAGTATAGCAGTAATGGTTTATTCAGTGGTATATAAATTCCTGTTGAAGATGGAATGGTCTTGCTCAAGAATCCTTGGGGCCTTAGGTATGATGCTCCCATTTATTTCCATAAATTATATGCCAAAATTTTCATCTCTAGTACATCTAAGACCATAGGGTCTTCTCATTCGTATGGCTCATCAGAAAAGGCTGCTTACATTACAGTGTGGACCTATTGCAGAGTAAGTATCTCCTTGCTTTGGGCCCCATTAAAAGCTAGCAGCCTTCCATGTCACTTGGTAAATGTGTTAGAGCCATATTCCCAAGTGTAAATTATGCTGCTCTCACTTGGTGAAAAGGCCTACAAGGTCTTCTAGTGGTGGAAGTTACCAAGTGTGATCATTTGAACTTTACTTGGAGAAGGGAGGTTATGGTATGCCCCTGATGATGGGACCATTAAATATTCATTGATGAGATAGGAATCTGAATCTTGGTAGAATTTATTTAAACCCTGTGGAGTGCATTTATGTTGCCAAGGCTTTCAAGATATTTTTCATTTATTATTCTTTTCTGATTAAAATGATGTCAGTGGGATGTTCTGCAAAAGGTCCAAGATAGATGGTCTAGAAAACTTTGGACTATTTAGTGACAGAATATAGGAGCATTAACGTAGCTTTGGGACAAGACTTCAAATATATACTGTTATTTTTTCCACTGAATGTGTGCACTCTGGTTTTCTTTGCCGGTAACTTTGGAAAATAAAGCATATAGAAAAACAAATGCCTCATGTTACATTCCTAAACTGTGTTAATCTGCTCTAACAAAAATATGACATCTGTACATCAGTTGTAGTTGAAGTTGCAATTTGTTTAAGTTTGCAATAGTTGGCTGGCTCTCACCTCTGGAATCCATCTGAGTATCGCAGAGGCAAAGAATGGTAAATTGGATGTGATGATTGTGGGCACTCCATCCCAGTATCCCTTAAGTGTCTAAGAGTGGCATTCATTTCTGTCATTTCTTTTGAGATACAGTATTGTGTTTGATTTAGTATCTTGACCAAGGGGTAAGGTTTCAGAGGTGTCCACCTGACTTTCCTGCTAATTCTTCCTGTTCAGAGTAAGAATCCAATATGAGAATTTTGTCAATGATTAAGTGTTTTCATTGCAAACATATATTTGGAAACTACAAAAATAACCACCAAGTACATCTGTGGACCTAAAGGACCCACTGTGGGCTGGGTCAATACCAGGAATTTACATGATTCCATATAAACCCTTTCTGTCCTCTCTTCCACTACTCTAACAAAGGGCCATGATGACATTTCAGATCCTTTGGTCAGCTTGGACCATGTCTCCAATAGTTTTTGAAATGTCTGGATATTCTCCATTTTAAAATATATGTTCACCCATGGAAATTACCATAGTACACTTTATGAAAGGACTGGAAGAATCGTTATGTAAAATTTCTCTAGTGGTCTAGGGTCCTTTTTCCTCAGGTCTCTTTTTGTTAGTGACTTCCAAGTCTAAAAACTGTCCTAAGTCTAGAAACTGGGCAAGGAATACATCTTATTGGAGTAGCTACTCTCAGACTTCCAATTGTTTATTCTTAATTTCCATTCATTGTATAGATTAGAATTTTCTAGTTAATTGTTTGTCTGTTTTACCCCTGGAACACTGTGCTCTATATACTATCACCATAGCTTTTTTTTTTTCTTTTTTTTTTTAGGCACCCCCAAATTTTTATTTTCAATGAGAAAATAAAATCACCACAGTACAATTTTTTTTTTAATTTTTATTAACATATAATGTATTATTTGCCCCAGGGTACATGTCTGTGAATCGTCGGGCTTACACATTTCACAGCACTTAACAGCACATACCCTCCCCAATGTCCACAACCCAGCCACCGTATCCCTACCCACCCACACCCCCCCACCCCTGGCCACCCTTAGTTCGTTTGTTGAGTCTAGGAGTCTCTTATGGTTTGTCTCCCTCCCCATCCTTCCATAGCTTTTTTTTAAAATTATTTTTAAAGATTTTATCTATTTATTTGACAGAGAGAGTGATCACAAGTAGGCAGAGAGGCAGGCAGACAGAGAGGGGGAAGCACACTCCCTGCCAAGCAGAGAGCCCAATGCAGGGCTCGATCCCAGGACTCTGAGATCATGACTTGAGCCAAAGGCAGAGGCCCCAACACACTGGGGCCACCTAGGTGCCCTTTATCACCATAGCTTTAAATGGGTCTGCACCCTGGTTGCTATTCCATTCTTGCTGCTCATTAAGATAATTGCATCTACCTTACTTGTAATGCTTAAGCACACCCAACTGACCTCTAATATTTGATGATGTTATCCTCATCATTATCCAGAAGGAGTTTCTTAGATATCTCTTGATTTGATTCCAATGTGTTGTCCAGTTTAGGAACCACTGATTTGACATATTATATGATTTTGACTTTAGATATAACATTATACCTTGCTTACATATGCCACTGGAAAAGATTATCTATAAAATCGTAGTCATTATTTTAGATTAGTTGTTTAAAAAATAGTCCCTGATTCAAGGCATCATAGATTTACCTACTGATCAGAGGGCACTTGGGTGGCTCAGTGGGTTAAAACCTCTGCCTTTGGCTCAGGTCATGATCTCAGGGTCCTGGGATTGAGCCCTGTATCAGACTCTGCTTATCAAGGAGCCTGCTTCCCCCTCTCTCTCTGCCTGCCTCTCTGCCTACTTGTGATCTCTCTCTCTGTCAAGTAAATAAATAAAATCTTTAAAAAAAAAAAAGAGAGAGATCTGGCAA
>CM053608.1:69095247-69146007 GCA_028646535.1 Procyon lotor | reverse complement strand
AGTACATTAAAAGGATTATTCACCACAATCAAGTGGGATTTATTCCTGGAATGCAAGGTTGGTTCAACATCCACAAATCAATCAATGTGATACAATACATTAATAAAAGAAAGAACAAGAACCATATGATACTCTCAACTGATGCTGAAAAAGCATTTGACAAAGTACAACATCCTTTCTTGATTAAAACTCTTCACAGTGTAGGCATAGAGGGTACATTCCTCAACATCATCAAGGCCATCTATGAAAAACCCACGTTGAATATCATTCTCAATGGGGAAAAGCTCTCAGCTTTTCTCCTAAGATCAGGAACACGGCAGGGATGCCCACTATCTTCACTGCTATTCAACATAGTACTAGAAGTCCTAGCCTCAGCAATCAGACAACAAAAAGAAATCAAAGGCATCCAAATTGGCAAAGAAGAAGTTAAACTCTCACTCTTTGCAGATGATATGATACTTTATGTGGAAAACCCAAAAGACTCCACCTCAAAACTGCTAGAACTCATACAGGAATTCAAAAAAGTGTCAGTATATAAAATTAATGCCCAGAAATAAGTTGCATTTCTATACACCAATGACAAGACAGAAGAAAGAGAAATTAAGGAGTTGATCCCAATTACAATTGCACCCAAAAACATAAGATACCTAGGAATAAACCTAACCAAAGAGGCAAAGAATCTGTACTCAGAAAACTATAGGATACTCATGAAAGAAATTGAGGAAGACACAAAGAAATGGAAAACCATTCCATGCTCATGGATTAGAAGAACAAATATTGTGAAAACGTCTATGCTACTTAGAGCAATCTACACATTTAATACAATCCCTATCAAAATACCATCAATTTATTTCAAATAAATGGAACAAATAATCCTAAAATTTATATAGAACCAGTGAAGACCCAGAATAGACAGAGGAATGTTGAAAAAGAAAACTGAAGTTGGCAGCATCATAATTCCTGACTTCAAGCTCTATTACAAAGCTATAATAATTAAGACAGTGTGGTACTGGCACAAAAACAGACACATAGATCAATGGAACAGAAGAGACAGCCCAGAAATGGACCCCCAACTCTATGGTCAACTAATCTTCGGCAAGGCAAGGAAGAATATCCAGAGGAAAAAAAACAGTCTCTTCAACAAATGGTGTTGGGAAAACTGGACATCCACATGCAGAAGAATGAAACTGGACCATTTCCTTACATCACACACAAAAATAGACTCAAAATGGATCAAAGACTTCAATGTGAGACAGGACTCCATCAAAATCATGGAGGAGAACACAGACAGCAATCTCTTCGACCTTAGCCGCAGCAACTTCTTCCTAGAAACATCTCCAAAGGCAAGGGAAGCAAGGGCAAAAATGGACTATTGGGACTTCATCAAGATCAAAAGCTTTTGCACAGCAAAGGAAAGAGTCAACAAAACCAAAAGACAACTAACAGATGGGAGAAGATATTTGCAAATGACATATCAGATCAAGGGCTAGTATCCAAAATCTATAAAGAACTTCTCAAACTCAACACCCAAAGAACAAATAATCCAATCAAGAAATGTTCATAAGACATGAACAGACATTTCTACAAAGAGATCCAAATGGCCATCCTTTTTTCATGTTGACACATGAAAAAGTGCTCAACATCACTTGGCATTAGGGAAATATAAATCAAAACCTCAATGTGATACCACCTCACACTAGTCAGAATGACTAAAATTACAAGTCAGGAAACGACAGATGTTGTGGAGAGCATGTGGAGAAAGGGGAGCCCTCCTACACTGCTGGTGGGTATGCAAACTGATTCAGCCACTCTGGAAAACAGTATGGAGGTTCCTCAAAAGGTTGAAAATAGAGCTACCCTACAGCCCTGCAATTGCACTACTGGGTATTTACCCTAAAGATAGAAATGTAGTGATCTGAAGGGGCATGTGCACTCCAATGTTTATAGCAGCAATGTCCACAATAGCCAAACTATGGGAAGAGCCTAGATGAACGGATAAAGATGTGGTATATATATGTGTGTGTGTGTGTGTGTGTGTGTGTGTGTGTGTGTGTGTGTGTGTGTGTGTATATATATATAGAATGGAATTTTATGCACCAATCAAAAAATGAAACTTTCCATTTGCAACAATGTGCATGGAACTAGAAGGTACTATGCTAAGCGAAATAAGTCAATCAGAGAAAGACAATCATCATATGATCTCATTGATATGAAGAATTTGAGAAACAAGACCGAAGATCTTGGGGGAAGGGAGGGAAAAATGAAACAAAATGAAACCAGAGAGGGAGATAAATCATAAGGGATTCTTCTTAATCTCAGGAAACAAACTGAGGATTGCTGGAGTGGAGGAAGGTGGGAGGGATGGGGTGGCTAGGTGATGGACATTGACGAAGGTATGTGCTATGGTGAATGCTTTGAATTGTGTAAGACTGATGAACCACAGACCTGTACCCCTGAAACAAATAATACATTATATATTATATGTGGACTCTGAGCAACAAACTGAGGGTTTTGGAGGGGTGTGTGGGGGGTTGGGCAAGCCTGGTGGTGGGTATTGAGGAGGGAACATATTGCATGGAGCACTGGTTGTTGTGCATGAACAATTAATCTTGTAACACTAAAAAAAAAAAAAACAACATATTTGGGAGAAAAAAATAGTGCATTATATGTTAAAAAAAAATTAAATTTTTTTAAAAGTTCATAAGGAAAGAAGTTTGAACTAAAGAGTAAGAAACAGAATTGAACAAATGGTAATGACTTAAAATTTCCAAGTCTTAGTTCTTTTATCAATAATATGAGGATAAATATGAAAACTCACAGGACTGATAAGAGTATTTAGTTTATTATAATGATTCATTTTAGAAAACTCTCATTTGTCCTTTTCCTCGCTTATGCTTCCCCACAAGCTGCTTCATCTGTCTTGGATGCCAGTCCTTTATTTTACTTTATTTGCTACATACAAAATTTCCGTTCATTTTTTAAGGCTCAACTGAGGAATTATATATTCAAGTAAGGTTTTTTCAACTTCTCTAGGTAGATTTAGGTGTTCTTTGGGTTTCTTTAACACACTTCTTATCTATTGCTCTTAGAGGACTTAGTTGCATTTTCAATACCTGTCATATTCCTATCATAGGAACAGTGCCTTCTTTATCTCTCTATTTCTGACCGTGTCTTTCATATTCCTTGGTAGGTTACCAATAAATGTTACTTGAATAAATGAATAAATAGAGTTTTAGCACTATCCACCTAGATTTTTTTTCCACCTAGATTTTTGATAAAGTTTTAGACCTAGGAAAAATTCAATGAGTTTCAGATCCTGGAAGAATTGAGAAATAGTATAAAATGGACAACTGTGATAACAGTGAAAATGTAAAGATTACAGAGGTTATCATCGGAATTAGTTTGGCTTTTTTCCAAAGATTTCCCAAGTGATATAAATGTTATCTTCTTTAGAAAAAGAAATCGTTTCAAGGGAACTTTGGTATGAATGTTTACTTGGAAGAGATTCTTCATTAATATTAGCATGCAATAACATATTCTTCATCCATATATATCAGGGAACAAGACTCAAAGGAATGATAAGCAAGATAAAAATATTGAGTGCTAAAAGCAATTAACCTAAACAAACTCTGATTCTTAGTTTATTGTTATTACCTATTCAGACATTTAAATTTTAAGAAAAACTAAACGTATTTTGCTTTAGAGAACAATTTTTAATCTCTGCATTCTTTTTAGTTTTTAAGTAGCAGATAGAAATTGGAGAGCTTAAAAAATATATTTTCTAGGTGACCATTATATCACTGTGCTTGGTTTTGAGGTTTCCTTCATCTAGGCTTCTGCTATCATTTTGGAAATTTTCTTTATATCGTATTTTCCAAATCAATAATGTTGTACATATATACATACATATATATTTAAGTACTATTTTGTTCTCTAATTCAAATACTCAAAGGTAATGACAAAACTAGACATTTTGAGTAATTAAGCATATACTGCATTGCCAGGACAGGTTGGGAATTGAGAATTACATGAAGAGAAGCTAAAGACTTATGTTGTATTTTGTTCTAGATACAGCATGTGAATTTTAAAAGGGAGCTTTCTCAGATCAGACCAAAATGAGGTCTGTTAAAATGCAGTCTAGGGATACAAAGCTTGAACTCCAGAGTCTAACAGACATGGATTAATATCCTATACAAACTCCCTTAATCACTATGAACCCTGTGAAATATCCTTAACTTTTGCATCTGCAAGCAACAATAATACTTACCTAATAAGGCTAGGATCTAGTATGTGTAAGACATTAGCACAAGACTTGAATATCGTGTCAGGGAATAATACTGTTGTTGCTATTATTACTGATTACAAAAAGCCTCATTACAGGTGACACATCAGGCTCTGACAGGTAAAATGACTGGTTCTAAAGCTGAGTTTGTTGTCTCCAGACTCTGGAATCCAGATTTTATCTGTTAGGAAGTGTTCAGCTACAAAAATGGAACTTCTGACTCAACTTAAATACAATAAAATAAAATATTTTGCTACATCATAATTAAGTTCAGAGGTAGAGCTGCCTTCAGGCTTGATTAAGATGCTCAACTTTGTATCATAAACTTAGGTTCTACTGAGGTGACTGTTTAATTTTTTTTCTTTCATTCCATTAACATGATATATCATATTGATTGATTTGCATATGTTGCACCATCCCACTTGGTATAAATCCCACTTGATCATGGTGAATGATCCTTTTAATGTCCTCTTGAATTTGTTTGGCTGGTATTTGATAGAGAATTTTTACAACCATATCCATCAGGAATATTAGCCTGTAGTTTTTGTTTTTGTTTTTCTGGTAATAGTCCTTTTTGACATCAGGGTGATGCTGACTCATAAAATGTTTCCTCCTCTTTGATTTTTGAAAGAGTTTGAAAAGGATTGGCATTAATTCTTCCTTAAACATTTATTAAAATTCACCATGTGGTTCTGGGATTTTCTTCATTAGGAGATTTTTTATTACTGATTGGATCTCCTTACCAGTAATTGGTCTATTCAGACTTTCTATTTCTTCCTGATTCAGTCTTGGTACATTGTATGTTTCTAAAAAACATATTTAGAAAATGTATTTGACAGAATTCAATATATATTCATGATGAAAAACCCTTAACAAATTAGGTATAGAATGGATGTACCTCCACATAAGAAAGGTCATTTATGATAAGCCTACAGCTAACATCATACCAAAGGTGAAAGGTCAAAATATTTTCCTTTAAGATTAAGAGCAAGACAAGGGTGTTCATTCTTACCACTTCTATTCCACATAGTACTGGAAGTCCACAGCAGAGCAATCAGACAAGAAAAAGAAATAAAAGGTATCAGAATTGAATACCAGAAAGAAGTAAAATTGTCTCTATTTGCAGATGACATGATTTTGCATACAGAAAATCCAAAACACTTCACCAAGGACAAAACAAAAACAAACAAACAAACAAAAAACCTGTTATAGCTAATCAATAAATTCAGTAAAGTTGCAGGATATAAAATTAAGTACAAAAATCAGTAGCATTTTTATGTAATAACAATGAATTATCTGAAAAAGAAATAGAGAAAACAATCCCATTTACAACAGCATCAAAAACAATAAACACCTGAGAATAAACAGCAAGGAGGTGAAAGATCTCTACTTGGAATACTACAAAACTATGAAAGAAATTGAAGGGGTGCCTGGGTGGCTCAGTCGTTAAGAGTCTGCCTTCGGCCCAGATTAGATCCCAGGGGCCTGGGATCGAGCCCCGCATTGGGCTCTCTGCTCTGCGGGAAGCCTGCTTCTCCTGCTACCATTCCCTCTGCTTGTGTTCCCTCTCTCGCTGTGTTTCTCTCTGTCAAATAAATAAAATCTTAAAAAAAAAAGAAATTGAAGAAGACACAAAAAATGGAAAGGTATTTATTTTTTTATGGACTGGAAAAATTAATATTATTAAAATGTTAATATTACCAAAAACTATCTAAAAAGTCAATGCAATCCCTTTTTAACAGAAGTAGGGAGAAAAATCCTAATTTTTATATGGAACCACAAAATACCCTGAATAGCCAAAGCAAACCTGAAAGAAAAATAAGCAGGAAGATCACACTTCTTGATTTCAAGCTATACTACAAAGCTATAGTATTTAAAACGGTATGGTACTGGGACAAAAACAAATACATGAATGGAGCAGAATTGAGAGCCCAGAAATAAATCCATGCATATAGTGCCAACTAATATTTGACAAGGGATTCAAGATTACTCATTGGAGAATAGTCAATCTCTTCAATAAATGATACTGGAAAAAGTGGATATTTACATAAAAGAATGAAAATAAACACCTATCTTCCACCACCTATGAAACTTGACTCAAAATAGATTAAAGACTTAAATGCCCAAACTAAGTGTTCATCAGTAGATGAACAAATAAAGATGTGGTATATATACACAACGGTATATATATCAGCCATGAAAAAGAATAAAACCTTGCCATAACAGACAACATGGATGGACCTAGAGGACATTATATCAAGTGAAATAAGACAAATACCATATGATCTCACTAATATGTAGAATTTTTAAAAATGAACATATAAGATAAAACAGAAACAGGCTTATGCCATGGGAAATGAACCACTGGTTACCAGAGTAGAGGTATTATGTTAAGTGAAATAAGTTGAACAGAGAAAGGCAAATACTGGTATGATCTTACACGTGGACTCTAGAGGAAGATAAAACCAGAAACCAAATTAATAAAGAGAGAGAGAGAGAGAGAGAGAGATCAGATTTGTGGTTACCAGGGTGGTAGGCATTAGAGGAGGGGTAATTGGAAGAAGGTGGTCAAAAGGTACAGACTTACAATTATAACGTAAATAAGTATTAGGTATGTAGTGTACAATAGGAGGATTATAGCTAACACTGCTGTGTGATATACAGGAAAACTGTAAGAGAATAAATCTTAAGAGTTCTCAAAACATGAAAATTTTTTTATTGTATCTATACATTAACTAAATACACTGCAGTTATTATTTTGCAATATATGTAACTTAAATCATTATGCTGTACACCTTAAACTTATGCAGTAATAGGTGTGAATTATATCCCAGTAAAACGGGAGAAAATAACTCATGTTCTTTCCATCTCTCTACCATACATGAGATCAATTCCATCCTATGGCATTTTTATGGTTTAAGAATGGCTGCCAGAAACAATAGGACAAAATGATCTTTGTTCAAGTAGGGAGAGTGATAGATCAAATTATTGATTCTCGGAACCCAAGCAATCCTCTCCCTTTGTGTCACTCTCTGCTTTTCTTTCCTCTCTTTTTCTTTCATCTTTCTTCCATATATTCTGTCCATCCTTCTTTATTCCTTCCCTCCCTCCCCTACTTCTTTCTTTCCTTCCTCCCTTTTTTCTTTTTCCTCTTTCTCTCATTCCTTTTTCAAAAATTATTTATTGGGTATCTACCACAGACCTGTCACTGTTCTAAGTTATAGGGATACGTCAGTGCACACAACTGTCAAAAATATTGCCCTAATATAGCTTACATTCTAGTTGAAACAAGTTGCTCCCACAACTAAACAAACCACTGGCCAAAAAATGAGATGACAGTGGTTAGAGACTAACCAGTTAGAGTGGAATAGATGTTGGGGAATCTACCACATTGGCTTAATATGTTTCAAAATACAACCTTGGAATCTCTTATAGACATCAAATCTTCAAGCACCTCACAGTCTATGGAAGGGAAAATCATGCCTTGTTCCTAAATATCTGCCTTATTTTCTGCTTCTCAGAAAAACAAATAAATAAATAAGTTCTTCAATGGTGTGTACTACATAGTCATTACCAGACGTATTTGTTTGTTTTATGTGACAATATGTTGTTAATAAAATTAAGCTCATTTGCTTTCTTTGGTTGTCATTTAAAAATCCCAGACCTTGCATTTATTTTGGTTTATTATATAAAAATAATTTAGTGTTTTAATCATAGGCTACATGATATACTGTAATGGTAATCTTTAAATGCCCATTTCATTAAAATTTTATGTTGCACACAAGACCTATAAGTCCCTGCTGCTACAGCAAATCATTTCATAACTTTATCTAATAACAATGTCTGGTGGTGATTTTCAATTAAATTGAATCACTGGTAATGCATCAGAGTAAATGGAACTGAGCCAAATGTTACTAATGCCACTTATGATGTGGTTTCACAATGATGCTAAAGTAGTGTTGCCTCAGTTCCCACCAAATCCTGATTCCTACCAGAGTAAAACAACATGTGAACAGCCCAGAACTAAGCTTTAAGTTTTTTTAAGGATAAAGTATTTCATTTATTTTCAATCCTTTACTGAGGTAATTAAAATTCTGAGTCGCCTATCTTTTTTAATGTTTTGGATTTTTCATTTAGTTTTATTTATATCCACTAGAAATTAAACAAAATAAAATTGTCCAGAGAAGCAATCACCTTTCTTAAAGACATTATGTGGAAAGGGAGAAAATTATTATCTTCAAATTAAGTGCACAGGAAGAGGTGGGATTTGCACAAGATGGTTTCCATGGGCTTTTCCAATTCTCACTTTCCTATAAGCTGCAGGATTCCA
Source organism: Procyon lotor (assembly GCA_028646535.1). NCBI lineage: Eukaryota > Metazoa > Chordata > Mammalia > Carnivora > Procyonidae > Procyon > Procyon lotor. Next base: position 69,137,395 of record CM053608.1, on the reverse strand, counting down.
ACATACCTGGGTGCTTAGGTACTGGGACCATCTGACCTAAATTTCATCTAACAAAAACATATGATTATGTAAAAGTTCTTAAAGTAAGTATAACTACAATTAACTAAGTCAAAATTCAGTCTTAGGAAAGCAATTAGTCTTTACTCCAGAGGCAGGGAGGTAATAGAAAAAATAAAACTCTGAAAATTAAGTGATAACACATGTAGCCAATAACATGAGAAGGGTTTTAGCATTTAACTTAATAATAATGAAACAGATTTCTTCAAGAGGGACCTAATCTCAAATTTATCTTGGTTGGGACTCCTATGCTGCACCATATTCTATAAACAGGCCACGTTTTCACACAAACCATTTACAAGAGAATTTATGAATTACAAAATTATTTTGAAGAAATCTCTCAGAAGACCCACAGCCTTAACTATTGTTTGTACTGTCATTCATTTAAAAATCATACTGATGTATGGGGTAGGCATATCTGCCTCTCAGTGGATAAGCTTAACAGAGCAGGTATTTTCCGTTCTCATTGGTTGGACATCCATTTTAATTGACTAATGCATGTGCCATACAGGTTGATAAATATTTCAAATATTATTTCTGTACATCTGTACTATTGTAAACAATGTATATTGTTTGCAATGACTGAAATAGCAATTTATTGAAATTCATCACTTAAATATAACTCAGACATAAAAATCTGTGATAGGATCAATAATCCAAATGGCTGAGAGATTCCAAAATTGAAGGACCATTTCATTCTCAATTTTTTTTTCAATATGTGTCAACTAGATAATACAAGGCACCAAGTTTACCCTACAAAATCTTGAGACTATTAGGTATAAACCATGTATTAGTCTGCTAAGAGCACTGTAACAAAATATCATAGGCGCTGGGGGGCATAAAAACAAATTTATTTCTTACAATTCTGGAGGCTGGAAGTTCCAGATCAAAACTAAATCGCAGGATTTAGTTTCTGGTGAGAACTCTCTTCCTGACTTTCAGACAGCTGCCTTCTTGCTACAGTACTCTCACAGCCTTTCCTCTGAGTGGCTGGATGTTGGAGAGAGATCTCTCTTTTCCTCTTATAAGGCCATCAATCTTACCAGATTAGGGCCTCACCTTTTTTACCTCATTGTACCTTAGTTATCTCCTAAAGGCTTTATCTCCAAAGGCAGATAATTGGAGATTAGGACTCCAACACATGAATTTGGTTGGGGGTAGGTGGTACAAAATTCAGTCTACAGCAGGTCAATAGACTCTATCCTATCATCCCAACTACTTTGGAATCCAAAAGTTTTGTGGGAACAATTTTATTAACTTGGCTAAATTCAAGTAAAATACTATATGGATTTCACAGTAAAAACCTACCAAGTAGTTGATCTTGTGTGACCAACTTAATGACATAGGGTAAGATGATTATCTAGGTGCTGAGTTATGGGGATTGGTGTCTACAGCTTCTAGTAAAATGATAGAAACAAATCAAAGTTCACACTCCACTTCTGTGGATTACTATATCAGATATAATAATCACCCTAAAGCTTCACACAATAGTGAGCCTTCTAATGTGGATTGACAGAGAAATATTATGTGGAAACCTAATGTGCTTTAAGTATAAAAACACAGGGATAGAGTTATAATTTAGCAATAAATCTGTGGGCTTAAAAAGGACACTTGGTTTAATAAAAATTAATAAAAAAAAAGACACTTGGTTATTTTAACAAACAGATAAAGATGATAATAATTTATAGTATAAACATCTCATAAAACAAATAAAATGAGTACCACTTTGAGAAGAGTTGCCCAAAAATGTAGGAAAAAACCCAAATATAAAACTATTCACCTTAGCAACTGAATAATTTCTCCTAGATTCATTAGGCACTACCATATTATCTAAATAACTCATAAAACATGCCCTTCTGAACATTTTTCCCACTTACTAAAAACATTTGTCTTTACTTGCTTTTAGATCTATAGGCTTGATGACCTTAGAGGAATGGAAATAAATTTGAGAGTCTTGGTTTATTTTATTATGTGGTTTTATATTTTTGGAGATTACATATGATTTGGAAATCAAGTTGCTAATGATTATGGGTTATTAAAATTATGAATCAAAGCAAAGGTAACTGATGCAAGGGAGGGGAAGTATAAGGATTTACATCTACACTTTGATGGAATGTTAATTGCACCATAAGTATATGTGCTTTCTGCTTTGGACAAGTGTGACTGGGAAAGCCTTTTAACACTTTAGGGGGTACCTGGATTTAACATGAGTGTGGAACTGCATCAAAGCAGGCATACTTCTGTACCAAAACTGCTGCTTTTATGAGAACACATAGTAAATCCTTACTATAAAAAAATAAGATAAAATAAATTAAGTCTCTGTATAGGGAAAGCTAGAGCTAACATTTTTCCATCTACTAGGACATTTGAGTTTCAGCAACAAATTATTATTATGAATGAATCAGTAAGATATGTATTTTTAAAAGACCATTTACACCATATTTTTAAATTGTAAACAAAATCATAACAAGGCTTACGCATAGAGAAAACAACAAATGATGTTGCAAATTAAATCCTTAAGCGTAATTTCACAGATGTAAGTGAAGAGAAAGTTTTCTTAAAGAAGCTTAATAGAAGCTATTTCTATTTAATAGTGCACTTACAGTTCACACATCATGAAATTACACAGGTTTCTGAACTCAGACCCACACCTCCACATAGCCACCAAAACCAGGACTCTGTAGGTGTAGATGTGTGGCCATGTGTCAATGGGAGTCTTACTACTTACTAACCCACATCCAGACTTTATATTCTCTCTCAGGACACTGGCCCTTTTGCTCTCAGTCCATAAATCTCCCTTATCATCATTCCTTTTCTTTGCCCTAATGCTCCTATCCTCTCTTTTTTTCCTATGAGCATCAATATCTTGCCACAGGTAACTCGCTCTGAATTTTCTCATTTATCACATTCTTGCCCAGTTTTCTCTACAATTTTTCTCCCTTTCACCCTTACCAGTAGCCTCCATCCTTAGAAAGTCAGTATCCCTTCACCCCTTTTGATAAATGCCGCTTTTTTTTTTTTTCCAGTTTTTACTTCTCTTTAAGTGCACAGGACTTAAAACCTAATGATGCATCACCCCACTGCCTTCTTCCATGATGATTACTTTCTTCTATTATCCTCCATTCAGTAGGCCAATATTACCAATACAGACCATTTAATCCATTGTCTGCTACTCTCCTAAACTTGCGGTCATCATTTTATATATCTACTGCCCTGCAAATCCATTTCTACCTTCCCAGCTCATGGGCCTCTCTGCAGAGTGCTCTGTCATCATCACAGTGATTTCAATGGCCAACTCAATAATTCCCCAGACCCTTTCACTGCCTTCAGACATCAGATATCTCCTAGATATTAGAGATACCTACTGAAGTCAGCAGTTACTTATGCTATTCCTATATTAAAATGTATTTTGTCCAAGTTGGGAAGCCTCAGCTGTGCATTTGTTTTCCATTGCTGCTGTAACAAATGACCACAAACTTGGTGGCTTAAACAACTGACACTTATTCTCTTGCAGTTCTGGAGACTGTAAGTCTAAAAAGGACCCCCGGGCCTAAAATCGAGGTATCTATTCCTTGATTTCTTCTAGAAGCTAAATAAAGAATCTGCTTCTTGACTCTTCTGGCTTCTTGTGGCTGCTGGCATCGCTTAGATAGGGCTACATAACACCAATTAATGCTTCTGTTATCACATTGCCTTCTCCTCTTCTATCATCAAATCTACTTTTGTCTCCTTTTTATAAAGACTCTTGTGATTACAGTATGGCCCACCTAGGTAATCCGATATAATCTCCGTTTCTCCAGGTGCTTAACATAAACACAGCTACAAAATTACCTTGCCATATAAGATGACCTTTCATAGGTTCTGAGGATTAAGATGTGGATATCTCTGGGGCAATTATTCAGCCTACCACAGGCTAACTGGCCCCAAGCACACCATGACAATCAACAGGAAACATCTTCAGTGTCAATGGCAGTAAAAGTACAGCCAGGGAGGTACCTTCCAAATGATGTTGGCATAGTAGGGCATCATCAGGTGCTAAACAGGCAAGGAAGAGCAGTGGCAGTGGCATTAGCAATGTTTGTCCATCCATATCATGATTATTCTGTGTGATCTGGGTGTCCCAGTAAACACAGGATTAACAACTTCATTGTCACCCATTTTCCTTTGTCCTGGTGTCCCACAATGGTCCATTTCTCACACTGTCCTTCTTGTATTTCTTCTCTCCACCTGAAATATCTTTCTTTTTGATCTTCTATTGATTCCAGCGCTAGTTATCCAAATTCCCAAAAGTTCCTTGAATCCTTCTTTACCCTTTCCCTCACTGATGCAGATTCGATATCTTCTTTTTCTAAATTTCTTAGCTTTTGGAATCACAATCACATAGTTTAACATTTCTTGCCAGATTTGATTATATATATATATAAAATCATATAATCATATATATAATCATATTTATATCTCAGTTGGATTTTTTTTCTATAAAACCAAGTGGAATGTTGTACATGTAAGAGGGACACTCAACAAATATTGCATCATTCATTGATAGATTCAAATTGCTCATGAGGTTAATTAGAGAAACACAGAAACTTACATAAATTCTAGATCATTACACTGTTGTGGTGAATTTGGCCAAGTATCCATAATAATAAGGTAAGATCATATATATGTGGGCTATAAAAAATAACAATAACAATAATGAGAATAATAAATATTTTTAAAGTTCTAAGTTTAATTAGGGAGTTCAACAGAGAGGCATTTTAGATATGTTGTTATTAATATCCATCTTTTCACATAGCAGCTATAACCACCACAAATGTTTTTTACGAGTCGGAGACTCAAAATGCTGGTTTATGAAAGTAAATTTATTACAGAGGGGAGATAGCAGCTTCACTTGGCACCCTCGTCCCTATTGTTCAGGAAGATTTCCTCCAGTAAGCACTTGATTAAATGCTTGATATTGCTCTTATAAAAGCAGTTATCTTTCTGGTCCACGCAGAGATTAGGTTATATAATACTGAACCATGAAATTTGATTTTTTTTTATCCTAATACACATAAAACTAAACTTTAGGCTTTTCTGGGCATGGGCTTCATTTGTTCAGGATAATTATTTCTCCACGATACAGACATGTACCGATGTACAGATCATGTACATATACAGCCCTATAGAAATAATAATAAGTAACTGCAAAAGGTGATTATTGAAAAAACATTATTCAACTTTTTAAAAATTCAAATGAAAATTTGTGTCAATAACAACAAATGGCAGTGAATTCAAAATATGAATTTTATAATACCTTGAAGTGACTTTCATTATTTCTTGTAAGTACATGAAAGCCATTCTATAGAGAGCTTTGTTCTTGTATTTTGTATTATGTATTATATAAATAAAAAAGAATCATTGTCATCTCTGTCCTTTACATACAAATAATCACTTATCCTTAACTTTACCATTTATCTTAGACATGTCAATAATAGTCTTCTCTAAAGTCACTAAAACTACTCTGTAATCCTTTCTAAAATATAACCACAAAAGCTTTCATGAGTATGTCCACTCAATATGTTTGTCTCAAATTCAATTTTTAACTATTTGAACTTTTTTTTTTCATTATGTAGTAGATTTTGAGGAAGGTAATTTAGAATTTTAGCTATCACAATATGGTCTGTTGTATCTTTGATTCTAAAAGGAGGCAATACTTTAAATGAAATATATGAATTATAAGCTGATAGAAAATACACGGATAGCAATACAGAGGTGTCCATAAGTACAAATAATAGATAAAACTGTATAAGTGAACTAAGGAAAAAATAGTTTGAAATGAAATAGCCACAAAATAGAGGCATAGAAAATAGGAACATGATTTGAATACTTATCTTAGTTCTCCATTCCATCGTGTCTCACAAATTTAGATCAGGAAAACTCCTAAACCTGAGAATGTAAAAAGAAAGTCCTAAAAATTACATTCACAGTCCCTTAAAATATAAGTGGAAGGAGTTGTACATACATGGTATATCTCAAAATAGAAATTATGGCACATTTAAAAGTGCTAACCAGGGGAAAAGAGAACTTCTTAAAATCAAAAGCTAATTACTCAGTATCTAAGTTTATGTGCAGTAATATAGCTTGCTAGGATTTTTCAAGTTAATTAAAAAGACATGTTTAAATGTTCTCACTTAAGTTAGCTAATAATTTTAGTGAATTAAACAACTCAGCAAATTAGCTGATAATTTATGTAGTTTTTATGTTAACCCCCAAACAACATCTTGTTGGAATATACCCAATTGTAACTCAGTTCTGATATAATTTTTGAGTCATTACTCAGTAGAAAGGAGGAAAAAGTGACAAAAAAAATCCCACTAAGCCATCTTGCCCAACCAATTACTTGTAAACTACCAATGCCACTCATGACAATTGGTCATATCTCAGAATATTTCCAGATTTAAAAGATCAAAAGAATTTAAACCTCCTTCTGATATGAATTTTACAAAGTAAACAAAAGTAGAAAGTAGCTTACTGACTTCTAGATAAAGGTTCCTGAATAAACACATGCATTATTTTTACTTCCTCTTAAAACTTGATTAAAACTTCAATGAAAGTCTCTCAAGCTCTTTGAGGAAGACACAGTTACAGGTCCAGGGGAGCTTGGGAGCCTGGCCCCTGCTCCTGACTCACAGCTGTTCACTCTCACTGCAGCCAAGGAGCAAGTCAGTCAGGAAACTGTGTTGAAATTGTGGCTTTTAAAGACACCGGGAAGATACTCATGGACTCAGAGGTGGCAATGCACTGAATTAGAATTAATCTAACCAGTCCCAAAGTAAAATCTTTGGAGAAGATGTATGCTGACTTGATCAGAGGCACAAAGGGGAAGAATTTCAAAATGAAAGGACCAGTTCAGATGCTTATCAAGACTCTGAGAATCACTACAAGGAAAAAATCTTTGTGGTCCACTCATGAAAAGAACTAAGGGTGGCTGGGAGGCGGGAGGGTAGGGATAGGGTGGCTGGGTTGTGGACATTGGGGAAGGTATGTGCTATGTTAAGTGCTGTGAAATGTGTAAGCCTGACGATTCACAGACATGTATCCTGGGGCAAATAATACATTATATGTTAATAAAAATAAATAAATTAAAATAAATTTAAAAAAAAATCTTTGGGGCGCCTGGGTGGCTCATTCGTTAAGCATCTGCCTTCAGCTCAGGTCATGATCCCGGGGGTCCTGGGATCAAGCCCCGCATTGGGCTCTCTGCTCCGTGGGTAGCCTGCTTCTCTCTCTCCCACTCTCCCTACTTGTGTTCCCTCTCTCGCTGTGTCTCTCTGTCAAATAAATAAAATAAAATCTTAAAAAAAAAAAGAGGATGAAACTTCCTTAAATTAAAAAAAAAAAATCTTTGTGGTGAAGCTTCTAAGACTTGAGATCATTTTCAGGTAAGGATCCACAAGTGACTCATTGATTTGCATGGTCCTACCGAGATTCTTAAACAGATTCTATCAGTATTAAGCCAGGAGTCAAGGATGAAGTCACCATTCCAGATGTTTAAATCAACCTTTTTAATGAATTGATTATCAGTTGTTAAAAAAAAACCAAAACCAAAACCAAAAGCAAAACATTTCAATGAAAGTCTCTTAAGATATAAACCCATTAAAACAGAATGAGAGAAGAAAGCAGCAACCATTTTAAAAGTTGGAAGGCAAATGGAAAAATGGTAACTAACTTAGCACATTGAGAAAGGTGAATCTTAAACCCATAGTATAAAAAATTCAAGAAGCAATCTCATTTAAACATAGAGTCCTAAATGCCTAAGGAACTGGCAGGGTAATATTTTTGGAAATTGATTAAATGAACACTAAAAGTATAAGAATTTGTTGAAAACTTGCCTAAATAGCATTAAGACTTAGATCTCCTCTGTTCCAAAGTCTGTAGGTTACTGTTTCTCTCTTATACTAGCAGAGAATTTTAAGTATTTTTTGACAGTTTTATTGAGATATAATTCATATATCATAAAATGTATCCATTTATAGTATAATACAATGGTTTATAATATATTCATAAGAGTTGTGCAACTATCATCACAACCAATTTTAGAACATTCTCATTACCCCAAAAAGAAACTCCATACTCATTAGCTATCACCCTCCAATCCCCCTTTTTTCCAGTTCTAAGAAATCACTAATCAAATTAATTAAAATACATTAAATTTTAAATTAATTAAAATCTAAGTTATTAATTAAAATTAATTAAAACTTTATGGATTTGTCTAATATGGACATTTAGTGTAAGTTGATTAATCCCATATGTGCCTGTTCATAAAGCTTCTTTTACTTGGTATAATGGTTTCAAGGTCATCTATGTTGGAGCATGTGGCAGTATTTCATTCCTTTGTATTGTCAAATAGTACTCCATTGTACATATATATCACATTTTGTTGACTTGTTTTTCCACTGATGGATATTTGAGTTGTTTTTACTTATATCACAAATAAAACTACTATGAACAACTTTGTGTACAAGTTTTTGTGCTGACATATGTTTTTATTTCTTGGGTATATACCTAGGACTAGAATGTCTGTGACATATGGTAACTGTATGTTTACTCTTTTAAGGAATTGGCAGATTGCTTTCAAAGTTTACATCTCCACCAGCAATGCATAAGATTTCCAACTTCACATCCTCACAAAAACTTGTTACTTGTCTTTTTCATTTAGCCATCCTTGTGGGTATGTAGTGATCGCATTGTGTTTTTATTTGCATTTTAGAGGGTATATATTTTTTGAAATAGTGCCAAAGTCTCCTGCTCCAGGAGAGTCCACACATACAGCGGAATTAAGTAAAAATGTATATATTAATATAGAAAGGTCCATTTTATTTTTTCACTCTGCCACTAAGACAGCTACATATGTATCACCAGGCAGATAAATGGTCTAAATCTTTGAGCAGTCTGAACAGTTCAGGAGAAAGAATTTAAGATGCAGACATCGAGCGTTTCCCAAACAAATATCCCATGATAAAGTTCAAAATTGATAAGCCCCATTTATACACTCTGAACTTCCCATCAACTTTTAACTTGCTCTACTTTTAAATATGATTTTCAACCAAGGATTGCCAGACATTTCAAGAAAGCCTATAAAATAAAAGACAAACTAACCAAAACAGGAAAGAAGTATTTTAGAATAAAAGAAAAAAATAACTACATAAAGAGAAGAAAACTTTAAAAAAAGTAACAGATCTTCACTACCATTAATATCCTGAGACAAATATGTTATTGCATCCATAAGCCAGTATAGCACGCCATATATATATTTAAAAAAAAAAAAACCTTAGAAGACAAAAAGTAATAGCTCCCAGGTAAACAAAAAGTAGAGTAGACATGAAAAACTCATTCGGCAGTTTGGAAGAAAGAATTGAAAAAATTTCCTAGAAAATATGCCAAAAAGATAAGAAAATGGAAAAAAAGGAGATTTAGGTAAAAAATAGTAGAAGGCTTTCATTAGACTCAATATCCAAATAATAGATGTTCCAGAAAGAAAGACTGAGGAAAATAGAGGGGGAAAATCAATTAAATTACTCAAGAGATTTTCAAAGTACATGACAAAGACATGAATGCCCAGTTTGAGAGAGTCCAGAAAGTACCCAATGAAGTATTAAGTAGATACCTATATCTAAAAATAGATTCATTCAGAGGCTTGCCATCATGAAATTTCATAACACTGGAAACAAAGACATCCTTCAAGATCAAAAAAGAAAAAAAAGAGCAAAGACAAGCTTCTAGAGTCAATACGGAGAGAACAAAGAGTGTAGCACATTTTCTAAGTGTTTTTTAAAATTGTTTATTTATTTGAGAGAGGTAGAATGTGAGAGAGAGAACCCAGGCAGGCAGGGGGAGCTGCAGAGGGCAAGGGAGAAGCAGGCTCCCCAGGGAGCCCGAAGCAGGGCTCGATCCCAGAACCTGAGATCATGACCTGAGATGAAGGCAGACATTTAACTGACTGAGCCACCCAGGCACCCCAAGGAAGGTATATAGTTTTTAAAAGGCTCACAAGAATAAATAAAAAGAAAACGAAAAATATTAGAAATAAAAACTAAATTTGAAGAAATATAAGAATATATGAATATAAAACAAAATAGGAAAAGTAGAAGAAAGAAGAGGAAAAGGTGACTATAATGAAATAGAAATAAAGTTGCAAAGGTTTTTCAAGTGAAAGACATAGAAAACATACAAAAAAAAAGCTTAGATATATTTGAAATAGCTAAAGAAGAAAAACATAACAATTAAAAAATTAAAGATTTAAAGTGAAATGTAAAGAATTCTTTCTCCTAGAAAAAATACCATATTGAATAGGACATTGAGCTCTTGTGAAGTATAATCCAGAGTAGCAAAACCAACTCATATCTAGTAAAGTTACTACTGTACTTTAAAGATATGGAGAAAAAAACATTCAGACATAATCTAAATGATCAATAAAGGAAAAATATGTTAGACTGGTTCCAGATTTTTCAACATTTTATAACCTCAGAAAGTGGAGCATATCTACAAATTGGACCCCAAATTTTCTCTCCTCAAATATTTCCCTTATGCCCAGAATTTAAGGTAGGTTATCAGCAAAATCTTCTCCATCTTTAATCTAACTTTCTGAAAGTTCCCTCCACCTTTTTGCTCTAGTGGAAATTTGACTATTCCCTTATACTACTGCTTCTCCTCAATCCCTCTTAAGTAGAGCTTGTTTTCTCTCCTTGCCCTTAATGAGAAAGAAATGGGTGTCCTCCTTGCTGCTTACAGACCTTAAGTTACAGTTCAGTAAGTTACTAAACTTACAGTTTAGTAAGTTTCTTTCCTACTAAACCTCCAGGCTCCTGTGAAGCTCATTCCATCAGTCTATACCATCATGTAGTGGGCTGAATACTGGCCCCCTAAAATATCCCGGTCTCAGTTCCTAGAACCCATGAATGTTACCTTACGTGGCAAAGATGTGATTAAGTCAAAGATCTTGATATGAGGAGATCATCCAGGTCAAGAACACCCTAAATATAATAAGTGTCTTTATAAGAGGAAAGTAGAGAGAGACTTGACAAAAGATGAGGAAAAGGTGGTAGGACCACAAAAGCAGAGAGTTGAGTGATGTGCTTTAAAGATGGAAGAGGATACAAGCCAAGGAATGAAGGAAGCCACCATAAGCTTAAAAAGACCAAGATATAGATCTTTTTGCTCAAAGCCTCCAAAAGGAACTGGCCTATGGACACCTTAACATTAGAGTAATGAAAGTGATTTTGGAATTCTGACTTCCAGAACTTTAAGTGGTAATTCTTTACAGAAGCAATATGAAACTAATATACCTCACTTGGATGTAGTCATCTACAGACGTTCAAGCCATCCAATCTCACTTCATTCCTAGAAGATTATAGTACCTGGCTTAGTAGCTTACCTCTTACACTATCTCAGCAAATAACACATCATCCCCTGTCATCAACAGTACCTGGACCTCTCACCATCCATAATCTCAATTTCTAGGATCTTATTCACTGACCACTTCTGTCTTTCCATCCTATTCCTTGCTCCCTCCTCAACAATCTTCTGATCTACCATAACTTCTAACCCATTAATGTTATCCTTTTTTTCATTGCTTTCACTTGTCTCATGTTCTCCACTCCTCCTTGTCTGGCTGAGATTCCAAGATCATTCATCATAATTAGTCTCCCACATATACTCTCAATCCCCTTGCCACATTCTCTCTCTATCATATCCTCTTGGTAAAATTCCTAACCCAGTTAAGTGAATCTCTAACTAGTTTGTAGTCTGTACTGGCATATGGTAGCTGAATAAATCAGGAGAATAGATACTTTGCTCACTGCTGTCAATTAAATTCATCCACAAGTGGGCCTTCAGGGTTGGCTGCAATTCTACTTACATTTTCCTTTGCTTTAATCACTCATTTTCCTGCATGTATATTTCAACACACTAAAATGAGAATCCTATGAGGGCAGAAGATTTATTCATTTGTTAAAGCCTTAGAACTGTGCACCATAGGAGTGTATTTTAGTGTATGCAAATTTAAAAATAAAAATGAAAAAACTACTTCACATCTCCATCACCAAATCCAATCACTTATCCACACTTCTATCCATAGTCATACTCTACTTTCTCTGATACTCAAATGGATAAGCCTTTTTTTCCTGCTTCACTTGTTGAACAGGGACAACTCATCTCCACTTCTTTTGCCTGTATACTGAGATATATACCATTGGCTCTCCTGGTTCTCAGAACTTCAGACTTGAAATGAAGTATACCACTGGCTTTTTTGTGTCTTCCGCTTATAAACACAGGATTGTAGGATTTCTCCATCTCCATGATGACACTACAAAATGACTGAATTTTAGAAAATAGGGGCAAAGGAGAGACAGCAAGATAGCCAAAAGAGAGACTCCAAACTTAAATCCCACTCAACAAAAACAACAATTTGGCAGTCACCCATGGACTTTGTGGGAGCTGTAGGATCCAACACCATATACAAAGGGATCCAGGAAGAAGACTCTTCTAAGGACTTGCTCCATGGCTTGCTTATGTCCTCAGTGTGTGCTCAAATATCTCTTGATCACATTTCAGAGAAGGCATCTCTGACATGGGTATTTGACATTGCACAATGGTGCCCCACCTCACTTCCTCCTTCTTAAATAATTTTTTCTCAAGGGCTTATCACCATCTGATGAACTATACATTTTATTTTTTTATATAGATTTTTTTCTCTTCTCAATGGAATGTAAGCATCTGGAGGTCAGGGCCTTTATCTCTTATTCATTGCTCCATCCTCAGAACACAGCACAGAATAGAAGGTCACAAACTATCCAGTGAATTTATAATCCTGAGGAGCAGGAAGTATCACATTTTCTTTGTAGATGAGAAAACCTAGGACTCTGAGAATTTATTCAACTGCTCAAAACCACACAGTATGTACTGGAAAAGCCCAGAAGCCTAATAAAGGAAGTTTCCTCCCTTTTTCATTTGCCTTTGGCCTGCTCTGCAAAACTGTCATTGCTAAAGAGAAGAGAAAAAAAACCATGTGAATAACTGCCTTTCAGTTATTCTTTTAATACAAAAAATATCAGAAGATATTGAAAGAGCCGAAAATCTTCTCAAATTTTAACAGCCTTTGACCCATTAAGTGTTTATGTTGAGTGTAAAACATGAAATTCAAATAAAGGAAGAGCTGTTCATGCCAACTTGTCTCATTTTTTTTTCTCCTTCCCTTTCTCTACACACCTTGTAGCTTGATTCACTTCAGTGGAAGAGTACAAATAATTCACCAAGCTGCCTGTTACGGATAATGAACAATCAACCCATGTGAGATACTCAGAGGTTGAAAAGTAGAAGGAAATTACTTTGGAAGGGAGATGAGTCCAAGGACCACATCAGCAAACTGTGAGAATGCATAGAGATAGGAGTAATGTTGAGAATGCAAGCCAACACTTAAGCCTGAAAACAGCCTGGAAATAAGTGCTATTATTGTCCCACTGAGTTGCTGTACTAAAAAACACAGACCACAGTTTCAGCTAAAATTGTAGAAATATCTAGATTACATCTGTCAGACCACTCTCATAGTTTTGATTCTATACCATTAGGAATTTTTGTTAAAAGTTTAGGTCTCAAATGTATCCAAAAGTACTAAGATCCATCTAAGAATGCACTTCTACATTCAATATTTATTTTAAGTAATCAATGCCTTAACTGAGAATACCAACCAAATGATGAATTTAGGTAAAAATTTGATGACTACTGAGATGGTTGTCGCCTACTTTATTTTAAAAATAATCTGCACTCACTTCTTCATTTCACTTTAATTCTGAGAGGACTGATAGACGGCCTCAGCCTGCTCACTTTGCCAGCCCAAACTGGCCTGTCTTAGCTGAATAAATTTCCTTAGGTAGTGAAGGGATAGAAAAACAAAAGGAAGGTGGTAGTATTCAGTCCTACTGAGGCACAGGACTCTGAATTGTTCACACAAAAAATGTCCAGACACCTGAAGAAAATAACTAGTGAAATTTAAGAGTAAGCCATCAAGTTAGAGAAGGAGTAGAACTCAGTATAGCCCCATTGGTGTTTGAAGAATAAACTCCGTGACTAGTCTAAGACTCTGTTAACACAATTTCCAGAGAGCTCTGGATAACCAACCTGAATCCTATTCTGCATCTTCAGGTTTAGGAACTTATCTGGACCAGGATTACTAAGCATGGGGAGGACAAGGGTGGTAAATGAGAGATGTGTTCATGTGTGAGTGTTCTACTCTGTTACTTAGCAGTCACCTTGTGTAATCCTGAGATTGAAATAAATACACCTAGCTCAGAAGAGGTGGCCCTTTCAACACAAATCCAAACTAGTTTAGGTATCGTCTGTAGACATGCCCTAGCCTCATATCTATACATATAATGCTAATTTGAGGAGTGGGTTTGGCAGTTATATTTCCTGAAATCTAAGCATTTGTATGAAATTAAGAAAGATGAAATTTTTAGAAGACATATTGTATTTTTACACTAAGCCCTAAGATGCACTAAACTACTCAAGATAATTGACTTCAAGAATTAATCAACACATGGGAGTTTGAGCTATAAAATATGAATATTTAAAATGCAAGGAATTCTCTTATCCATGAATGCAGTCAAACAACACTGATCTTTGTCATTCATTCAGCTCTAGATCAAATGTGTGTCCCAGGATAAAACCCTTGGCATAGGTGCAGGCTACAAGCCATGGGGAAAAAGAGCTAAATGAAATTATCAATCCTGCACAATATGCCTGGAAGGAAAAGCCAATTTCTCCCTGATTTGTTCCCAGGAAGGATGGGGCATCACAAGAACAGGGAGAAAGACAGGACAACTTCCAAGTTTGTGCAGGCACAACTGTGGCACTTTATGGCCCACAGAACAGAACAGCCCCTTAGGCTACGTTCCTTAAGTACAGGACATTCCTTCAGGCTCTACACTCCACACTTTGCATTTCTACCTTCTTAAGGTCTCTCCTCTTTCTGCCCAGTGCCTTCACATCTGAAATCATCACACCTGCATGGCCACATCACAAGAAGTGTCTGATGGAGACTCTGCATAGCCTCAGTTTCTTCTGAAGGTGCAGCTCCCTACATATCACTTCCACAGTTCCCTGCACTGCAGCCTGCAAGGAAGTGATACACTATTTATACGACCAACCAACTTCCAGTGCCCAAGTCCCATCTGAGAAGTAGGGTCAGATGAGTTCTTGTGCTTGAAGATCTCCAAGGTGTAATTTTCCTTTAAATACAATGTATTTCTCAAAAGAAAATAAGAGCTATGAGAAGAGTAAGTGGTATGATAAGAAAGCTTAAATATTCTAACAGTATATTTCAAACATCAGTTTTTGTTCTTATTGCCCACTATTTATACCTTTCTGTATACCTTTCATCTTCTTCCTGCGTTTCATGGTGTGTGTGTGTGGCTGTATGGCTACAGGGACATTCCTGTTTTTTCCTATATTTTCATTCTCCTTTTTCCCTTTCTCTTTTGCCCATGACCCACTAAGCATTGTAGTCAGCTAAGTCCAGGGTTAAAGGATTAATTTTTCATACCCACAGGCAAAAACTGCTTCCTGTCATCTAGTAGCACACAAACTTCCTAGAGATGAGACAGGAAGAAACCCAATGCTCCTGAATTAAATAACTCTTACTTAGTCCAGCATCTTTGCAAAGGAATCATCGTCTCCATCTGGGGCAGTCATATAGAAAAGTATTTAACCATTTAGAAGCAAATTAGAACCTTAGAAATAAAATTATTCTCAAACATCCACTAAATTATCAAAAATGAAACTAGTCATTTTGCCAAGTATATATCAAGTAATATTTTTAGTCACTAATGGAACTGAAGATTATTTATTAAAAGAGTTATGGTTTATAAATGTCATTATTATATTGTACTATTTTTAAAAGTCAACTAATTACCCCAAAAGGATGGCAAAGTCTAGGCAGCATAGCAGCATGTTTCTTTATTTTTTTTTAAGCAGCATATTTTCTTAAAAAAAACAAAGACCATTAGTTTGATATTCTTTTGGCTAGAGTACTAATTAATGAAGTATTTGTGTAATAGTGAAGAAACACTACCAAAAATACACATCTAGGTATGTGTGTATGCAAATATAATGCATATTATATATATGTGTGTGTGTGTATATATATATATGTAAAATTATTATGGTTGACTATTTGAATTTTGTTAATAAAAACAGTACTGAGAATTAGAAAAAGTGATATACAAGAATCTTATCCTTCTTTTCATGTGAATGTATATATACAAAAATATATATTTATATGTGTTTTTTCTTTTAAATTTTATAAGTCCTGCATTTCCTACTATGCACCAGGTACTTGCATGTACACTAATCTTCATGAAATCCTATGAAGCAGGCTTTATTATTTCTATTTTATTGATGAGAATGATGAAACTTAGAGCATGTAGATAACTCGCTGAAGTTCACACATCTAATGAGTGGCAGAATGGGGCCCAAAACCCATGTCTCCTGAATCCAAATCCTTAGTTTTCCCATCATGTATGTAATTCAGTCATATACATGAAGGTATTTTATTTTGTAAAATGAAAAAGGAAGAGAAAATGGTCTCTGGAAAATTCAAACATAGAGGTCTTTCCTTTCTCCTTCTGTATCCCTAACTTCCCTTTTCTGGCTATATCATTTTGGCACTGCAGAATATTAACATTGCCCAGGAAATTTCAAGGAAGTAGAAGGTGAGAAATGAAGATTCTCCTATATCATTAAATACTTTCACGGTTACTACGTTTGACTGGCAGATACAAAGAGGTTTCTCTGTGACATCCATCACACTGCCTAGGACTGTTCCAAGCTTGGTCTCAATGACAAATGCTTGAAGTTAATCATCTACTTGCCTCTACGTTTCCTTTGAAGACATTGATCAAGTTGTGTTGACAGAGCCGTGATGAAGTATCAGGCTCTGGGAAATGCTGAGCTAGCTTTGAATCTACCATTATTTGAACACAAGTTTTGAGGACATCTGTCACTTTTCTTTGACATTAACTACTCTCTTCAATATGAGGCCACATAAGTTTTAGTCAGAATTGTAGATTCTATGAATGCTTATCATGAAGTTCATGATTGGCATTGGGTTATTATTGCTGAATGCTAACAATAATATCATTTAATTAACCAAAGGTCAAAGAACAATAACACTGTAGGACTTTGGAGATTCAAACTTATTCATGCTCTGTTACCTAAACAATGAAACAGAATTCTTTTAAATTCCTTTATACGTTATAACATCTTCCATTTAATAGAAGCATCACATAGATTATTCTCTATATAATTTAATGACTTGAGTTTCAAATGCATTTTAGAGTCATATATGTATACTCTTAATAGTTGATACTATACTAAATAGTTCTTAGTAAAATAACTGTTTTCCTTCTTTTATACATTTGAGGAAGTACATGAAGTTTTATAGACTTTACAGAGAACTGAGTCATATCGTTAAACCAGAATATTTAGAATGTAGAATAATTTACATTGGGCTCATGGAGAAAAGATAGCTTCAACAAATTATATACACTAGAAAGAAAACTGCCAGAAATCAGGTGGATACTAGTTCTGTGAGACTCTCCTCAACTCTCAAATGTATAGTTTTCCAATTTGTTTCAAGTAAAATCTTAGAATGTGAAAATCCTATCAGAAATATTGCTTAGGGTCAAAGAGTAGATTGAAAAGGCAGTTACCCATAAAATAGTAGGGTTATAATACTTATATACTTGGGAGAGTCCCACATGCTAGAACTTGAGGGCAGCTAGGAAGAAAAGAAAGAAAATGTCCTTGCTCTTATATTCATAGTACAGAGCCATTCCCAGTAAAATAATGAAATAATAATAATAATTATTATTATTTTTACTAATAAATAAATAAATAAATAATAAACTAGTATTATAGTTTATAATTTATAGTATTAGTTTATAGTATTATAGTTTATAATTATGAATAAACTAGTAATAATTACTAATTATTATTTTAAAATTTTAATTTTAAATTATATATATAATTTAAAATTAAAATTTTAATTTTAAAATAATAAAAATAATAAATAAATAACAAATAAATAATAAATAATAAAATTAAAATTTTAAAAATTTAAAAATTTATCAGACAAGTCGTATTTCTCCCAATGTCCTCCTTCATGTATCTCTCTAACTACTTTCTGGTTGTTCAGTGCATCCTATTTGTCTCACACAAGCCAGCTCCCGAACTATTTAATGATGAAAACTTAAGTAATAATCTCCAAATATACATTTACTTTTATTAAAAAAAAACTGTGGTTGCTTATCTAACCACTGCATTGACTGAAGCTATATTTTTCCTATGTGAAATGAGAAGACTCTATTATATAGTAGCTAAAAGTTCAGATACTGTCATTTTCTCTAAATATGTATTTAACATTTCTATGACTTAGGTTTAGAGGAATAGATGAAATAAAATGCTGACATGTAGTTTACCACTTAAAAATAGTTCTTAAAATATTACCCATTATTATCACTATCATGAACTTTAAAGGACATTATCAAAGAGTCTTAAGCCACATAGTGACAATATCCAATGATATTTTTAAAAACACTATATAAAGAATGGAACAATGGTCATATAATAATGTACTCTTAAATTTCTTTTAGAAGAAAACAATATGCTAGCATATTCAAGAAAAAAATTAGAAATAGAACAATAAGAAGATATTTGTCTTAATGGCATTAAAATTGTTCTAAAATTTAAAAATGTGTAATATACTCAAATGTGCATTCTCTATTTTTGTTTTTGTTTTGAAACAAATTATACTTGTTTATTGTTCAATATATCTTAGAGATAATTACATTTCAATATATAACTATTTCACTCTTTTGTGTAGTATACAATTCAATTAATCAACTTTTATGATAAATTTCATTTCAAAAATAGTAAAATGTATCAAGCATACAACAGTTATTAGTCCAGACTAACCCTCTGGTTCGCACTAACAATTGTAAATTCTGGGCAAAATACAAAAGTAACTACTAAAGAATTCTAAAGAATAAATAAAAGTAGGTATATAAAAGAAGGTAATCAAGCTGGAGAAATAACTAGAATCTCCTCCCTTCCTGTCTTTGTGGCTTTGCCCTAAAGGTGTTAGGGATGCTTCAGGCAATTAAATAAGGGGGAAACATTGTGACATATCTTTCCATCGGAGATACAAAATAAAGACATTTTCAGAAAAAAAAAAATTGTCTCCAGCAGACCTGCTCTACAAGAAATGCACTACTCTCGGGGCGCCTGGGTGGCTCAGTCGTTAAGCGCCTGCCTTCGGCTCAGGTCACGATCCCAGCGTCCTGGGATCGAGCCCCGCATCGGGCTCCCTGCACGGCAGGAAGCCTGCTTCTCCCGCTACCATCCCCTCGTGTTCCCTCTCTCACTGTGTTTCTCTCTGTCAAATAAATAAAATCTTAAAAAAAAAAAGAAAAAAAGAAAAAAAAAGAAATGCACTACTCTGGACCAGAATGGCAACATAGGAAGCTCCTGAATTTCCTTCCTCATATAGATGCACTGAATATACTACTACACACATAGCAATTCCCTCTGAGAGAAATCCAGAAACTAGCTGAGTGATTCCTATAGATCAGATGACTCGGAAAATGCCCACATCAAAACTCGTAGGAAAGACTGAGAAACACTCTCCTCAAAAACCTCATCCTCAGGGCGCCTGGGTGGCTCAAGTGGTTAAAGGGCCGCCATTAGCTCGGGTCATGATCTCAGGGTCCTGGGATCAAGCCCCATATCAGGCTCCCTGCTCAGTGGAGAGTCTGCTTCTTCTTCTCCCTCTGCTGTTCTCTTGCTTGTACTGTCTCTCAAATAAGTGAATAAAATCTTAAAAAACAAAACAAAACTCACCCTTAGTAGAGTGAGGGTCGCCATACAATCTGGAGAGAACCTCCAGCTCTCAGCTTCTCCCTGAGATGCAAAGGGTCTGGACCATACCTGTAGTGCTCTGACTTTTAAAGCTACCACTGGTGGGATGGGCCCCAAAACTACCCAGTTCTGAAAACCAACAGAGCTTGTATTCACGAGTTGCACAAAGCTATAGCAAACAAAGAAGCAGTACTAAACAGGTGGGTGAAGACTTGAGCAGAACCCCCAGGGCTCAGCACAGGGAGAGCAAGCAAAAACACCTATCTTCAGACCTTCCCTGGAAGGAGTTTAACTGCATACTTTACAAGCTACTGCATCTTCAGGCTACTACAGATGCAGTAGCTTGTAAAGCCTTTAGCATTTAGGATGCATTTGGTGCTGACTAGAAGCCTTCTCAGAGCCTAGAAGAGCCAGTGAGCATTTCTCTAATTTTCTACCCCTGGATTGCTCTAACAACAAAAACAAGTCATCAGCATCTCCCTGGAAGGAACTTGTCCACACACCTAGCACCTCAAATTTCATGGTTGCCATTCTAGGGATGGGTTAAAGGGTTAAAGGATTAACCAAATCACCTAGCCGTGACATATAATGGGTCTTGAATTCATGAGTCCCACACAACTATAACAAGAAAAAAGCAGTTAAATAATACTGTCTTAAGTTCCTATGATTATGTACGTACACAAACCCAAAAACTATGCAAAAATAATTACTAAAATAAATAAGTTAGATTTGGAAGAGTGCAAGATAATGTTAATATGCAAGATAATGTTAATATACAAAAAAAACAATTGTATTTGTTTTACATCAGCAGTAAAAAAAAAATGGCAATCGGCTTTACTTGAAATAACATCTAAATCATGAAATACCTAGAAATAAACCTAACCAAAGCAGGTTAAAACTTCTACAGTAAAAACTATGAAACATTGAGAAGAAATAAAGAAGATTTCAATAAATGAAGAGATACTGCATGTTCATAGATTAAAAGACTCGGGGCACCTGCGTGGCTCAGTGGGTTAGAGCCCCTGCCTTCGGCTCAGGTCATGATCTCAAGGTCCTGGGATGGAACCCTGCATTGGGCTCTCTGCTCAGCAGGGAGCCTGCTTCCCCCTCTCTCTGCCTGCCTCTCTGCCTACGTGTGATCTCTCTCTGTCAAACAAATAAATAAAATCTTTTAAAAAAAAAAGACTCAATATATGTCAATTCTTTCCAAATAGATTTAAAAATTTGATGCATTCCCAATAAATTATTCCAGCAGATGTTTTGTAGAAAGTAACAAGCTGATTTTTAGAATTTGTATGTAAATGCATAATTACTAGCCCATGAATGTTTTCAAAGAAGGACAAAGTTGGAACATTTAACCTATATGATTTCAAGTCACAGGTATCAAGATAGTTTGATTAGTGGGTGAGTAGACAAAAGGATCAATGGAACATAAAAGAATTGAAAAATAAGGTCAAACGATTTTCTATAAAGGTGACAAGGCAATTCAATGGTAACAGGAAAATGCTATTACGTGCTCTCTTCGGCAGCACATATACTAAAATGGGAAAATGCTATTAGTTTTCCTCAAATATCTGCTGATCTTTGGTTGGTGGTGCATTCTTAATGAATGAGGACCATGTTGACTGGTATGGGTAACTTGTCTTCTGCATTTGTAATATTCTAGCTGTCCAATAGACCTCCCTCTAAATGAAGGGATGAATGTTATCTCTGTGTAAGTTGAGCATGCTTGTACAAAAGCATGGGGGAAGCAGACAGGTAAGCTATAGACAAACATCCATGGCCAAAAACAAAGAGAGCTTTACTCAGGGTGGGCATGCAGAGCAATTTAAACTGTTTCCCTGATGTCAAGATGTCCTTTAATTTCTGCTTCTCTCTCAGACCAAAACATTCACTCTCTGCACTCTCTCCAGACACATTAATTTCTTTAGGGAGAACGCCAGGGGATGGTAGTACAAACACATAAGCAATCTTTTAAGTTGATAATTCAACCACAGACAACACTTACCTTTGTGTGTGCTGACTTTAAACTTGACGTATCCCTGGAATTGCTTCTCCTGCAATAGTTTTGCCATATATTTTGGTCTATGTTTTTCTCTTCTCTTCTTTCCCTGAGATCCCAATGCCATCTGCTTTCTTATTTTCAGCAATTCCTACAAATATCTTGTCTGCTAATAGCTTTCTTTCCTTTGCACCAGACTGCTATAGGTTATTTTTGTAAATAAATTTTCTGCAAGTTTAAGGATTTTAGGTGAGGAGGGATGCACACATATCAGCTCATTCTACCATTATCACTAGATACAATAATTTAATGAGTAATTCTCGAGGTTTATAAGATGTAATGAAATGTGCACTTTCATAATATTATTAGGTATGAAAACGAATGAGTGTACATTTTGTACAAATTGTTAAAAAAATGAGACATACTGAGCATTCAATTTTATAATACATATAAACACATTTTAAACATTCATACTCTTTAAATACAAGTATTAATATACATTTTAAACATTCCTTTATGGAATCCATGCAAAAAGAAAAAAAATCAGACCCTTGACTATTTACTTTTATGAATGCAAAAAAAAGGTATATCCAAGATACCTAGCATAAGAACTAGTTAAACACAATGTGTGGCCTATCTACATCTTAAAATAGTATGCAGAAACAAAAATTTTAAAACTCAAAAATATTTAATGTTATGTGAGAATATTCATAATACAACTGACAAAAATCTGAAATATTATACACAGTACTGTGTCAATTTTTTCATATACTTAATTATGTATACAAATTCTTAGAGGACTTGAAGGAAATATATTAAAATGTAACTGGTATCTGGTTGTTGAATTAGTTTAACTTTATCCCTGGATATTTTCTTCTATAAAACTTAAAAAAATTATTTTCCAAGTTTCTAACACTAGCACATATTATTATAATCAGGAAAAAAGACAAGCATAAAATGATCCCCTTTTAAAAGGTGAGTTTATTTTTAAAATATTTTTAATAATTAGCCAAACAAATCCATTCCCCCAAGCTTCCAGTTAATCAAGGTCTGGGCTCTATTTATCATTTTACTTATAATGAAAGCTCTCTTCAGTCCCTCATGGCCAAATGTTTATTTTCAAAGTAATTTCTGGTTCATTCCATTTGCCATGATGATGCTTATTATTACCTCTGCATGGGGACTCCTTCAAAATTTTCCTCCTGCTACTGAGGAGTAATACAAAGAAACTCCACAAATGGAGATTAACAATAACTGAGACCTCTGAATAAAATAATTTTATACCCTACTTTCTACTAATGAGCTTTTGAACACTTAAAACTGAAGGCCTTAGAACTGTGGTCCTTTGTGGCTTCTCTTGTCTGTCATGAATGATTAAGTGGCTTATTAAGACAATCAAGTTTGGACCTCTAACTAATCGTTTTTACTGCAACACAATATCCTATTAGACATCGCCAAACCTTGTGGGGCTTTTTCTATTCAAAGTTTCAGCTAAACTATAATAATGAAAATCAAGAAGCTGTGGTAATTAATTATCAAGGATCGGGTGATTTGAAGCACCATCTCCTTCCTTCCTTCTTCCCACCCTCCATCTCTCACATGTCAGAATCTGAATGTGGACAAAAGTTGTAGTGAGAACTTAAATTTCTCTTTTTTTATTTAAGATGATTAGGTAAAACTTGACATGATTTCTGGATAAAGAGACTCCCTCCTGATCCATGTCTTGTGTCTGGTTAACTTCCTCTCCAATAGGCCTCAGAGTAAATGTCACTCCCGGGGGAAGGTCTCACAAGCTCCCATCTGTTATCACAGTCACACTGACATAGTCATTTGTTTGATTATGTGCATAATGACTGTCTTCCTCAAAACTGTTGGTTCACTGAACTTCTAGTATATAGCTCAGCACATGGCAGGTGCATGATAAAAATTTTATGAATGGGTTAATCATAATTCATCATTTTCCTCTTACCACAGTTTAGTCAAATACAGGGACATTTTATAAAAACAAGTTTTTTTCAATCTTTAGCTTTTGGAGTTTTAAAAATTATTTAATTCTATATACAAGACCGAATAATATAATTGGAAAAGCACTAGATTAGTGTTTGGAGGCATATCTGCTTGTGCTGGTTGTCATTTCTTAGTCACATGATTTTGGCTAGTCAGTTCAACTCTCTGAGCCACAATTTCCTAGTCTACAGTTTGAAAACAATAATACTTCCCTGCATGCTTCAAACAGTTATTAAAAAGATCAAGAGAAAATTCATTTGAAATTATAAACTCGAAAATACTATCCAAAAGTAAGAGGCTGTCATTCTAACAGTTTTATATATGGAGCTCTTCATTTTTACTGATTACCTCTCAACGTACATACAAAAAAGTACTTCCAGGTGAAAATTAAAGCCATTATAGTAGTCTATTATAGCTCACCTCTTATTACATCTTTGGAAAAAAACACTATTCTATCATCTAGATAAAAGATTTGATTACTGCAAAACCACAATATGACATAGAGTCTAGATCAAATTTTGAGTAATGTTTCCTAAGCCAGAACAAGAAGTTCCACTGTGCTTTATGTGGAGAAGTGGTGCATGAACAATAAATCTTGTAACACTGAAAAAAAAAAATAGTGAAATTGAGCCTCACCAGGCAAAAACTGTTCTCTCTTCTCTCCCACCTCCTTTCTCTTTCTCTCTCTCTCTTATCTCAGAGTTTTCAGAATTGAATTTATGGTGGTAAAATTATAAAGCAATGAGTTCTGGCCATCAGACAGATAAGCTTAAAACCTAAATGTTGAACAAAGCCAACATCATACTCAATAGTGAAAGATTCCTCTGAGATAAGGAACCAAAAAAGATGTCCACTCTTAACACTCCTATTCAACACAGTACTGAACGTCTTAGCCAGAGAAATTAAGCAAGAAAAAGAAGCAAAAGGCTCCCAAATCAGAAAGGAAGGATTAAAACTGTCTCCGTAGGCAGATAATATGATCTCATGTAGAGAAACCCCTAAAGATTCCATGAAAAACCTGTTAGAACTAATAAACAAGTTCAGTAAAGTTGGAGGACACAAAATCGACACACAAAAATCAGTTGCATATCTATACACTAACAATGATCTATCTGAAAAAGAAATAAGGAAAACATTACCATTTACAATAGCATCAGACAGAATAAAATACTTAGGAATAAATTTAATGAAGAGGGTAAAAAATCTATGCACTGCAAACTATAAGATATTAATGAAAGCAACTGAAAAAGACACAAATAAATGGAAAGATGTCTTTTGTTCAGGGATCAGAACCATTAACAGTGTTTAAATGACATACTACTGAAAGCCATCTATAGCTTCAATGAAGTCCCTATCAAAATTCCAATGACATTTTTTACAGAAATAAAAAAAAGGTCCTAAAATTTGTATGGAACCACAAAAGACTTTGCACAGCCCAAACAATTTTGGAAGAAAAAAAGGTGGAGTCATCATACTTTCTGAATTCAAATTATACTACAAAGCTATATTAATCAAAACAGTATAGTATTGTCATTAAAAAACAGACATATAGACCAATAGAACAAAATCAAGAGTCTAAAAACAACCCCGCATATATAGAGTCAACTAAATTTTTATCAGGGAATCAAGTGCACTTAATGGGGAAAAGATAGTCTCTTCAAAAAGTGGTATTAGAATAATTGTATATTCGCATGCAAAAAGTAAATCATGCCCTTATCTTACTCCAATCATAAAAATTAACTCAAAATGGATTAAAGACTGAAGTGTAAAACTGGAAACCATAAAACTCCTAGAAAAAATATAGGGGAAAATCTCCTTGACAATATTCTTGGCCATGAATTGTTGGATATGAAACCAAAAGCACAAGTAGCAAAAGCAAATGTAAACAAGTGAGATTACATCAAACTAAAAAGTTTCTGCACAGCAAAAGAGCCATCAACAAATTGAAAAGGCAATCTATGGAACGAGGGAAATGTTTTTAAATCATACATTCAATAAAGGGTTAATATCCAACACACAAAAAATCTACAACTCAATACCAAAATAATAATTATAATAATAATTATGAGCCCAATTAAAAATGAGCAATATATTTGAACAGACATTTTTTTTTCTTTTTTTAATTGAAGTATAGTTCACTCACATACAAAATTATATTAGTTTCAGGGGGAAAAACATAGTGATACAATAATTCTATACATTAAACTATGCTCATCATAAGAGCAGTTATCATCTGTCACCATACATTATTAAAATATTATCCATTACATTCCCTATGCTGTACTTTTCATCCCTGTGATGTTTTATAACTGGAAGCTTGTACCTCTCAGTCCCCTTCACCTATTTCACCCATCACCCCCAAGCCCTTCTGACAAGCACCTATTTTTCTCTTTATTTATGAGTCCATTTGTGCTTTGTTTGTTTTGTTTTTTAGATTGCACACATGAGTAAAATCATGATCTTTGTCTTTCTCTGTCTGGCTTACTTCACCTAGCATAATACTCTTTAGGTCTATCCATGTTGTTACAAATGGCAAAAATCTCAATATTTTTTATAGCTGAGTAACATTCCAGTGTGTGTGGGGAGGTGCACACCACATTTTCTTTATTCACTCATTGATTGATACTTAGGTTACTTCTATAACTTGGTTACTGTAATAGGACTACAATAAATATAGGGATGCCAATATCTTTTTGAATTTGTGTTTTCATTTTTTTGGGTAAATACCTATAGTAGAATTACTGGATTGCATGATATTTCTATTTTTAATTTTTTGAGGAAACTCCATACTGTTTTCCACAGTGGTTGCATCAATTTACCAATAATTTACCAATTTACCAATTGGTGCACCAATTTCCACCAATAGTGTACAAGGATTCTCTTTTCTCTGCATCCTTACCAAGAATTGTTATTTCTTGTCTTTTTGATACTATCATTCTGAAGGTGTAAGGTAGAAACTCACTGTGGTTTTGATTTGCATTTCCCTGATGATTACTGATGTTGAGCATTTTTTCATGTGTCTGTATGTTTTCTTTGGAAAAATACCTATTTAGGTCCTCTGCCCATTTTAAATTGGATTATTTGTGGGGGGTTTTGGTGTTCAGTTGTATGTATTCTTTATACAGTTTGGTATTAACACTTTATTGAATATATCATGTACAAATATCTTCTTTCATTCAGTAGGTTCCAGTTTTTCATTTTGTTGGTGGTTTCCTTCACTGTGCAAATCCTTTTTATTTTCACGGGTCCCAATAGTTTATTTCTGCTTTGGTTTCACTTGCCTGAGGAGACATATCTAGAAAAATGGTGCTGAGGTTAATGTCTAAGAGAGTACTGTCTGATTTCTTATAGGAGATTTATGGTTTCAGATCTCACATTTAGCTCTTTAATCCATTTTGAGTTTACTTTTGTGTATGCTCTATGAAAGTGGTCCAGTTTCATTCTTCTGCATATAGCTATCCAGTTTTCAAACATTATTTATTGAAAAAACTTTTTTTTCCCCATTTTACATTTTTGCTTCATCTGTTGCAGACTGACTATACAGATGGGGGTATATTCTGGGGCTCTTTCCTATTCTACAAATCTATGTGTCTATTTTTGTGCCAGTACCATGTGTTTTGATTATTATAGCTTTGTAGTATATCTTGAAATCTTGAATTGTTATACCTCTAGCTTTGGTTTTCATTTTCCAGATTGCTTGGTTATTGAGGGTCTTTTGCAGTTCCATACAAATTTTAGGATTATTTGTTCTAGTTCTGTGAAAATATTAATGGCATTTTGAGTAGGGATTGCATTGAATTTGTAGATTGCATTGGGTACATTTTGAATGCCTCTTATTTCATTTTCTTCTCTGATTACTGAAGCTAGGACTTCTAGTACTATGATGAATAAAAGTGGTAAATGTACTTGTCTCTTTTCACATCTTAGTGGAAAAGCTCTTAGTTCTTCACCATTAAAAATGATATTAGCTTTTGGTTTTTCATATACAGCTTTAAATATATTGACATATGTACTCTCAAACCCCACTTTGTTGAGAGTTTTTATCATGAACTGATGTTGAGTTTTGTCAACTGCCTTTTCTGTATCTATTGAGATGATCATATGTTTTTTACCCTTCATTTTGTTAATGTGATGTATCATGTTGATTGATTGTGGATAGTGAACCATCCCTGCACACTTGGAATAAATTCTACTTGATCATGGTGAATGATCCTTTTAATGTATTATTAAATTCAGTTTTCTAATATTTTGTTGAGGATTATTGCATTTATACTCATCAGAGATATTGGTCTGTTTTTTTGTGTTTTGTTTGTTTGTTTGTTTGTTTGTTTGTTTATAGTGTCTTTGGTTTTGGTATCAGGGTAATATCAACCTTATAAAATGAATTTGGAAGCTCTCCTTCCTCTTCTGCTTTTTGGAATAGTTTGAAAAGAATAGCTATTAACTTTTCTGTAAATTTTTGGTATAGTTCACCTATGAAGTCATCTGCTCCTGGATTTTTGTTTGTTGGCAGTATTTTTTTTATGTATTTTTTAATTTTCTCTTTGACTTACATGTTGACCCACTGGTTGTTGAGTAGCACATTGTTTAGTCTTCACCATGTTTGTGTTGTTTCTAGTTTTTTTCTTGTATTGATTTCGAATTTCATACAATATGGTCAAAAAAGATACTTGATGTAATTTCAATCTTCTTAAATGTATTGAGATTTGTTTTGTAGCCTAATACGTGATTGATCTGGAGAATACTCCATGTATGCTTGGAAAGAATCTATATTCTGTTGTTCTTGGATGGAATGTTCTGTATATATCTACTAAGTCCATATGGCCTAATGTGCCATTCAAGCTCACTATTTCTTTATTGATTTTTGTCCAGATGATCGATCCATTGATGTAAAGGGGGTGCTAAAGTTCCCTACTATCATTGCATTGCTGTCAATTTCTCCCTTTATGTCTGTTAATATATTCTTTCAGTATTGAAGTACTCTTAAGTTGGGTGTATAGATATTTACAACTGTTACATCTTCTTGTTGGATTGATCCCTTTATCATTATATAATGCCTTTCTTTGTTTCTTGCAACAGTCTTTGTTTTATTTTTTCAAAGATTTTATTTATTTATTTATTTATTTATTTATTTATTTATTTATTTATTTATTTATTTTTGAGAGAGAGCGAGAGCAAGAGAGATAGCAAGAGAGCAGGATCAGGGAGGAGAGGGAGAAGCAGGCTTCCCGTTGAGGAGGGAGCCCAATGTGGGGCTTGATCCCAGGACCCTGAGATCATGACTCAAGCCAAAGGCAGATGCTTAACCAACTGAGCCAACTAGGTGTCCCTAACAGTCTTTGTTTTAAAGTCTATTTTGTCTGATACAAATATTACTACCTTTTCTACTTTCATCTGCTGGAATATCTTTTTCCATCCCTTCACTTTCAGTCTGTATGTCTCTTTAAGTCTGAAGTGAATCTCTTGTTGGTAGTATATGGATGGGTCTTGTTTTTTATCCATTCAGTCATGCTATGTCTTTTTATTGGGACATTTAAACCATTTGCATTAAAAGTAATTATTGATAGGTATATACTATTGATCGAGATGCAAATTGGTACAGACACTATGGAAAACAGTATAGAAATTCCTGAAAAAATTAAAAATAGAACTACCATATGATTCAGCAATTTCACTTCTGGGTACATATGCAAAGAAAATAAAATTAGGATCTTGAAGAGATATATACGCACCTCCATGTTCATTCCAACATTATTCACAATAACCAAAACATGGAAACAACCA
The DNA here is from genome assembly GCA_028646535.1 of Procyon lotor. NCBI lineage: Eukaryota > Metazoa > Chordata > Mammalia > Carnivora > Procyonidae > Procyon > Procyon lotor. Next base: position 69,107,592 of record CM053608.1, on the reverse strand, counting down.
AAATGTTCATCAATGGATGAATAAAATGTGGTGCATATATACTATGGAATAGTATTCCACCATAAAAAGGAATTTGCAACAACGTGGATGAACTCTGAAGACATTATGCTAAATGAAATGAGTCAGAGAAGGACAAATGCTCTATGATCTTATTTATATGTGGAATCTAAATACCAAACTCATAGAAATAGAGAATAAATTGTTACCAAAGGCTACAATTTACAATAAAGGTTGCCAAAGACAGGTGGGTGGAAGTGGGGGAAACAGGTGAAGGTGGTCAAATAGTATGAAGCTTCAAGTTATAGGATGAGTAAGTTCTAGAAATCTAATGTACAGATTGGTGACTACATTTAAGAATGCTGTAATGTATACTTGAAAGTTGCTCAGAGTAAATCTTAAAAGTTCTCACCACACACACACACACACACACACACACACAAACACACAAACACACAATTGATGTTAGCTAAACTTACCGCGATAATCATTTTGCAACATGTATTTATATCAATTCATTGTGTACACATTAAATTTACATAATGTTATATGTCAATTATATCTCAGCAAAACTATAAAAAAAGACACTAAATGTCAGCACATTGAGAATCTATCTTTCAGAGAGTAAACTTCATCCACCTTATAGGCAGAGAATGATGTATAAAATTAGAATTCCAATATGTAAATAGAAATATGAATGTCCTACTTTCTTAAACACTCACATCAGCATAATCAGCTCTTTTTCCCAAAGGGAGACCCTCAAGAATAGTCAGCCTTTAATGGGCCAGGTCTTTGGTGAGAACAGAACCACAACAAAAGTGAGTTATATAATTCAAATAATGGCCTGAAGCATGGATCTTCACAATAAAGCCACTGGCCAGTATGTTCTTTCTGTGTTTAGAATGGATATTGCCAATGTTTGCTGCTGTGGGTCAACTTTTCCTGATTTTATTGCCTAATAACATCATCATTCATTATTATTTTTCTTTTAGATTTATTTATGTATTCAGTCAATTCTTGCTCTGGCCCTGCCAGTAAATTTAATTTTTTTCATATGACTACATATCTCTGCTCTGATACACTATCCATTGATTTTATTATTTAATTTTCAAAGGACAATCTCATTAATCCTATTTATAAGCTCTTAGGAGTACTTCACAGCTGCCCTCAGGGACTACTTTCAATAAAAACAAGAAATTGTTAAAAAGACAGAGAATTATCAAGCCAGAACTCAAACATGGGAAAAAACATTTTAAGTGATGTCTGGCCAAAATCGTGTTAAAACAAGACTAGTGAAGATCTCAAAGGACTTTTTTTTTTAAATATGACCTGCTTTGACAAATGATATAACCAGATCTTAGGCAACATGGAATAACTTTTCATTTAAGGCATTAATGTGTGTAATGAAGTAACAAAAGAAATGAAATCAATTTCTTCAGCTTATTAATTTATATTGAGATTGATTTCCATTTATAATTCACTATTATTAGTCTTTTTCATTGATATCTGATTGTTCATTTATAAAGCATAGCCTTTGACAAGCTAAGTATCATTAATTTTAATAACAATAGAAAAAATTAATAGAAAACATAGTTGGATTACCAATAATCTCATGAATAAGACTTTTGATAGAGTCACAAACTGTATAAAAAACAGCATAGGCAATAGTACGACTCAAATATTCAAATTTAATGCCTGAGATAAGATGTCAAAAAGAAGTTCTAGGAGCACATAATTCAAGAAACAAGTTTTCATTTTGTTATGAATTTTATATTATATTGTCTTACTTGAAGTTAGGATGAGAGACATTCCAATGTCACATTAATGTAATCTGGGTTATTGCAATGGAAAGTAGATTAGATATCTATATTATAAATCTCTGTTTTAGAAAAATGTGTTCACATTTTTAATAGATGTCTCCTAAGAAAGTAGGATCTTTTTTCAATAAAATATAAAACAGAAGAGAAAAGTCACAATGATATGGAAGAAAGAGATGTTTTTTGCCCCTTTCCTAGGTTATATAGAATTAGAGTGACATTTTTATAATTATCCTACTCACTGTAATAGGAGCATATGTCCCGGATGATTGCCATCAGCTTACTTGCCTTTGAGATATTTTAATTCAAGCCCATTTCACTACTTATCTATGCCCAGACTTATCCCACAGCAGATTTATGTTTGGCTTTTATACCATTGAATCTGTAAAAAGGGCATGTATCGCATGGAGCACTGGGTGTTGCACATAAACAATGAATCTTGGAACACTGCATCAAAAACTAATGATGTATTTTATGGAGACTAACATAACACAATTTTTAAAAAGCCTATAAACATCCAACATTTTATACCTTAAGGGAAAGTTACTTTGTAATGTATTTGTAGGATGGTTTTTAACCAAGTGAAGCCAAAAATTTTACACATTTGAATCTACAAGTTTTGGGGGGGAGTACAGGGAGAAGGGAAGTTGGAGGTATTTATCAAATACAAGTTCCTAATCTCTAGATGTTTTATCCTTGAAATCAATCATGTTTCTAAACCAGATTAACCCCACCAACTCTCAGCTTCTAATAACGGAATATAAGCCCATTTTGCCAGTCATCCAAGTTATCAGCATCATGTATTAAAAAGTCACGTAGTTTTGGAATTTGAATAATTTATGGGAAAAAAGGCACAGCATAGGGAATATGGTCAATGGTATTATAATAGCATTGCCTGGTGACAGATGGCAGCTACACTTGTGGTAAACACAGCATAACATATAAAGTTGTTGAATCACTATGCTCTATATCTGAAATGTAAAACTGTGTATCAACTATACTCAAAGAAAAAAGTGTCACATAGGCAAACTTCATATTAGCTTCTCTTTGAGATCCTTGCTTTTATTATTTTAATTAAACTCTTAAAAATATCTGTCTACTGTCTCTGTGCTATAGTTTAGGACACAAAATTTAAAAAACATACATTCTTTAGCCTCAAGGAGGCTCATTGTGTTATAACAGAATAATGGAAAGCATTGTTTCAGTAGGGTATTAAGGATAAGAGACAAGCTAGAAAGTCAACGAGATGTGAGGAAATGACTTAAATTCACTAGATTACTCCTTCCCACTGAAATATTCTCAAATAGCACCAGTCTATTGGTTCATTCCTAGGTTGGTTTGTCTTGCTACTTAGTCTGGTCTCAAGGTCTAGTCACTATAACTGTTTGCAGTGATACTTGAATTTTTTACCATCTCACCTGGTTCCTAGAGTCCTTCATGAAATCCTGCTTTGCTTATCTGAAATCCTGGGAAGATTGTTTTCTCCACTCCAGCTTCTAGACTATCTGAAATAAGTGGAGAAAACTATTTGACATTACAACTGGATCCTTTATAAGTTTTTTTTTTTATAAAAACTGTGTCATAAATACGGTTCAAAATCTGCTACTTACCTCCAGTTGAATGAAAATCAACACATAGACACACTAATTACCAGTTACTAACTACCCTAATTACCAACTTCCTAATTTTAAACATACTTCTAAGCTCCAATAGCATAGTAACAGTTTTTCAAAGGTGATTGCCAATATTAGACTTCGTATATACAAATTACTTTGACTAGTTCATAACATATAATAGGTACTCAATAAACAGCTGTAGTTAATACCATGAATATTAGGTAGATCATTCACTACAGTGTATATCCCAAAGCTTTTTATTTGTCTAACATACTCTTCCTTTGTTTTCATGTGAAGATTTATTGACACCGTCCATTCACTTAAATATTTATTGAACATCTACTATATTACAGGTGCATGCTAAGCATGCAGTATGAATAAAACAAATGTCCTAATCTCAGGGAGTTTACTTTCTGTAGGTGCTGATGAATACTCAACAACTAAAGACATATTCAGAACAAAATAGTTTCAGATAGCAGTAGATATTATGAAGAAAATAATCAGGTTGGTAGAATAACAGTAATGGTTGGTGGGAGGGAAGAGGATGATTATTAAAAGAGCCATAAATATAAACTTGTTCAGCTCAGTTCCTCCACACTTTAAATTTTTTCTCCAACTATTCTTTCAGATCTTCCTCTTCTATAAGAATAAGATTTGTTTTTAATCTTTGTTCAAAGTCAATCCTTGTTGAGTTCATTTTATCTTTGTCACTAACTTTCCCTTATAATCTCTTATGTGTTCACTTTCTTTTTCTATTAATTTCTTTCATTGAGTCTACAATTATAATGGGCTATAGGAATTTTTGTGTATTTCCTTTAGTAAGTCTAGAAAGTTGAAACTCGGTACCTCTTTTCACCTATATCAATTATATTTCAAATATTTTTCAATCTAAACCAACTCTAAAGTTGACCATTTGAAAGACATATTAGCAATGGAAATATGATGCCCTGTACTAGCAATAAATGCACTGAATACAATTGGGAAAAAATGGAAAAAAAAACTTCTGAGAGATGCCAATTTGAAAAATTTGAAAGGCAGAGGAAAATAGCACACCCAAACCATCTATAGTCAAAAATAAAAATGTTTGAAATAGTACATTCAAGTGGGCTGATCTCTTCATTGTAGGTAGGTTCACAACATACAATCTTATGCCACATCTTACATAACACATAAATGATCCATATATAAAACCAACTTGTGAAAGAAAAAAAATTCATGGAATTCCCTCTAATAATATAATCACAAAAAATGCACAAAATTTTGAACAACTACAACTATTAGCTCAGTTTTAACTTCGTGTCCATATTCACAAATGCCCTATAGATATTTCTCATTTTTTCTTCTACTAAGATGTACCTTCTTTGCATTGCACACTTAAACTCAGAAAAGTAAATACAAAAACTGCGAGCTCAGCCAGGTGGAAAAGAAGAAAAATGGAGTATAATTGAATAAACCTTCTGAATAGAATAATATTCACCACTGTTTATTAATCTCTTTAATAACCTTTTCCCTGAAGAAGGAAAAGAAGCAAGACTTTTCAGAACACTCCAAATAACTTTAGCTGCTGGCTCAGAGAGATTTACTCACATAAGTCTCTCAAGCTTTGTTTCTTTAAAAAAATGGCACTCAAAGGGTGCCTAGGTGGCTCAGTTGGTTAAGTGGCTATTTTTGGCTCAGGTCATGGTTTCTGGGTCCTGAGATTGAGCCCTGCATCGTCCGGGCTCCCTGCTCAGCGAAAAGTCTGCTTCTCCCTTTCTCTCTCCCTCTTCTTCTCCCCCTGTTCATGCTCGCTCACTCTCTCTCAAACACCTAAATAAAATCTTAGGGAAAAAAAAAAGAAAAGAAATGGCATTTACTGTGTAATTTGGCTCAAAATCCACAATCTTGCAAATGTAATTTCCTTGCAGTCTTAAGTGACAGCAAACTTAAGTGGAGCATTATATGTGATGTACAGATCACATGAAACCTGAACATACTTAAGTTGTTGAACTAGAGAAAAAAAAGTTGGGAGACAAACAGAAAAGACAGAGGAGGATACCATGACAGATGGTGAAGGAGGAGAGTAAAAAGACATCAGAATTCTTCCAGTCCACTCACCTGATACCCAGTAATCAAACATAGTTCTGTCCCTTGCATGGAGCTGTGACTAGAGCAGGCAAAATCTGACATAAGTATCATTGTCTCTCAAATATCTAACTTTTTCTTTTTCTTTTCTTTCTTTTTTTTTTTTTTTTTTGGTCTGGCCAGAGTATCTTACTCAATTGCCATCTGACACCATCTCCCATATGGGCTAGACATGCCAGGAATAATCAGTTAACTTACATCATGTCCTTCCTCTTTCCAGTATCATCTGTGAAAAACCACATGAGAAAAGTAAAGGCCACATCCAGCTGGAAGGGTTTCCCATGACTAAACACCAAATAAGATGCTTCAGTCACATTTTTTATTCATTTCACACTTAAGACCAAGCTCCCAAGTAGCCCCTTCTGCAGCAGCCTTACTGTACATACCCATCCTCATTCAGTCCATACATATAAAATGAGCTAACCATAGATTTGAGAGGCAATATATGACAAAATAACTGTTAATTTCCTTCTAAGTTATTTCTCTGATATTCAGCAAAGTTGTTTTTTATGAGAAATTTATTTCAACTGCTCTTCAGTGCATCTGTAATTAATTTGTACTCATGGTTCTGAAGAGATAAAGAAGAAATTCTAATAAGAGCATAAAATATTTTGATAGCTTTGAGGATGTTTTGCAAGGTAAGACTTCGGACTTTCCCACCAAGCTTTAATTCCATTTCTATCTGTCCAAGGGAAAACATACTGTTCTAATTTTCATTCTGTTTCTTGAAGTTCTCGATTCGCTTTTCTTACACTCCTCATCAATGCGTGTATTCTCCCCCGCATTTCTCCCCCTAGCCACACCACCCTTGGGATTATCTCTTTATCACTGTCAGTAACCACAGGACTCATTAAAGATAGGATGCCGAAAGTTATTTTGGACTAAGGAAATTGCTATCTCATTAAGAGTTGTAAACATCTACAGATTCCAGGTTACAGAATTTAAAATGTGATACCAATTTCAAGCTAAAAAAGAAAAAGAGGAAGGAAAGAAGGAGAAAAGGTGGCAGGCAGACTGTAAGAAAGGACTTCACTTCAAGAATTGGGCCTACTTTCCTTGGGTTCCATGTTGTCATTTTTTTTTTGTTTCCTCTCATTTTGCTCAAGCTTATTCTGCAGTAACTAATGTATATGTATGTTAAATCATCACATTGTACATCTTTTAAAAAATAACATGGTACAATCTGAATATATATTATTTTTTGTCAAATATACCTGAATAAAGTTGGGGGGGAAAGGCACAGAAATAGAAAAAATGATTTTTTGCAGTCTTGAAAAATATTCTACATAAATACTTGAGTAACAGTTTGCTTAGTTATGTAATTTTAAGTTGAGGACTATGTTCTTTTTCTATTTTGAGCTATATTTCCATAATATCCTAACTCCGGTGTTGCTTTCAACAATTCTAATGCCATTCTGATTCCAGTCTCTGTAAGTAAATGTCTTTTGTTCTGTTTCATTTGTTTTGTTTTGTTTCTATTTTAATTCTCTCTTTCGAAAGTTTTGAAATCCTCTGCTTTCTCTGAAAGTTTATAAAAATGTACTTTGATGTGAAACCTTTTTTGCAGACTCTTACTGGTTTCTTTTCACCTGAAGGCCTTTGTAGTTCAGTTCTGGAAATATTTTTGTGTTCTCTTTCTTGAGCAATTTCTTAATGTCTGCCTTCTCTGCTCTCTCTTTATGCAATATCTACAAGCTGAATGCTGAAACTCAGACTGATCATCTCATTTTCATACTTCTTTTCTTCTAGTTTTCATTTATCTTTTTATTCTATTTTCCCAGGAATTTTCTCAACATCTATTAGATTTTTCTAAATAATTTTATTTTAGTTTACAGGAAGTTTTTCTTTTCTTTTTTTTTTTTTTACAGAAAGTTTTTCTGATTCTGTTTCTTCACCTAAGCATCATACTTTACCTTTTGTTTGTTTGTTTGTACTGGATGCACTATCTCTTGTCATTCTGAGGATTTCAATTGTAACAGTTGCTTTTGCTTAAGTGTCTGCTAATCATCCTTGCATTGTCTCTGGTTTTTTTGTTTTGTTTTGTTTTGTTTTCTTTAAAATTTGCCACACCAATGTATTGCTGTATCTTGTGTACAGAGGTCCAGAGATTTGCAGGTTCAGTTTTCCCTGAACATTAACAGCTAGCCTCTTACTTGGGGGAGAGTCACCTGGTCTCCAGGGAGGGAAGAAGATCTGGGGGTCCTACTGCACATAGATATTTCTCCATTCCAAGAAAGCATTACTAACTTAAGGAACATGCAACATCTTGAGAGTGAGTTTTGCAAACTGCACTGGTCTTCAGTGATGTCTATCATAAACAGCAAATCCACACACTGGAAATAAAAGTGACAACATCCATAAAATGCTTTCTTGATATTTGTCTTGATTCTTTCTTGCTATTTATGAACATGTGTCATTCTCCCCTTGGTCACTAGATTCCAGTCACATTCACCTTTTCAGTTCTTGTGGTACTTCAAGTTCCATCCTATGCTTATTTTAGAATTAAGACAATAATTCTGTATATAGATCATACATAAGCAGATACAGACAAAAGGAAGGAGCAACAGCCAAAGATTTATGACCAAATGAACATAATCTCATGGCTTAAGGAAACATAAAACTCTATAAAGTATCTATTCTAATAATTTAAAGTAAATCAATTCCTTGTTGGCTGTTATACAAATATACTGTAGGAAATTACATAAGTAAAATAGAATACCCAGAAAGGGATGCTCCATCAAGGCATATTGATTGATAGGATGTTTTTAAAAAGGATACAACCATAGAATTCCTTTAAATAACTGTACCAAGCAATATAAAGGATTGGCTAAAACAAGATTCACAAATTTGGTCATCAAGAAAAACTAAGAACATATACTAAATCCAGATTTTTATGAAGCTGGATCTTTGTACACTAATATTTCTGTGACAATAGTAACATGTTTCTATGATTTTAAAATATCTTTATGCTATTGTGATTTGGGGGTGATTATCCTGCCCAAGTTCCCTGAGAGCTGTCACTACCTCTCCTGGAGTCATGCTTGTACTTCAGTTCCCTGTTCTATGGCTATAGCCCACTGGGTAGTTTACATAAGAGCTAACAATGAAAACTCTGGGCTAGGGTAATGAGAGTTTTTCTCCCAGGTATTTGGAATTGGACCAAAGAGCAGAAAGGTCAGTCTGGTGGTTGGTTCTTCGTCAAGTGGTACAGACTGCTAGGTAAAGGATCCCCCTCTGAGGAAGCCATGATAGAGATGTGTAGAGTGCAGAAAACCATTCTCTAGGAAGCAAAGGATGATAAGAGATGCCTAGAAACAGTCATGTTATCATGTTAGAGGCACATGATAAGAAAATCTGCCTATGTCCTGGTGAATTTCAGTTCTAGTTCCTGTCACGATGCTCTCACTACCTGTCTTTCCTTGAATTCATGGGAAAATCCCATATCCTTCTAGTTAAGCTCTTTTTCCATAAAAACAAAATAAATCAATTTAAACAAAGGCATTATTATTATTTCATTGATTCCAAGACACAGCTGACAACTAGCATATAAATGTTCTAATTAGTGTTGAATGGAATACCAAGGTCACATTGCAAATTAGGTGTCTTTTTACACTTAATAAAACATAAACGCTGAAATCAACCTTTATTTAGTAAATTATGTATTCTATGTCTTCGAACTTCATGGTCAAACTCTATGGAGTAAACTAAGGAACTATGTTTTGATTTGATAAATGGGAATGATAATTTGATTTTTTAAAAATGCTGAATAAATTCAGTGGAGTTTAGCAATGTGGGAGAACCAAATATATTTGTTTTTCATGTATTTTCTTCATTTTCTCCTTCACTTACAATTTATTTCAATGTAAATGGGAGCTATACCTCTTAAAGGACTAAAAGGAAAAAAAGTGAAAGTCCCCTTGAGCTTTGCCCTTGGAGTAAGGAAGCTTTCTAAAGATGAATTACTGAGTGTGGGCAATTCTGTCACGGTGTGAGTGTGTCTGTGGGCATGTGTTTAAGCTGACACATATAATATAAACTCTGCATTTAAGAGCCTGCATGGAAATTAAATTTCTAACTCAATATATAGCTTGAAGAAACAATTATCAATCTAGTGTGCATTTGTGCTTAGAAATGTGTAGTGTATTATAGATGAACTGTCAGAATGTTAGATTACAACACGCCCAGCATTAGAGAATGATACAAATTAACACCTGTGCTTCAAGGTATAAACATATTAACATGAAGTAGCATGAAATAGACTTAAAAGACTAGCTAGTAATTGACTATGTGTAACATACTTTTGCTGAACCACATAACAGCAATAATAACAATAATATATGTATAATGCTCTATTGTACTAAAAGCCTCTTTAATATACTTGAATCTTACCTTACTGGAATTTCCCAACAACCTTGTGAAGTACCTATTCAGAGATACTTGGTAACTTCCTTATGGTAACACGGCTTGGAAATGGAAGAGCCTGAACTCAATCCCCAAATTCTTAAATCAAAATCTGTTGTTCTTTTACTATCTAATACTGCCATCTAAAGTAAAATATTTTTTTAACTAGGAAGGATGCAAATCACTTTAACACTGCTTTTTCTCTTTTTAGATTTAAGTCACAATCCACAACATGGCTCCATAACTAAGCAACCAACATAACATAAGGTATGAGCTTCTGCCCACTATTCCCTGTGCTGCCCAGATAAAGACCTGTTCTCCATGTCCAAAGGCTTTTCTGTCTTCAGGAATTTTCCCAGAGTCAGTAGCAGTGTAAGGCATGAGGCCAGCTCCAGGGCAGTTGGTCACTTACAACCAGGATCAATAAACAGGGAAGTTACAATAAACTGTTTCCACAGCATGGTCATAGAGGCCCACAGACCATCATAAGGCCATAGCAAGAGTAATGTAAAGTGTAAAGAGTAAAAGGCTAAAGCAAGAGTCCTTTAAGCATATGAATGCTTAAAGGACACTTTGAAAATAAATACTCAATGCACAAACTAACCTGTGAATTACTCTCATCATCCTTGCCATGTCTTTTTGCTGTTTGAAAAAAAACAAAACAAAACAAAACAAAAAGACTTATGCTCTGTCTTGTGCTCATTTCATGACCATGAAGCAAAGCAAGTGTCTTACTTTTATATCATTTTTGTGTAAAAATGAGGACAATAATTTCTACCTCATAAAATTATTGAGAGTATTTTTAAAAGAATGCATGTAAAGTGCTAAGAACCATGGCTAGTAAGAAAGTCTTGATAACTATTGTTAATTTTATCATTTTTATTAAAAACTAAAACCACACAGTCCAATTGTTGCATTAACATGATCTTACTCTTCCAAGAAACTCTTGCTCAAGAAGCTGAAAGTGCAAATAACTATTTTTTTTTTATTTCAGGAACTTTCTCCAAATCCATATATCCAAACTTTCAATAATCTCTAATTGCCTCCCTTCTCAGCACAATAGACCACCCAACTGGGCTTATCAAATAAAATGGGCAAGAAGATATGAATAGACATTTTTCCAAAGAAGACATCCAGATGGATAACAGACACATGGAAAGATGCTCAACATCACCCATTATCAGGGAAATACAAATCAAAACCATGATGAGATACCACCTCATACCTATTAGAATGGCTAAAATTAGCAACACAGGAAACAACAGATGTTGGTGAGGATGTGGAGGAAGGGAAACAGTCTTGAGCTGTTGGTGAGACTGCGAACTGGTGTGGCTACTCTAAGAAACAATATGGAGATTCTTCAAAAAGTTAAAGATAGAACTACCCCATGACCCAGCAATTGCACTGCTAGGTATTTACCCAAAGGATACAAAAATACTGACTCAAAAGGCACATGCACCCCAATGTTTATAGCAGCATTACCAACAATAGCCAAACTATGGAAAAAGCCCAAGTATCCACTGACTGATGAATGGATAAAGAAGATGTGGTATGTATACAAAGGAATATTACTCAGCCATCAAAAAGAATGAAATCTTGCCATTTGCAATGATGTAGAAGTATATTATGCTAAGCAAAATAAGTCAGAAAAAGATAAATACCATATGATTTCACACCTATGTGGAATTTAAGAATCAAAACAGATGAACATGGGGGAGTGGAAGGAAAAATAAAATAAGATAAAAACAGAGAAAGAAGCAAACCATAAGAGACTCTTAATTATAAAGAACAAATTGCAGGTTGATGGAGGGCAGTAAGTGAGAGACGGGGTAATTGGGTGATGGGCATCAAGGAGGACACTTGTTGCGATGAACACTGGATGTTATGTGATAAGTCGCTGAATTCTACTTCTGAAACAAAACTACACTATATGTTAACCAACTTGAATTTAAATAAAAACTTGGACAAGAAATTAATAGAGCTACCCTATGACCCTGCAGTTGCATTACTGGGTATTTACCCCAAAAAAGCAGATGCAGTACAAAGAAGGGCCACATGTACCCCAATGTTCATAGCAGCAATGGCCACGATTGCCAAACTGTGGAAAGAACCAAGATGCCCTTCAACAGATGAATGGATAAAGAAGATATGGTCCATATATACAATGGAATATTATGTCTCCATTAGAAAGGATGAATACCCAACTTTTGTATTAACATGGATGAGACTAGAAGAGATTATGCAGAGTGAAATAAGTCAAGCAGAGAGAGTCAATTATTTTATGGTCTCACTTACGTGTGGAGCATAAGGAAAAACATGGAGGGCATTAGGAGAAGGAAGGGAAGGGTGAATGGGGGGAAATCAGAGGGGGAGATAAACCATGAGAGACT
>CM053608.1:69028814-69095147 GCA_028646535.1 Procyon lotor | reverse complement strand
AACCACAGAAGAATAAATTTCTGCTATTTTAAGCTGAAAAACATGACTACTTATACTTCCACACTTCCTTGAAATCTGTCTCACTATGGCCACTGATTTTAAACTATTATGTCAAGAACTTTGTCAAATCCCAATCAGTTGCTACTGCACTGAAAGATCTCTTAAATAGACTCAAAACACAAAATATACATCTTTGCCTTCTCTCCCCTCAGAAATGTTACCCAGACTTCAACAAAGTATTGATCTCCCTTACTGGGTTAAAAATAAATTCAGTTTTGTTTTAGGATGGTGTTCTTCTTTGGTGAGTCAGCAGTTGACATTATTATTATTATCATGCATATCTCATCTCTATAACCCTATGGCTTCTAAATGCTCCCCAAAGGGCTCTGCGACACTGCAGTTGAACTCACAGTTGCAGTGGGACCTTTTAAATTTTTTAGAAAAATGCACCCATCCCCAACATCTGCCAAACACTGCCTGAACCACTTAAACATTAGATCACTATGTTCTGTTTGACATATATCTTTGTGAAACTGGGTTTTCAGTAGTTGCTGTGATAATAGTCAAGTACTGTATGAAATTTAGTGTGGGAACGAAAGTGAAGGTGGCGGTGATACCAAAATCCGAGATGTTGTGAAGTGCCTCATGAGCACACACATTCCATTAATAAGTAATTGTGGCTATTTCAGAATGAAATAAAAATGTTGGGTTTTTTTTTTAATGTATGTGCATTATTTATTCAAATGGATATTAAGTTGTTAGGAATTAAACATTTATTAAGTGTTTAGACATAACCACTTAATAAATGAAACTGTTCACTTTTCTTTTGTTCTAGGAGTATTATAAAAAAAATCACCAAGATACCAAGAATACTGGAAGCAAGCAAAGTTTAGGAACCTCTGCTCTAAGCTAGTCCTTGTGCACACTGTGATTGTACAGAATTTAAAGAAAGATTCCCTAACTTCAGAGTAAAATTGACTTTGTGCCTCTCTCCAACCTTCAATTCTACTAATATTTCTATGAGTTTCTCTTTCCCTTTGAATGTTTTCATATGAATTTCTAGATGCCCAGAAGTCTTCCTATCCTGAAGAAAGGTCTCATTTTAATTATTAGGAAGATTAAACCTCTATGCTGTAAAGATGGAACTTCCTCACTCCAGCAGTTTAATTTATTCACTCATTCAATAAATATTTATTGAATAGCAGATATGTGTTAGGCATTGTTCTAGTCCTAGAGATACACTGTTTAGCAAATTTATTACAGTAATAGTTCCAATGCCCTGGCAGCTCATTTGTAATTGGCTAAACATTTTCAAGCATAAATGCACACAGGAATGATCATTATTTCTGAAGTAGGTGTCTAATCCAAGTTAACAGCAGAATTTTCAACAGAGAAATGGAGACATACCACCTATTCTGCTCACATTAAACCAGGACTGAGGTTGGTTATGAAATTTTCAAATGTGTTTTTTCAGCTTTGAGAGAAGCAAACATGAATAAACAGTCCTATTTTCTCCAGATTTCCTGCATTGCTTCTTATCCATTTCAAGAGTTTTCATAAAAATATATTAATTTCTATAATAGAATTTAAAATCAGTTCTGGATCATTCAACTCTTCTACTGAACCAAGTGATGGTCTGTCCTATAAGTCCAGCTAATACTTTACCTTGTTGTAGCTCAAATTTTAGTTTTCTAAGAACCCTCTGGACACAAATTATCTTTAAGTTCAAAGTTAACTTCAAAGTTCAAATTATCTTTAATATTAAAATGTTCTGAATTATCTTCTGGATATACTCTGGATTTTGCTTCCCCCCCACACACAAAATTAGAAAACTATATGTATTTTTGAGTACATAGAGAACCACACTTCAGCAATTAATAACAGTCTAGTGAAGTGTAAATGAGTTAAATTCTTGTGCAGTTTCCTAATTGCTCTGTCTGTATTCTACTTTCCTTGTAACAAATTCAGATAAGTAGAGAGGAGTCCACCAAAATGATGCTTCATTTCTAAAACAAATAAACAAAAAAATAACTCAGAGCTTTTGTACAAGGAGCTCCTGTTTTGTTTGACAATAAATCAATAAGTATAGTTTTACAAACCACAATGAGGAAAGCAGTGTCCTGTTATATCTGTAGGATACATTCAAATGCACTGAAGTACTGTTGCTATTATTATAATTTTCAAAAACAAAAAACCCCGAATATGGTGTTTGTCTTTCTCTGACTGACTTATTTTACTTAGCATAATACTCTCTAGCTCCATCCACATTGTTGCAACTGGCAAGACTTCATTCTTTTTGATAGCTGAGTAATATTCTAATATATATATATTCTAATACACACACACAGACACACACACACCCCACATCTTCTTTATCCATTCAATAGTTGATGTATATTTGGGCTCTTTCTATACTTTGGCTACTGTTGATAATGCTGCTATAAACATCAGGTGCATGTATCCCTTCAAATAAGTATTTTTGTGTTCCTTGGATAAATAGCTAGTAGTGCAATTGGTGGATCATAGGGTCAAGAAACAGACTTAACTATAGAGAACAAACTGATAGTTACTAGAGGGAAGATGGTCAGGGGAATGGAGGATGGGTCTTAAGAGGGCATTTGTGATGAACACCAGGTGGTGTATGTAAGTGATGAATCGCTGAATTCTACACCTGAAACTAATGTTGCACAGTATATTAACTAGCTAGAATTTAAATAAAAACTTGGGGAAAAAACAAAGAAAAACACCATTCCCCGTGAGTGTCTGAACAAAAAAAAAAAAAGGAACATATTCCCTTTTCACTCTCTTTGCATACTACGTTCAGGTGAGGATAAGGGGTGCCCAAAAAACCTTTGGCTCTCGAAGCCACACCAAACCAAGAACAAGATTAGTAATTTTTAGGATCCACCTTTCTTCCTCATACCAAACTGGTGGGTATACAATAAGAGAATGATACAGGGACAGGAAAGGGAGTCACCAAACCAGTGACCCTTTGTGACAATAAATGGTTCTTTTGTTTCCTCAGGGAAACCAAGGAATGGAGCTTCAGCAAAAGGAGCAATTTTAAGTCCCATGGACTTAAAAAAAAATAGTCCCCAATGTCTCCTAATTCAAGGCAGGAAAAGCTCTATATAAAATTCCGTCCAAATGAATCCCCTGAACCTTTAGGGAAACATTTGCAAAACTAGATATTGAATTTGCTCTTCTGTTTCCTTGCTTAGCAACACTCTGCAAGCAGCATACACAGACACACTGCAAATGGAGGCTTGGATGAGAAAAAGCCCGCTTTCTCAATTGTTTCCAACATGTATCAATCGTGAAGCCTTACCTTAAAAACCTTTAATGTGAAGGGAAATTAATAACAATATGCACCTAGGGTTAGCCCAGAACCATTTTTAAAGTCAGATGTTTTTGTTCCCAGTATCCTGGGAATATCCTTTCAAAGCGTTTCCAACACAGCTCTCCCTACACAGACTCAATGACTCTGGTCTCTTCCTCTGCCCACTTCCTATGCCCTCCCTGATCCAGACCCACACCTTTATAGCTTCGTATAAGTTCAAATCACTGTGCCCACTGCTCCTTGGGATTTGGGGGTTAAACTTTAACTCCAAAAATGATGTAAATGGGACTCCCCTTTGAGGAGATAGTAGGCATAAATGAAACAGGTAAGAGAGTTACTAAAATTGCCTTTCTGCTAATAACTCATAAAGCGCCAAGTTAAAAATATTCTTTCTGTTTTTATCTCCAGGGGACTCTGTCATGGAGAAACTACTTTTGATAAATTTCCTTACCTTCAGTGTTTTTTCTATATCTTAGCTTCATATAAACTTGTTAATATTTAAGATAGTCTTAAAAAAAAAAAAAAAAACAACCTGGACCTACCAGAGTCTAGGTTCACTTCAACTTTACTCTGAGCTACCTTTTGGCAGATTCTACATGCCCAAAGGGGATGCTGATTAAATGGTTTCTGAACTGGAGTGTGTAGCTCAGGTCCTGACTGCTAGGTAATTCTAATTCCATCTGTCTATAGAGCTGCCACAAAGCCAGGTGCTAGTTTTTGCCTAGCATATTATTAACACAATAATGCAATTCAATTTGAAAAACAGATGCTTAGCTTCTACTATGTGCCCAACACTTCACATGTAAAAAACTTAGAAAGGCTCCTGGCAAATGGTATGATCTCAAAATACGTTATAGTTACTCACAAATATATGCCTTGATTCAGAATATACTGATGTTTAAAGCTGATATGAAGGGGGCCGTTGGGGGAAGGGAGGGAAAAATGAAACAAGATGGGACCTGAGAGGGAAACAAACCATAAGAGACTCTTAATCTCAGGAAACAGGGTTGCTGGAGGGAAGGAGGGTGGGACGGATTGTGTGGTGGGGTGATGGACATTGGGCAGGGTATGTGCTATGGTGAGTGCTATGAAATGTATAAGACTGATGATTCATAGACCTGTACCTCTGAAGCAAGTAATACATTATATGTTATTTTAAAAAAAAAAAAAAAAGGTGAGATGAGTCTTCAAGAAAAAGTGGATTTCAATGGTGTGATTTAATTCTCCCCAGGCTCTCACACTGGGGGACTCAGTCCCACAGCCCAGAACCTTTTATGTATGTCCATGTTTGTGTGCTGCTGGAGAAATGCCATGTCATGTGTTTTCACAAAGGATCTCTGATGACATGTACATCCTACTAAGTGAGGAACAAAAAGTTGTTCTCCTGAACTTTGAGAAACAAAAGTGTCATTTCCTTGAAATTCAAGGCATTTTCACTTCCAATAATGACTGATTCAATATTTTGAACCTCTTTTGAGTAGTAGGGACAGTAATGGGAATTCAGGGCTCTCGATGACATAGTGTACCCATCTGGCATTTCATTCCCACACCTACCACAGTAAAGGAAGACTTGGGTATCCAAAATAATTGAAAACAGGGACTGAACAGATATTCGTGTGCCAATGTTTATAGCAGCATTATTCACAATAGCCAAAGTGTAAAAACAACCCAATAGCTAAAATGCAAAAACAATTCATCAATGGATGAACAAATAAACGAAATGTGACACAGGCATACAATGGAATAGTAATCAGTCATAGAAAGGAACGACATATGTTACAACAATAATGAAACTTGAAAATATGCTAAGTGAAATAAGCCTCATACCACAGGACAAATGTTGAATGTTTCTACTTATATGACCTATTTAGAATAGGCAAACTTACAGAGACAGAAAGTAGAATAGATGTTACCAGGAGAGGAGATGACCAGGGAGGAGAGGGCACAGGGAGTTAATGTTTAATGGATACGGTATCAGTTTGGAATGACGAAAAGTTTCTCGAGAAGGATAGTGGTAATAGTCATATTTTGTCAATGTGTTTAATGCAACTGCATTGTATACATAAAAAGGGTTAAAATGGTAAACTTCATGTTATGTATACTTACCACAATATAAAAAATAATTTTAAAAAGTAGTGCTTCAGGGCTTTAGCGACAACATCATTCACATGTTCTATTGATCCAAAATAAAGTTGAGACAGTTGAGTGGTGTTAAAAATTGGCTGCTATTTGTCAATGCTAGAAGTGTTTTATGTTTTTTTTGTCTCATGTTCTTTTTTGCAATATGTACTCAGCACTCTTTCTTGTCCATTGCTTAGTTTAGGCCTTAATCATTTGTCTTATATATTTTGTTCTATACTGCAAAAACCTCGAACAGCCTTCCTAGTTAGTCATTATTCATTTTTTGTGAACAAAACCACGTCTGATCTTATATCTTAAATCTAAGTTCTGTCTTATCTTCAATAGCCCCTATAACCTGAATACGAATAATAAAATACCTTAGGACAATGTCTAATTCTCCTACACACACTCAGTCTGTGGCCTGACCATTAGCACCAGCTTCCTACTTGTCACTACCATGGTCCTGCCAGGCTGGACTACTTGCGGCCCTGCCTTCTCCATTCATGCCATTTACCACATGTGAAATATATCTTTTACCTGCCATGCTCCCCTTATGATGGCATCAATCTAAGGCAGCCTAAAATAGCCATCTCCACAAGAGGTATCAGTGACACTTGGCTCTGAGAGGTTTTCTCCCATCCAAAGGCTTGGTATTGCCTTTCTTCTGCTGTAACATCTTCAGTAAGGTTTTAGTAATATGTTTCTCTCTCTTGCGAGTAAGTTTGCTTTCTCCTTAGCTGACTTGTATATTTTTGTTCCAATTTATTAGGTGTTGAATGCCAGTTTCACTTTCTGAGGGCAACACTACCTAGGCTTGCATGTCAGTTCCCTGTCATACAATGCAACATCTTAGCCCATGCAATATTTAATACATGTTCCTACACAAATTCTTCTAAGTTATTAGCTTTGTGGAACACTGCCAGGTGATTTGTGTCCTTATCCCCAGTACCTCTGGGAATAGCTGAAATATAGAAACTCTTGCCTCAATGTGATAGTAAGAAATGTGTTTTCAGATAAAAATAGAGTTTATTGATTACTATGTAGACATTAAGAATTAGTGAATTCTTTAAAACCTAAACTTCATTGCAACCAACAACAATTTGTTTACTCACTCAATAAACTGACATTTTATTAAGTACCTACTAGGCACCATTTTAAATATGGGGGCAATAAAAATAAGTATGATGTGGTTCCTGCTGTCAAGGAACCCAGGTAGTAGAAGAAGTAGAGATTTAAAGACATGTAATTCAATGCTTTAAGTGAAATGATAGAATCATTCACAGAATATTGGGTGGGGTGAAAACTGATGAACAAAACCTAGTCTGGGCATCCATGACAGTTCTCCTTTCATTAAAAAACCTTAACTCATAAACTGAATCTTTAAGAATAAATGGTGGTACACTAAAGAATTATGTTGAGGCCTAGTATTAATCATGAAGAATTCTAATAACTTAAGTAGAAGCATTTTACCTATCACCCATACCCTAGTCTCTGCCCAGGGATCTTGTAGAAAAATAGGCTTAAATGGAAGACTCCATGTTTCCTTCATTTTCACCTAATTGATCTTTTGGTGATTGAAGGCATTTATTTACTCAGCTCCTGTGACCAACAGTGAGGATAGAAAAGCAAGAGTATACACTTTCAGTATATAAAATTTAAATAATTTAGGACTCATATATCTGGCAGAGGACACCATAAAATTTGGCCATGGTTTATTTGGAATAAAAATGGACAGGACAATGCCCTCAAAAGGACAGGAACAAAATCCTCTCCTTCTGCCCATTGTCACCAATTGAATTTTCCGATAATGGGAAGGGTAATCATTGGGATAAAATGGATGAAATATTCTCTTTTTTTTTAAGATTTTATTTATTTATTTGACAGAGAAAGAGAGAGAGAGATCACAAGTAGTCAGAGAGGCAGGCAGAGGGAGAGGGGGAAGCAGGCTCCCTGCTGAGCTCAATCCCAGGACCCTGAGATCAGGACCTGAGACAAAGGCAGAGGCCTTAAGCCACTGAGCCACCCAGGCGCCCCTGAAGGAAGCATTCTGATAAAACTTTTGTGACTGTTTCTTCATCTACATTGAATTTGAATCCAGACTTTGCTGACATGTAGGGCATGCCATGTGGAATATCATGTGACTACTACAATCTCCTCACAGACTCTAAAAATGCCCTTTGACTTTTCTATACTCTTTTCAGGTACCCCAGAGCCCCAAAGGGTCACCACCATAAAATATTTGGAGGTGATTCATAGTAGCTATGACAAACAGGAATCTGTTAAGCAAGAAGGTGAAGGGGTGAGAGCATTTCAGACAGAGCAACGACACAGAGGTGTGGAATCACAAAGCCAGCTACACACTATAGGGCAGGTGCTGGTTGGAAAGATTATGTGATTAGAAGCAGATGGAGACCAATGGGACCTTTTACTCCATAGTAAGAAAGCTGATGCTGTAGACAATTAAATTATATGGAAGGCTTTAACAGGGATAGTGAACATCAGATTTGTGTTTAAAGAGTTTATTTAGTCTACTAGCTGTTTAGAAAATGGAATTGACGGGAAACAAAGGCCAAATGCCCAGAGACCACTTAGACCACATGAGTTCAAGCTAAGTAGAACAGAGGCAACAGAAACAGAAAGGGGGTAACATATTAAAAAAATACTTAGGGAATTATTAGATGTGGCTGGTGAGGGAGAAAGAAGTCTCAAGAATTGTTCTTAACTTTTTGGTTTGGTTAGAAGAACAAAGTGGCTGGTGCTATCATCAACTGAAATAAAAATTGGAAAAGGAAGTATTTTATAGGGGGAAATGAAGAGCTCTGTGTGAGTTGTGCTGACTTTCAAGGGCATATAAGATATACAGCTGAAGGTGTTGGATGAAGAATCTAGACATAAGAAAGACTTGCCAACAATAAGCATATAGGAAGTACTTAAAACCACGAGGCCTGATGGGATCAGCCTAGGAACGTCCCCAAGATGGAGGGGACAGATTGGCTGAAAATAGAAAATGTACCGTAGGACGACAGACACAA
This sequence comes from Procyon lotor, assembly GCA_028646535.1. Lineage (NCBI taxonomy): Eukaryota > Metazoa > Chordata > Mammalia > Carnivora > Procyonidae > Procyon > Procyon lotor. The sequence goes on along the minus strand of CM053608.1, from coordinate 69,086,654 downwards.
AAAAAGATTAAAAGTCCAAAGAAGAAAGGCAGAACACTGCACTGTGACAGAATTCAAGTTTTGAAACTGATAGTTTAAAGACAACAGAGGGCCTTGATTTCAGTTAAGCATGAGACTCTTGATTTTGGCACAGGTATGATATCAGGGCTGCAAGATGTAGCCCTGCACAGGACTGCTGAGCTTGAGATTCTCTCTCTCTCTCTCTCTCTTTGCCCCTCCCTGCACTTACACTCTAAATAAATAAATAGATAGATAGATAGATAGATAGATAGATAGATAGATAGAATTTTTTTAAAAAATAAAGACAACAGAGATCAGCAGAATCAAATTCAACAGTGAAGTCCAACAGTATGTGTACTAAAAATGCCGATCTGGCCATTACTGATGTTTTGAAAAACAATTTCTGTAAATTGGTGGAGGCAGAGGCCAATTTTCACTGGGAATAGAGTACATGGAAAGTGAGTGAATGGAGATAATTTTTCTTCTGCTGGTGTGTAAAAACATAGCTTTGTTCTTCTGAGTTCAGGAATACAGTATTCTAAGTTTTCTAATGCAGAGGCTGAGTCTTAAAGATACCTGGTGGTGGTGGTGATGATGGTGGTGATAATGGTGGTAATAGTGGTGGTGATGATGATGATGGTGGTTATGATAGTAACAGTGGTGGTGATGATAGTGGTGGTGCTGGTGGTGATGGTGATGATAATGGTAGTAATGGTGCTGGTGATGATGATGGTGGTGGTGATAGTAACAGTGGTGGTTGCAATGATGGTGGTGACTGTGGTGATAATGGTGGTAATAGTGCTGGTGATGATGATGGTGGTTATGATAGTAACAGTGGTGCTGGTGATGATGGTGGTGATAATGGTGGTAATTGTGCTGGTGATGATGATGGTGGTGGTGATGGTGACAGTGGTGATGATAATGATGGTGGTGAGGGTGACAGTCTCTGTTTCTTGTTTTACTCTCCACCTCCAGGAACCTGGACTGTAAGTTTGTTCATCTAATTTTCTGGGAGACAGCAGATAATACACAATTTTTTATCTGCCTACAGATAAAAGATATTCCCACAGGAAGAGTGTCTCAGATTTTGCTGGAGATAATAGAACTCAATCTCTTTCATAGTCACTCATCATCTTGTTTTCCTTACTGCTTGATTTTCTTGTCATTCACAGAGAGAGAAAGAGAGAGTAAGAATGAAAAGAGAGAGAGAGAGAGAGAACCTTTCTGTCTCCTTGGGTCCTCTGCAGTCCTTCTGACACTCTGACATTCCCAACACATAGACAATGAACCCCATGACTATAGGGGCTGTGACTATATTCCTCACCAAGTGAAAAGTACTTAATAATGAATAAGTGAATGAATAATGCATCTCTGCCATCACTCTTGTTACACATATTTTCATGTTTTTTTCCTTGTCTAGACTGTAAAATCCTAGAAAGCAGGAACTGCCTTAAGTTTTATAGCATTTTTGGTGCCTTATATAGCACCCAACTGCAAACTAGGTAGTTAAGGAATTTTCTTCAGTGGTTAAATGAACTCATGCAGAATTATGTTAAACAGAAGAGGGAGTGCTCAGCACTGTGAAACATACATCCAAAGAACAAAAATAGTTCTGGCTCTTGAACAACTGGAAGAATTAAACTAACATAGATAAAAAAGTTTGGAGAAAATGTTAACACTGATTCTGGCCATAAAAATATTCATGAAGATTAGAGAGCTGTGAGCTCTAGAACTGGCAGAAAAGTCTAGAAGAAGGGTTAAAATTTTATTTGGCCCCTTAAGAAGAGATTGGCTTTAAATAAATGAAGGGAATATAAATTCAGTATCCGGGTTGGCATTGCCAACGTGCAAAAGAATCCAAGATTAGCCCAGCATAACATGATGGAGAAGGCAGGGGGAGCTCCAGGTAGACAGGACAGGAAAAGGAATGACAGTGTGAACAAAAATGGAAGCTCTACTCTTTGTTGGAGAGGTAGGAAAAGATGGCATAGGGTCTATGAGTATACTTCAAGCCCATATTCCTTTCTGTTGAACATGTGTAGAGAAAATATTTTGTACTTACCGTTCACTGGTTTGAAACCCAAGTTTCTCCTCTGAGTGTCCTGGTAGAGCTAGTGCAAACGACTTGGCAGAGGCCTCATGATTTTCCCAGTCAGGCGTGCAGACGCTGTGATGAATATGGAAGGCAGTCTGGGAGAAACACACAGGAACAGATTTATTTTTTAGTAACATTTATTTCCTCTTGGCTCATCAATATTGATACAACTGATAAAACACAACATGAAAAGACAGAAAAGCATCTCTTCTCACCAAAGAGAAGAGACAGGATGGAATGAAACTGAGCAAAAGGTTCAAAGTAGTTAAGTGGAGATTCTTGCAATGCTGCTAACTCGTTTCCTACAGACAATAGAATGTTTCTGAAATAAGAGGAGTAATTGCACAAGAATAAAGAAGTCACTCAAAGTCAGCATTCTTCCCCAAGTATTTCTAATTAAGAAAAAAAGCCCATTCAGTAATAACGTAACAAAATCTTAATCATGCTATATATGGTATTTATGAGTATTTGTTCTATTTTGAAGGCCCCTCTATGAATTCCATTTTGGCAGTTATTGGAATTTTAAGAGATTATGATTTATATGGATATATTTTTCACAGGGTTTTAGTGTCCCATACTCATTGTAGCCAACAAAGAAATTACTGCCTTTTATTTTAACAGTGCTAGCAGTGCTTGGCATATAGATATTCAATATAAAATTGTTGAGTTCAATTCTGAGGAGATTTATTTGCTTTGCAGCTAAACACGTAATATAAAATGACTAATTTCTAGAGAAACAACTTTTTCCCCCCATACTTTCAAATCAAATTTACCATGCTCTCAGAGTTTAAAATTTGTTTTGTTTTCTTTGTTTGAATAACAACAATAAGACATAATGATAATAACTTATTCTGCTCTCTTTCAATTGTAAATTCCATCAGAAGAGAAATCTGGTCTGTTTTGTTTTCTGCCTGGCATATAATAGATTCTGAACAAATATTTGTTAAATAAATGAACAAACAAAATTGACTTGATTGACACCTGTGTGTGAGAGAGAAAAAAGAAAGAAATATTCTTAGTAACTTTAAATGTACACATTTACTTCCCAAAACCTAATTGTACTCATAATTTTTTGAGACATCTCTTTTGATCATCCTGTTCAGAACGATTCTAAAATGATTTTTTAACTACCAAAAAAATAAACAGAATTAGGATTTATCTAATTTTAGATGGATGAGACACAATTCAGAATATTCAGGAATTAAATGTATCAACTAATTCCTTTCATTTACTAACTATTGAAAACCTAACTTGGTTTCTAAAAATTTCTGAAGGAATTCCAAATTAAAAAAAAATAGCCACAGCAAAATAAACATCAGTCCTGATTTAATATACCTAATTGGGTCAAATTTAAATAAAAGAGACTATTCTGCTCTATTGGAATATGAAAACCTTATTCAGGAGCCAAACAAAACAAAAGAGAGAGTGCTTTTCCAGAAGTGTTTCAGCCCCATCCTCATAAAAACTCATATTCGTTATCCATTATTTACTGCAATTTGGAAACTTCTTAGACTTTGGAACAATTTCTTCAGAGAAAAGTGTTTGCAAAGAAGCAGTATGTAAAACCGATAATTAGAATTGCTCAAGTGGCAAGTGGGGGGTGGGGGTGGGAAGCCATGAGAATCTTGGGAATCCTACTACGCACAGGGAATTGGGGACTAGAAAGAGCTTAGTTTTAAGCAGAACTCTCCACTAACAAGACTGCCCAGATGACCTTCCAAGCTTCAGAATTTTCATCTGTAAAAGGGAAAATATGATCTATCTTACAGGATTGGTATAAGAACTAAATGAGATGATTGTTTGGAGTAATCAGTGTAAAGCCTGAGATGCAATAAGTGGTCACTAAATGGCACCACAACAGAAAATGCTGGCACTCCACCCCTCTCCTTGGACTTTTATTCACCATTTTAGTGCACTTCACCCACTTCTTCCCCTTCATTAAGCACTTAAACTTGCTTTTGGGAGAACCCAGAGAGGAATAGGTGAAGTGTCACCAACCCATCCAGGTCCATCCCCCATGGCCCTTACCCAATGACTGAAAAGTACTGAAAGGAGTATTTAAGGTTTACTTTTCATTACACTACCCCACTTCGGGATCAAGCTAAAGCCATCTCGAGCACTTTGCCTTAAAAAATACTACTAATAATAATTACTCCCTTACTTGTCTCATTGCTTTTCCCTGTCCTGAGGCCCTACTGCCTTATAGATCTTCCTGGGTGTGCTTCTTTAGCCAAGAATTTACACATGAATACTCTCTTTGGGGCTAACCCTGGGCTACAGAACCTAAATGGGGACCAAGGGATGTTTATTAGCATGGCATACGACGACGTACTGAATAAAAATCCCAACCTCATTTTCAGACTCTCAGCCCCATTACATCTTCTCCATGGCTACTCTAACTCAGCCCCAGAGAAGCCTTGCGCTCCCAACACACCAAGAATGTACCTGTCTCTCTTTTTTCTGTTACAATGCCTTTCTCTGTAAGAAATGCCTAGTCATCCTTCCAAACCCTCTTCAGATGTTCCCTTCTCTGTGATATGCTGAAATCCCAGCAGAAATATTTGCTCCCTCTGTGAGTGTCCTTAAATTTTATCCATATCTCTTCTGTAAAATATATCACATTGTATTGGTGAGTGTCTGGGAAATTTTTGAGAAGAGTGACTTCATACTACTCATTTACCTTTGCATTTCACCCAGTTCCTCTCCAGCCATCCTTCTACTCACCTTCATCCTTGTCGCGTGCGTGTTTAGGACCCTTTACCCAAACCCATACAACCAGATGAGTTTTGGAATTCAAAACTTTCAGCACTTAGAATGGTTTCAGGGGCTATGTACCTGTGCTCGCTTCAGCAGCACATAAACTAAAAAAGAGGCCATGTACCACATCTTACGGAATATTCCTAGCAGGTTCTGGGGTGGCACTTCAAAGCTGAATACATCACAGTTTCTTCAGTGAGAGAAATGAGTATTTACGTTAAATGGGATAAGTAAAAAATGCACATAGCCTCATATCCATTCAGGTCATATTTTGCAACTAAATGAATTCAGGATTTTTAGAGCTTTTTGGATTTCAGATTTAAAATAAGAGGTTGTAGACCTTTAATAGAAGCTCAATATGTGCTTATTGAACTGGACCCAAGAAGACATCCTCTCATTGCTGCTTCCATTAAATTTCTTTCCCACTTAAAGTTATTAAAAGCAGCTTTTTTAAAGCTCCTGGATACAACTGCTTTTTACCAGAAGCCAAGGTGAACTGCCAAATCACCAGATTTCTTTACTCAATTCCTAGAGAAAGAGATTATACTATTTTGCTGCTTCTCTGAATGTCAGTCCCGTGAAGGATGTCTTCTATGTCAATATATAAAAATTGCAGACCCTTGGAATAGTCAAATTCAATAATTTACAAAATCTGAGGCTAGCAAACTGCGTAAACATGACTTTCCCTTGGTTTGTACCTTGCTAATAATAATCTCAGACATGAAAACTAAATCCCCCAAAAAGATGGAATCATATTTGATGGCTAGAAGCATTTTAGAGGGCACCTAAAATCCCTTCATTTAAAAAATGATGAAACCAAGGCTCAGAGATGTTAACTGACTTTCTCAGGTTCACATAGTAGGTTGGTAGCAAAGCTGAAACTAGAATCAAGATCTCTAGAAAGATTCCCCTTTTCTCCATGCTACCTTGCCTCAATAAAATAGGAGTGCCTCCGACCCTGATTCTTTAAGCCTGCTATCCCAAAGGCATAGTTAGCCTGTTCTATTCTCTAAAAAACTGCATTGCATGCATGGCACACTTCCTGATTCTGCATACCAAGACTGTCATTTGAAAACAGTGATAATAGTAGCTTTCCCTTTACTGAGCCTATAGTAGTGTGTCAAAGTCTCCACTTGGGGCCTAATAAAAGGAAAATATAAATGGAAGATAATATCACCATGAGCAATTGTGGTTCTAACAGGCATACACTGAAGACTTAATAAAATTATTTTTGAAATATTTTTAGATTTTTTAAAGTTATAGTGAAATAAAATATATTAGGCTTATTAATCAAATTCTTAATATAAAATGATTCCAGAGTCCAAGACCCTTATAACCACCATCTTGAAATAATGTTAATGAATAATATATTTAAATGCTATACACAACAGTGCCTGGGTGGCTCAGTCAATTAAACTTCTGCCTTCGGCTCAGGTCTTGATTTCAGGATCCTGGGATCCAGCCTGGTGGCATAGGGCTCCCTGCTCAGCAGGAAGTCTGTTTCTCCCTCTCCCTCTGCCACTGCCACCCCTACTTGTGCTCTCTCTCCCCACCCTGTAATGCTACACACATTTTGATTTGCTGTCTCTGTCCCTAAATAGGGATTTTGAATTAAATTCTAATCATGAAATTTAAAAATGAAAAGATCAGTTCAAGGAAAAAGTTATTTTAATGTATATACCGTAAAACTTGAACATGATTTTAAAAACATCACCTTATTTAAGGAATTGCAAGTATTTCCCCAAATATTAGGCACAATTAAACTTCATAAACTTCATAAAGAAAGTAATAACTTTTTCAGCTGAGATTTATCTACAGAAGAACTAAGTTGCAGTGAGGGGGGAAAGAAAGAACTTTGCATTTCTGTTTCCTTTCACATCATAGTATCCACAGAGGATTTCCTCCTCCACTAGCCACCCTCTTCCTTCCTATTTTGGGGAAGTGAAAAGAAATAGGACAGAAGTGTAGTTGTGAGTTCACATCTGCCCAGAGAATATGAACATACAGAGGATGTGAAAATAAAGAAATGCACTACTGGGTATTTACCCTAAAGATACAAATACAGTGATCCAAATGGGCACGTGCACCCCAATGTTTAGAGCAGCAATATCCACAATAGCCAAACTATGGAAAGAACCTAGATGTCTATCAACAGATGAATGGATAAAGAAGATGTGGTATATATAGACAATGGAATACTGTGCAGCCATCAAAAAACCTGAAATCTTGCCACTTGCAAAAACGTGGATGGAACTAGAAGGTATTATGCTAAGTGAAATAAATTAATCAGAGAAAGATCTCTCTGATATGAGGAATTTGAGAGGCTGGCGGGAGGGGGGGTCGTGGGGGGAAGAGAGGGAAAAAAATGAAACAAGATGGGACCAGGGAGGGATATAAAACATGAGACGCTTATTCTCAGAAAACAAACTGAGGGTTGGTGGGGGTGGGGAGAATAGGGTGCCTGGGTTATGGACATTGGGGAGGGTATGTGGTATGGTAAGTGATTTGAATTGTGTAAGCGTGATGAATCACAGACCTGTACCCCTGAAGCAAATAATACATTATATGTTAATAAAATAAAAAAATTTTTTTAAATGTAAAAAAAGAAATGCACAGTTTTAAACATCAATCTCCCTCCACTTTAGGCCATTTGAATTACAAACAAAAGAATCTAAAGATGTTCTCCCATCAATTTCTTCCTTTAAAAAATAATGATTATGTTTAGTGAAAACATGTGAATGAACCCCTCCAGCAAGTCTAAGTGATTGTTAATTGGAAGTAAAATAAACAATTAGCCATCCTAAAGTTAAAATGTCTTGTCATCAGACAACAGATTAAGTCCCTCTCATACCTCACAAGGCAGAGCTCCAAACGGATGGAATAAACATATCTGAAAGAAAATACTATAAGAATCCAAGAAGAAGGTCTGCCCCACTGAGTCTCCTGTGGGCAGGAGGTAATCATAGCATTGATTCTTTCATAACCACAATGAGTTTCATTTGGGTTTCTTAAGAGAATGGTATAGCTCCATGTTTTCATTTGACTAATGATCAAATTCCCCAACCAATGTAATTAGAACAACTAGGTCACTGAGCACTCTTAATTAACAAGAAATTCAAAGCCAATTTCATACACCACCTAGGTTTAATTTTCCATTCCCCCTGCTGCTATTAATTTGGAGGCAGTAAAATCACTCTGAGATGTTTGGCCAAAAGTAAGATGTTTTTACTCAAATTTATCTTTTAAAATGGCCATTGGCACATAACCATTAGTTCCACCATCCCCAACACACACAGACTTCAAGTATCTCTGTAACCACGTTACACGAAAGGATTTATTCTATTGATTACAAGAATAGCCAGTTCAAAGTGAGAAGCACCAACTTGAAGTGTCAAACAGGCAAAGAATATGTGGAGAAAAGAACTCAGTAAAAACAAATGTGAGGATATTTGTTTTATATCTTCCCCTGCTATATCTTCAGTACCTAAGACAGTAGCTGGCACATACGAGGCACTCTGCAAAAATTTATTGATTGAGTAACTGCCTTGTTCTTTATCACTCATGCTTGCCATGTAGTCCCAGGCATTGCCTTTGAAACTCCATTAGCCTTCTCTACCAGACATAGCCAGGGAGGCATCAACCCTGCAGGGTAGTACCACAGAGCACCCACTCACAAACGGTTTCTAATATCACCACAACATGAAACATCTGCTAGCCCCAAATAGACACTGCACTCAGTAACTAAGCTGGCTTTCATAAAAGTGTCCCCACTTCAGTTCAGATGCTACCTAGAAGCCACTTTTTTTGTGCCCATGTGAACAATTAAGATTTGTTGTATAGCAGCATGGATTCAATCAGGAGATGGAACCCAAAGAACGAGTTAAACAGAGGAAGATTAATATAAAACATAAACTATGATAAAAGAGTGACTATAAAATATAAGGGAACTCTATTTAGTACTCTAGGGCTGAGGGAGAATACCCAAAGAACAAACTTGAGGGGGGGTTCCGCTTCCCAAGGCTGAGTTTCAGACTTCATGGCAAAAGGTATATTTTAGCCCAAAGGAGAACAGAAAATTTTACTGGTTTGTCCAGCCTGGAACTGGTCTGCAGTCTCATGGGCAAGCAGAAGGTTACCCTCCAGAATGGAGGCAAAGAACATGTCATCAGCATGAGAGGTGTGGACACACAAAAGTGATGAGAGCCTTCTAGGTTGCAAAAGGAATCTGGGAGCCTATGGAGTTGGGCGGTTTTTGGACACTGGTTCAGGGAAGAAGCCTTTGGGACACCAGTTCCCATTTCAAGAGAGGTACAGTAAGGTTATCACCAGACAAGGGCTGCAAGGTGGCTGGGGATACGGAAGCCATGGCTGGAGCAGAGCCCCACCACCTGTTTACACTCTGACACCACCCAGACTGCCCACCCCTACTTTCACTTGCCACAGCAGGGAACAGCAAGAGACCTCATTCACTACAATGTCCCTCCAGAGCCCTTAACTGAGAGAAGTTAATATAATGCTTACTGTGAAAGGAGAGATGGCTAAAGGAATCGCCTCTCTTATCACAGGGCATATATTAAAGAGTAAATCTGGAGCTAAAAGGCAATAAATTAATAATGGCACAGACTGTTACTTCGAAAAATAACATCGTGTACTTGGTTTTGTGCATGGGCCAATTGACATGTACAAGCATAAGTCCCAACTGGGACATAAAGCAACCTCCGGAGAACTGTCTTCCTGAGGAGGCATTTCCGTAGAGGTTACCTCAAAGTGAACTCTCAAACTGGGGGCAGGTCTAAACTTATAACAAGGTTTGGAATCATTTCCAATCATCTAAACCAGGTTTGGAAACATTTCTTCTGAAATATATCCAGACAGGTCCCTATAATAGCCAATTGTCCTAAATAGCAATAGGACTTGACCAACAGTATAATGATTACAATTACCATAGAGAATCAGTCTATTCCCATTCTGATTCTGACATTTATGCCAACCATGAACTTGTCTAAGAGATATTGCTGGATTTTTTCTTTGTTACCTAAAATTACACAATATTTCAATAACTCACTTTTGTTCTTCACCAGTGAAAGTCTCACATATATCATACCAAACTACTTGCTACATCCACTGCAGTATAAAAACCAATCCCCATTGTTTAGACCCTTAGATCAAAGGATTCTTTGATTCTTTGACATATAGAAAGTATACATACCTCCAACAACAAAAAGCATTATAATCCATTAAGTTAAGAACTGGTAAACTCTCCAGTGAGTTTCTATATATCTGAAATTATAATAAGGGAAACAATACCAACCTTTTTATTTCTAGAAATTCCCCTCATCTCCAGATCTTAGAAACAGTTTCCTCAGGAAGTCAGTTTAATCTTTCATGCATACCCTTTGGTTTCCCTGAAAAATAACAATAACAATAACAACAGAAGAAGAAAATAAAAGGAATCAATGTTTACTCTTTAAGATAAAACAACTCTACTGTTCGTAATCTATCTTTCCCTAAAATAAGTAAATAAGAAACCCTTCACATTACTTTATGCCTCTGGAGCTTTGGGAGGACCTAGAAGGCCAGTCATAAAACCTATTAAATATTCTTCTATGACATGACCTGAGGGAAAAATGCCAATAAAACTTATAGAAATATTAGAGTGTAAAGTGAAATAATTCTCCTCTAAGAGTGAATATCATCTTTAAAGACAAAAAAATTAGTTAATAAAGAGTAGGCCCCCATCTTGAATTTTTTGGACTAATCCTGATTATAACATGCTTCCTCAAGTATCCCCTTTAGTGCATTTCTAAATGTAGTTGTTTTAGAACAATTTTCAGTTAAATTAGCCAGGTACCATTGTGGAGGAAGATTTTAATTCCTCTTGAAAAGAGGTTTGATAAGTTGCTTTTTTTTTTAGATTTATTTATTTATTTAGATTTATTAGAAAGAGAGAGAAGGTGAGGGGGGAGAAGCAGAAAGAGAGGGAGAGAGAGAGAATCTTCTAGCAGACTCCCTGCTGAGAGAGAAGCCTGACACACTGGACTCCATCTTAGGTCCCTGAGATCGTGACTTAAGCCAAAACCCAGAGTCAGCCACTTAACTAACAAAGCCACCCAGGTGTTCCTGATAAATTACTTTTTACTGCCCAGGGAAGGTCTGGAAAAACTTGGTGAAAGTTAACAAATTGTGCTTTCAGTTTGTAAATTTTTCTATTTTTAACTGTTAATTTATGAAACAGTTGTCAGAAACTCCATTTTCTTACGCCCAAGGAACAAACCCATCCTTGTGAAAATACCTGCAACAACTAACAATTAATGAAGCACTAGAGGCAAAGAACGTATGTTTTGATTAGTTATGCCACGTGTAGTTCAAACTCCAACTATGTAGCTGGGAAAGAGTATGCCACTTAGACCCTAACCTACAGGTGTGTTAATCTCTACTATTCAAACTCTGAGCTCTTTTTAATAAATCAGCCACCCTTATTGGTTTCTAATTATCTATTAGATGATTTATAACCAGAACCAGTGAATGTCCATTTCTCAAGAATCAGATAATGGTTATAACTGCATACTTCTACCAGAGGACTGGGCTATATCCAAGTTTAAGAGTTCAAGAGCATTACTTTAAAAAAATGTTCATTGATTAACCACATGTAATGTATCTATATGTAAGTGTAACAAGATGTTAAATTTGACTTTTCCTATTTTCTCAGAGTTTCTGCAGGATAATCAGTGAATATCACTTATGGACGACACGTTAAGATACCAAGAACTAGTTCTGAAACCCTTGACTATCCTTCACTTTTGAGTCTCACTGTGTAATAGCAGAGGGAAAGGGGCCATTTGCCACATTTAAAGCTAAGGAAGATGGCTTCTGTGAGCCACACAGAGAGCTGGAGTTTGGGGTATGCAGTCTTATGACTAACTGGCATCCAGAAAATTTGACAGGAGGATGCCCCTGAAAATAAGAAAAGAGATAGCTAGGGTGGGAATAGGAGTGAGCTGCATTTCCACTAACAGCAAGTTGCATGTGCTTATTTCCCACCAACCAGATATGGGTCTGACGAAAAGCACACCTAGAGGAAGGCATTCCCAAAATGATTCCAACAGTCTGGTGGGATGGATCTCTAGAGAGAAATTTTAAGCAATGAGGACATTATCTAGAACAAAGATCTACAAATACAGCAAACTGAAAAAACACTGCACAAGAGAAAGTCAGTATTTGGACACCTGCCCCAAATGAGAGCATTTTAACAGCGAAGAGAAACTTTTTAAGTCACCCCAGTTCTATACAGTTCTATATAGTTTGCTTCTTTTACCTGTCTCATCCCTTCTCCATTCTCCCCTACCCCAAAAGGCTAAACACAGGGAACAGGGGAAGGAGGAAAGTATAAGAGAGGATAATGAAAAAGATACACTGTACTCCTCATCCCACTGCACAGCTTGGAACCTGAGTCAAGCCTGACCTGGAGGAGAGATGATGGATTGCATGAGATTGTGAAACTTTGATATCAGACAAGACTAGGCTTTTCAACTCCTGAAAAATGAGATAGTTCCATCTATTAATACCTGAAAGTAACTGGGAAAGACAGCCAAACAACAATACAAGGCCAAATAGGGAACAAAGTACCAGCTTTGGTAACAGCTTGATGAAGCCCATTAAATACCTCAAAGCAATGGTCAAATGAAAACTGGATGGAAATCACACTGAAATCTCTAAATGAAGTTTCTTATTTCTTCCCCACTTCACCAATGAGCCTGTGGGTACATCACCCCCAAATACGAGAGTGGGTCTTTACTGCTGCAATCTAACGAAAATCCAACACATAAAACATGCACATCAATGCAGCAACAAAAAGAGAGATGGCAGGAAAAACCATATTTTTCCCCAGCATCAAGCACTGTGCAGCATGTGTTGTCTGGTCTATGTCTGGGAAAGAGCCCTGTACAAACTCCCATATGGAGAAGAAGGATCTGTAGATCTTCCTGTAGGAGAGGTAGGGGTCCTGGGATAAAGGGCAGGGAGTGAAAGCAAACTCAAGGACTGGTGGAGCCTGGAGGTCCTCAGGAGCTGGGTCCTATCTCAGGCTCCACGGAGGTAGAAGGACTCCTGCTCAGGATCTTACCTCACCCTTTAATATAGTGACATTTCCTTAGTAGAAAAACATGGCCCTGTGTCTGACCAATCTGAAACATATTTCTTCCTTGTGTAAGGGCAAGTCTTAGGAAAGAAGGAAAAGGTGGAGGAAAGTTTTCTTCTCTGAGGGATGGAAACAGCTCCCATAACCTTATCTGATGGCTTTTTGGAAAACTGCTTATAAAAATAGGCTTAGCTTCTTTGATGAAATGACACTTATGAACTAGAGTGAATAATTTGTGTGAAGTCACCTGATTAATAGCTCTACTCCCTACTTCCCTTTTTGCTCTGAACACTTAATGTTTGCTAATGATGCAATTCCATTACCCAAGTTTCTGGCAATTTAAATTTCATTATGTCTTCTTCTGATCTACTCTAAGAAGTTTCAAATAATAAGACAGCTCTTCACAAATACCTATCTTATGGGCAAAGCTCATAGGAGAAAATAAATGTATTCCAATTTGTGGTAATACCAAGCTCAATAGTATTATTAAATACCCGTGTGAAATTCACAATCTGAGTCTGGACCAAAATGACACCAATCAGAGTGAAAGTTTCTAACTTTTCAGATTCTTCACATATATCAATGATAATGACAATGATAGCTCACCTTTTTTTTTAAGATTTTATTTTATTTATTTATTTATTTATTTATTTATTTATTTGACACAGAGAGAGAGAGTACAAGCAGAGGGTGTGGCAGGTAGAGGGAGAGGGAGAAGAAGGCTCCCTGCTGAGGGAGCCTGAAGTGGGGCTTGATTCCAGGACCGTGGAATCATGACCTGAGCTGAAGGCAGACACGTAACTGACTGAATCACCCAGGCACCCCAATAGCACACCTCTATTGTTTATCATGAACCAGGCACTCAGCTAAGCACTTTATATACTCCATACTGTCTATATACTTTATATACCCACAACAACCCAGAACCCCTTTTTTCCATCTCCTGGAGATGAAACAGTTTAGCAACTATAAATGATTTATGCAAAAACATACAGCTACAAAGTGGTCCAATCCAGGTCCTTAAGACTTACACCAAAATGCCTCCTGTTAGAATGCAAGATATCTGGAGTTTTGATTCTTAGATTGCTACTGCTAGTGCCTTAAAGGAAACGTGTTTTGTATTGGTGATATAAAACAGTATGCATGCCTGTTTGAGTTGTTTTCTGACAATTACTACCTAAATAATGAAGCGTCATTTTGAGATATCTTAAAGCCAAGAATAACTGAAAATGTTTAAACAGCCCTTTATCAGCCTTCCAGGAATCTTTGGTGATTAACATTATTTTAAGCTAGCAGCTTAAAATGTTGGTTTTATTTATTATACTGAGTATTTCTGTGTGGGCAGTACAGTTTTATTGTGTTTTATATTTCTGATAGAAATTTTACTTTAATTAGAATAGAAGGTGATATGTTTGTGTATATGTTGTCTTGCTATATTTTAAATGTTTATATCAAATGGTAACAAAATGCCTTCTGCCTTTTGATATATCTATCTATATCTATAGATAGATATATCTATCTATATATATCTATAGATAGATATAAGTATATCTATCTATATATATATATCCTATACTCCCATCAAGATCCAAAGAACAAGAACCTTAAACTTGCCTTCGTGACAGCTAATATGGAGAAATCTTCAAGGGTATTAAATAAAGCATTGTTGTTTTATCTCATTCACAAGGATTCAAGAAGAGAAATAATATGACTCCCAAAAAAGGTAACACTAGATTAGGAATGATTAGATATGTCTCAGCTGGTACCTCCTACAGCTAAAGTGCACATAGTCCAGCTCTACCTCCTGATTTCTTTAAAATCTGAGTGTTCTATAAATATATACCCCAAAGTAATGGTGTAAACAAGCAGCAGCCGAAGCCATTTTGCTGCCAATTCCTCACCTCAAACAGCTTTGGTGGCACTGATCTGAAGACCTGTTTGGGCAACTGCTACCCTAAAGTGCCAGTTCTAGAGAGGATCAGCAGAACAGAGGACCCCAAGAGACACCAAGGAGCACTGGCCTCTGAGTGCACATGCTCTATCCCTACTCCCTTTCTTTCCTCTCAGCTTCCATTTAGCCTCAGAGAATTCCCTGAGAGTCAGAGCTTCACTGAGTGACTCCTAAGTAACTTTATCAGAACTAATGCACATTCTTCAGTAATACAGCCTAGAACTCAGGGTGGCCCTGGGGTCATCCTTCAATGACCTACACCAATTCCTTTCTCCTTTTCCAAATTCCGAGCAAACATAGGACTCTCAAGGCAAAATTAGGAAAGTTTTCCTTTGAGGATGTTGCCTGGGTCCCTACAAGTCCCCTGTCCCCAGATGTTGAAGCAAAACTTCAGCAAGATTCAGGACCCTGACTGATTACTTATTGCCTGGGGAATTTCCAAGGTGCTTTTCCATCTTTACTGGGGAACATATCAGAAATTCTCCTCCTTGGCTTACTTTCCAAGCACCTAAATATGGCTGACTAAGTACAAGACTTGAAGGAGTGCGTCTGACTCCATCCAGCGCATTTCCCCAAGGCACTCTTCCTTTGCATGTCTAAGTGAACGGGATGAGCTGAGCTGTCAGGCTTGTGTGGGTTCTATTGCAACTCAGGGCACAAGCCCATTGCACAGAGCCCTGGAACCTTACAGCTGCTCCCAGACTCTCCCTCTTCCTGGCATGTGAGTGTGAAGGACACAGTCACAAAGAAGGCTGAGCCTTGCAGAGGTAAGTAAATGTCAACTCACATTTCAAAAGTGTTTTTACCTGTTTCAGGAATACATATTCTTTGCTCTTTAAACACCCATCTACAGTCAGCTCTGATGCAGAAGGGCCCTTGATCCTACTCTCACAGATTTGCTTGGGAGCTTTAAACTCTCCTGATCTCAGGCTGGCTCACATCTGACTGGTAGAATTTTTAGCTGAGTATTCAGCTGCAGTCACCACTTCATTTGATCCTTTAAATAAAGGAATGATTTTTTTTTTCTCTTGACTCCTTTAATTTTCTCCTTATTAACAAAAGAAGTCCTTAGGTCAGGAGGTTGGCAAGAATATCTACTGAATTACTGATCTCTTTGGAGAAAAGCTCTGTATAAACATAAGGTATTATTGCATTTGACCATTCTAAAACCAAGCTTTCTGTCCTTTACAAAACTTTCACCTCCTTTAGGGCTTTATGAATAATTGAAAACACCATATTTTTGTCTTCCTAAGTACTTCCTACATAGTAGTACAAGATAGTTTAGTAGAGTAGAGATAGATTGCCTGGGCTCTCATCCCAACTCAGGATTTTCTAGGTTTCTTAACCTTTCTGTGCTTCAGTCCACTTATCTGTAAGATGGTCATTTAATAGGGCTTCTCTAATAAAAAATTGTGCAGAATGAGCTAATATATGTAAAGCATTAGAATAGTCACTGGCACGGGTTTGGATTCTATAATGTTAGCTATGATTTCTCAGAAAAATCTGTCTAAAATTGAGACAGAGCAGGGACTGAACTTGGGTCCCTCAACCCCAATAGCCAAATGCAGCATTTCAGGAGATTTAAGTCTAAGCCCTTCAGCAGCATCTCTAGCAGGAAAGTGGAGGGAGGATGCTTACTGAAAGGAGGATGCTCACTACAATTACTGGCAAAAACCGGACCAATCTGTGCCAAGATGGACCCCAGTACTGACCTGTCACCAAGTTTTCCCTCCTTATCATACTAAACACTAAGCCTGGGGTGGAGATTTAACATACTAATTAGACATGCAACACATGAAGTAGCATGACCTTTAAATGCGTACGTGCCAATAAATCCCCACCACTACATGCTTAGATGACACCCTTTTCACACCTAAGTTTCTTTCAAATGCTCTTCCTGACCTCTACTCGAGGAGTCAGCCTGAAGATTCTCTCCCTTGTGCTGCCTCCATTATGCTGAAGCATAAGCCCTGATAAAGCCTGGAATTCCCAGTTTGGCCCCTTAACAATTTCTATTATTTAGAGAGCCCAAGGGCCTGATTCAGCATCAAAGTGGTATATCTTAAAAATTCAAAATGAGATTAAACACTGAATTTTTACTCTCTTTGGAGTTACCCATCATCAGGATGTGTCAATCTCAGCAATAAGCTCCATGCATGTCACCTTGAGAAAACCCTTTCCTTTCTTTCTTGAGTTTCAGTTTCCTGGTCTGTAAAATGGAGAGAAAGTGATGCTTACTTCATAAGATTGTGTCTAGAAAATGAGGCAAAGAATGGAAAACTCTGTGGTGAAATTCTGAGACCTGTCACCTAGCCCAAAGCCAGAAGAATGATGCCTGACAAGTGAAGTCAGGTAATATAGAGCAGACAGGGTTGCTCTTTGCAAAGTCGCAGTAGTAATCATTAGGTGAACAAGGTCTAGCTTTGGATCTCCAAAAGACTGACATGGAAATGGTTGAGAAATCAAAGTTAATGTAGGTCATAGAGGAACAGAATACAGAAGAATAACTTATTGCCACAAATAGGAGAATACTCCCAATATTTTTTTGTCCTCCAACAAGGTCCTTCTAGCGTACAATATCCCCTCATCTTTCCAATTATGTTACACAAATATGTGACAGGATGAACAGTTGAATGCTGTCTTAAGAAGAGCTAGGTTCTCTAGTGAAGAAAGCAAGGAGATGGAAACATTAGGTTTCCCACAGGAAGGAGAGCAAAGGCCACAGTGCAAGATGTCTAGAGGAACTGGCACAATCCTCCCTTGCCCATTCGAATGTTCATCCACTCCTCCCTCTAAGGGGAACACATTCAGGAGCAGGCCATAGGGCCCTACCAAATTTGAGCACTGGACAGAGGAATTAGTCAAACTGGTCTAATATTTATTAACATAGAATCAGTTTTGAGAGAACATGGATGTGATTGGCTGCTAAGAGCCATTATTTGAGATTCAAACATCAAGTTCAAAGCAGGGGGGCTGTTCTATCCTGGTCAGGACCACTTCTGGAAGAAGTTTCTAGGCCAGGGCATCTCAGTCTTACTTTCCACCTATCTCGCCTGGGGGTCTTACTAGAATACAGATTCCTATTTAGTAGGTGTGACTGAGGCTTAAGATGGAGTACTTCCACAAGCTTCCAGGTGATGTTGCTGTTGCTGCACCAAAGACCAGATTTTGTGGAGCAGGGGTCTACTTCTCTGGGTAAGTTCCTCAGAGGGAAAGGGTTTTGACAGTGAGTGACCTCAGTCTGAGAGTCTTTATAACACCTACAAATTCCATTTCTTATCTTGCTAGATCTCTTTAGAACTCTCTAATGGTTGAAAGGGTTTGCTTAGTTTCACTCTCTAGGGAGGGAGGTAATCATTCTCATTCTTTCAAGAAGTTGTGTATTAAAAAATAAGGTATTAGACTTCCCTGCAGCTCTTTCTGAGAGTCCTGCCCACTAAAGACCAAATACCTCTTCAGGGCATGTCTTCCAGGCATATTTTCAATGAAAAATTGAAAGTGCCATATTTGTATCTTCCTAAGTACTCCCTACATAGTATTACAAGATAGCATAATAGAGGTGAGACAGGTTGCCTGGGCTCCCTGTGGAATCCTGTCATTGTTTCTACAGGTCAGAAGTGTCACATCAACCGTAGTGGTCAAACCTATCACTGGGCTGGGGCCAAAATACCCAGCTGTGACATAATGGGTTTGACAAGAATCTCTAAGGACTCATTATGCTCTGAAGAGACATGATTCTAGGTTCCAGTTTCTCCCATCAAAGTATGAGGAATTTTTGTTTTAGTTGTTTTAATCAGAGGTTAATGCACACTACTGAGAACAAAAGGCTATCACTATAACCTGCTTATCCTTTAGTGGAGGAGATGGCACCCGTTCTTGAGACACCTGATTATGATAACAAATTTAAATCTGGCATGTCAGTTAACCAAGGGAAAAAACAACCTCCTGCAAAATCAGCTTTAAAAAGTTCTTCACAAATAGTCATATGAATTCATCCATTTTCGATGGTGTAGACAAAATTAACTTTTTCTTTTTACCTTGAACACCAATGTATAATCACTTTGAACAACAACAAAAAACATATCTATCTAAATATACCCAATATCTTCACCTCCTTCAAGTCTTGGCTCCCCCTTTTATTTTCCAGTAACAACCATCATCTTCTAGCAGAATACATAATATAGTTATTTCTTACATTTATGGTTTATTGCCTATCATTGCGCTAGAGTGGGCCTCCACCCCACTGAGGCCAGGATCTTTTTTCTCATTGTTTACTGAAAAACTCAGAGTAGTGTTTGCTATATAGAAAGCATTTAAAAAAAAACCCTAAAAACTAAAACACCTAGAATCTTCTAAATCCAAACCCCCAAAGTAAAATGGTATGAAGAGGAAAGGAGGGACACATATAGTGCACATAGATTAAATATGTATATTATGCATTTGTATCTGCAGGATGATTAAAAGGCTTCAGAGTTTTAGAATAAGTTTTACTATAAATAGTCTTATTAACTAATGTCAACTGTTTCACTGAAAAGATATAATTCCAACAGAAATAAATAGCAATATTTGTAGTAAAGCAGCTTATTATAACTAATTTATTGATGAAGGAGCAGGAGCAAATGAAGACAAACCTTTAATTTTTTCCATGTTAACTACAGTCATCTGCCTTATTCTGTTTGTCAGTATTTCTCCATCTCTGAAGAGAATGGAATTTGGATAGCCTCCCAACCTGACAAAGCCAAGCCGAGTACCAAGGACTCTCACAGATCCACGAAGAGGCAGTGGTGGAGATAAAGTGGACATGAGCTCTAAGCAGTAGAAGAAGCTCATGACGCCTGCACCACAAGTTACAAGTAACAAGTAAGACCCTAAGTACACAGCCTTGGTGCGCCAGGCTGGTTTCAGTTCCCCACCATGAAGCCCTTCATTCAATCATCTTCTGTGAGCTGCTGCCTTTTGAAAGTCCTCTTTCATGCAGAGTCTATCAGTTTAGGTAGCTAAAGAAATGTTCTTTTTGTTACTGCACTCATCTCCCAGTAATCCATTTAATAATAACAATTATAATAACACCTTGAATTTAAACAGTGTGTTTAGTACTACTTTCTCATCTGTCAGTTGCTATTTTTTTGATAGCTTTCCTCTCAGTGCTTACATATAAAATCGAAAGATGTGGAGGACAGAATTATAAATATTCCTTTTAGGATAATTTAGTCAAATATGGTGATGCCCAGAACAAATGACTGCAGACCATTTTGTGATTTATGGTTTATGTGAACAACTGCTCTATAAAATAGAGGCTCAATAAAAGCCAAAAGGCCTTTGATAAGGGATCATCTGCTACAATCACAGACCATCAAGAGAGTACGGGACACTCATTTTCCATGTGGCGGCATTGCATGGAGGAAACAGCATTCACTTTAGAGTCAGAAAGACCATTAGAGAAATTGAAATTCTTGCTCTATCCTTAGTAGCTGTAACCTTGAGCAAGT
This sequence comes from Procyon lotor, assembly GCA_028646535.1. Lineage (NCBI taxonomy): Eukaryota > Metazoa > Chordata > Mammalia > Carnivora > Procyonidae > Procyon > Procyon lotor. The sequence continues at coordinate 69,066,225 of CM053608.1, read as the reverse complement.
GTCTTAACTTCTTTAAAAGTTAGTTTCCTCTGCTGAAAGTTGAAGTGCGGATTAAATTAGGTAATATAAGCATACAGTAGACACTCAGTAAAAAGTAGTTGGCATTTTAACTATCTTCTAAATCACAAAGATAACAACTCTAACAGCTTCTATGGTATGTTACTGTTAAGAAAAATGGTCATTACCATTATTAAACACACATTTACTGAGCATTTAGTATATGATAGAATATTTTTCACAAAAATAGAATATATGTTGAGATAGGTTATTTTATTACCTTATCATAGAGATAACGAGACAGGGAAAATCACAACTTTTGATGACCTACCTGCAAGCCTCCAGGGGTTTCTCATTGCAGTTGGAATAAAATCCTGACCACTCACCATGGCTCACCAGGCCTTGTAAGGCCTTCCTCCCTCTGTGACTCATCTCCTACCACTACATTCTCACCCTAGGTTTCCAAACTCAAAAAGCTTGTTCTCTCTGTACAGATTCCCTAAACTAAGGGCCTCCCACTGCCTACTTCAACTTCCATTTTTGCACGGCTATCTCCTTGTCATTCAGATCTTAGAATAAATTCCATTTCCACAGAAGCCTTTCTCAACTAGCCAATGGATAGTAGCCAATGGGTCATTCTCTGTGACATTACCCAATATTAATTTTCTGCAGTTCCCACTCCCTGATTATTGTTCTTATTTAGTTTTGCACTTGTTTGTTGCCATTTCCCGCCCCACCATCCACCACAAACACACACACACACACACACACACACACACACACACACACTCTGGAATGCCAGGCCCAGGATGTTGTCAAAGAACCTAAATTGTTGTATTTACTTCTGCATCTCCAGTTCTTAGGACACTTCCTGGCACATATTTGGCACTCATAAATATTGTGAGTATTAATCTCTTTGATGTTGAGCAGCTTTCCTTGTGTTCAAGCAAAACTCAAATTTAGTCGCTTTCTCTGGTTTAGGAGGCACAGAGAACAAACAGTGCAACTCATGTATCAAACATCCTTTATTTGTTAAAACAAAGTAACTAACTCATCCCTTAGATTTTGGATGCAAAACACTGAAAGGATTACTTCACATTCGAAAATCCACTTCATTCTTCTCTCCTGTGACAAAGTTACTTATCGCATATTGGTTTCTATTACATCTATTCCAGTCTTGGTTTAATGCAGAGGGTATTTTTTAATTCCCTGCAGCTGCCTCCATGTGCTATTCTGCCCCTTTGAGGTCGGCCCCGGGAGGACACCCCACACTGACAGTGACCACGATACCGCCCTAGGTTCTTTGCGCTGTTCCTAAACTTTCCAGTTCTGGGTAAGCAATGTCTGTGACCAGCTGGTAATGTCTCTGTAATGTTTCCTCCTGAGATAAGAATATGATACTAGCTTGTAATGGGAATTAAATGAGTTAATGCAAACAAGGTGCCTGGGAACACTAAAAATTATGCCTAATTCTGCATATGTGTTTGGAAAGAGATGAATGGATGAATGTCAAGAAAGAGAAAAACAGGGGTGCTTGAGTGGCTCAACTGGTTAAGTGTCTGCCTCAGGCTCAGGTCATGATATCAGGGTCCTGGGATTGAGCCCCACATTGGGTTGGGCCCCCTGCTCAGTGAAGAGTCTACTTCTCACTCTCCCTCTTCCCCAGCTCATGTTCTCTCTCTCAAATAATAAACAAACAAACAAACAAACAAACAAATAAATAAAATCTTTAAAGAGAGAGAGAGATAGAAATATCAGAAAATTCTTAAAGTTCCAAAAAGGCAAACAGTTCTCTGGTAGACACAAATTTTCCCTGCCTAGGGTGCTTTAATAAATAATTAACCTTATAGTTATTTGTTTATAGCTAAGAGAGGAATCTTGTCATATAGCAATAAATTATTGCTCTAATATAAGAAACAAAATGGAATAAGGTTTGTATTTCTAAAAGGTATATATTTTAGATTTTTTTCCAAAGCATTTCAAACAACTTGCAATGTCTTAAATCAATTTCCATATACCATGGACCCTTCAGAACACACTGCGGAACACAGCTAAGTGGTAGAAGCTCCAAAACAGGGTAGCAAAGAGGGCAAGATGGGGACAATGACACGTATGGGCAATGAGATTCTCTGCTAAGGAGCAGCCCAGTTGCCCAAAGTTAGAGAGCTTTTTTCTTAATTATAAATACTATCAGTTCTAAATCAGTTAAAATTATTACATAATATAGAACTATTTTCAGTGTACAAAATTAAGAGCATCCAAGAAACAGACAAATGGAAAGTAATTCAGAAACAAGTCTCTGAATTTGTTGTTGTTTTTTTTTTTTAAGATTTTATTTATTTATTTGACAGAGAGAGAGATCACAAGTAGGCCAAGAGGCAGGCAGAGAGAGGGAAGCAGGCTCCCTGCCGAGCAGAGTCTGATGTGGGGCTTGATCCCAGGATCCTGAGATCATGACCTGAGCTGAAGGCAGAGGCTTTAACCTACTGAGCCACCCAGGTGCCCCAAGTCTCTGAATTGGTTTCCAGGTGTTCTTGCGAGAGAACTTTAAGTTAGGTCAACATGGAAATTAGACAAATGACAAAAAACAGAGATATGTGGACATACCTCTGAAAAACTATCTAAATACTTTTCTTAATTCAGTTTAGTTAATGCTTATTTAGTCCCTTCTATACGTAACAACATGTCTGCTTCTCTGTTATGTAGCTTGTGATTCCCAAGACCTCACTCAGTTTAAATGTTCGCAAATTTTTTTAAGCTTTCAATTTTGGCTAAATAGTTTTCACTCACTGATTTTGGACCTGAACTTCTATATTTAGATTAATAATGAAACTTGAAAGAAAATTCAACTGACCTTGCTAATGTTCTTTCTTATCCTTTTCCTTTTCTAAAGTTGTAATTTCTTTCTGTTGGTTCAAAAATTCTATGATATTCCCACAAAACTCTACTTTCATCACTATTATGATATATGCACATTCTACATTTAAAATTTATTCCAACTTACACAAAAAATAAAAGGATAACAATGAGGACTTATTATTCACATTGGAGACCACTTCATAAAAGGATTCATCATAGGTTTCCATTAAACATAGTGCTTCCTTCAATGCAGTTATACTCTTGAATTTAAGAGTATAAATTCATGAATTTTGAATTAAATTTTTATGAATGTATCTATTGCCCAAAGTGCAGTAAACCATAACCTATGAAAATCATTATATTTCATGATAGATCAAATGAAACAAGGCTCACAGATTTCTATTAAATCTTAGTTTGGAGGGGTTTTGTTTGTTAAGGAAATTCAAGAGTTCATAGCTTCATTTAAGCATCACAAGACGCTCTAAATATCATGAGACAGTAGGTCAAGGTAATGCTACCTCCCTAATGAGACATGGTGTGGGGAGAATTACATGAGGGAGAGCAAGAAAAGGAATAAACTCCTGGATAATGTCAGGGTTCAATGCTCCATGAATATTCTCATGTTTCTCCATGGTTAGAACTTTTTAAGCAAAGATTCCTAGCAACCTGCTTAAAGAGTAACTGAATAGAGACCCTAAAAATAGAGATCTCTGGAGAGACCTCTTAACTCTCTTTGAAGCCATTCACTTGCCTTTCAGGGTGTGAAATAAGATCTTCCCATCCTCTCTCCAGAGAGGAATTGTTTAAATTCGAGAGCAAAAGTCTCTCTACCTCTTCTGAGGGGAGGACAAGCAAATATGCCAGCCACTCTATATGAGACCTAAAATTCATAATCTGGGGGTTCCTCTCTTGTGGTGCCATGCAAGGACATCAGGTCTTAATTATGTCACTGTGTGGAGAAGTGGGGCCTGGGGAACGGGCACTAAGATGCTCTGTGAGAAGTTATTTGTCTATTTTCTGATCCAGAAAACTTGTGTTCCCTGCCAGGATAAATAGATACAGACATTTAAAAAAATGAAAGATAAAAAGATAATTTGGGGATAAAGAAATGTGCTCCATGCACGTACTGCACGTACTGGGTGTAGTGCAAAACAATAAATCTTGTAACACTGAAAAAAATAAATAAATAAAATTTAAAAAAACAAAGAAATGTAATTAAATTGAGGGCAGAGGGAAGAACTCTCTTACATAGACCAGAATTTCTCAACTTTGTCACTGACTTTTGAACCAGTTCATTCTCTGTTGTGGGCAACCATCCTGTGCATTGTAATGACGTTTCGTAGCACCCCTGGCCTCTACCCACCAGATGTCAATAGCTCCAAAGCTGTCTCCAGACATTGCCAAATGCCTCCTGGAGTACAAAATCACCCCTGGTTGAGAACCGCTGATATAAACAGATTAAATGTCACCAATTATGGCCTCAAATTCATAATAGGCTTCAAACATGGCCTATTAAGTGGCCATAGTGCAACTGCATTTCTCCTTTTGCTTTACCAAACATTATTACCCTAGTAGTACTTTGGATCATTAAATTCAGGTTACTATATCCCAAAGCAATACTTTGGGGGATTATCCTATTTAGAATACTAGCTCTCCTGAAAAAATTATGTGATTTACTAAAGATAGTCCAGTTAGCTGGACAGTGGTAGGCCAATTTTATATGTATGTGTGTGTGTATATATATATACATATGTAATATATATATATATAGGTTTTTTGCCATCTACAGAACTTCAAGGTTGGAAGAGACATAACCACTCATCACTTTCTGACCATACTTTTATCCTTTTTTAGGTTTTTATTTAATTTTTACTTAATTCCAGTTGGTTAACATACAGTGTAATATTAGTTTCAGGTGTACAATATAATGATTCCATACAATACCCGATGCTCATCATAAGTGCCCTCCTTAATCCCCTCACCTATTTCACCCATCCCCCCACCCAGCTCCCCTCTGACAACCATCAGTTTGCTCTCTATACCTAAGAGTCTCTTTCTTGGTTTGTCTCTCTCTCTCTCTCTCTTTTTGCTCATTTGTTTTGCTTCTTTTTTTTAAATTTATTATTTTTTAAGATTTTATTTATTTATTTGTCAGAGAGAGAAAGCACAAGCAGACAGAGTAGCAAGCAGAGGCAGAGAGAGAAGCAGGCTCCCTGCAGAGCAAGGAGCCCGATGCGGGACTCAATCCCAGGACCCTGGGATCATGACCCAAGCTGAAGGCAGTAGCTTAACCAACTGAGCTACCCAGGCATCCCTGTTTTGCTTCTTAAATTCTACATAGGAGTGAAATCATATGGAATTTGTGTTTCTCTGATTTATTTCACTTAGCATAATACTCTCTAGATCCATGCATGTCAATCCAAATGACAATATTACATTCTTTTTTATGGCTGAGTAATGTGTGTGTGTGTGTGTGTGTGTGTGTGTGTGTATACACATACATATATATAACTATATATTATATGATATATAGTATATAGTACATATGTATTGCCTGTAATATGTAATATATATTACATATAATATGTAACTACATATAATGTGTATATGCCTATACATGTATATGCTTTAATATTCTCCATAATATTCCTGGAGAGTTAGGTCCACCCAATGCTTGAACATCTCCACTGATAAAAAAAGTTATTGCTTTCTAGATAATATGGAATTTTAGAATTTCCTTCCTTAAATTGAGGAAAAACTATCTCCTTTTAGCTTCAACCATTGATCTAGTGGGTCATTCAAACAAATCAAAATACCTTCCCACATGACAGAATATAATATGTTTGTATTCAATAGCATATTTCTCAAATTTTTTTTAAATACCTATAATTCCTTCTACCATATTTGGTAGAGCAGGATTTTAAGTTCTTCTATCTTCTTTCATCATTCTGTCAAATATTTACAGTTTGTTCATGGAGCTTTTATAATCTGGTTTCTAAAATTGAATGCCATACCCCAAGTGTGATCTGAACATTATACTGTAAGAGCAGATAACATCATGTCCCCTTTCTAGATACTACATTTCTTTTAATGTAGCCTAAGATAGCTGTGTTTAGCAATAAAGCAAACAGAGAAAACAATGATAGAGGGACTTCTTGAAGTCAGCGATATAATTTTGATGAATAATAAAGAAAACAGAGATTCTGTTTTATTTCTGTCTTCTCTAACAAGGAAAATTATCTCTTGAAAGAACATCTTAAAAGCAGGAATGGCTTTATCTCTTTTGTCAGACAAACTATGCCATTAACTTATATTGAACTTACTCTCAATTTCAACTAGAAAATGTCCCCTTCATATATATGCTGTCAAATCCCCTCCTATCTTTATTTGTAAAGTTAGTATTTAGATCCAAGTTTAGAATTTTACATTTAGTTTCATACCAGTGAATCTCTGTAATAATATTTTCTAGATGTTTATTTAAGATTAACATTGAACTCCCAAGTCTACAGTTTTAAACTCTGCACTTTCATGCTTTCAGAAAAATGTAAGTTTGCCTGCTCCTCTCTCCTATGACCTCATACTGCTATATACATTTATGTACATACTTACCCCCTTTCATAGCCACTTTCTATAATATTTTTTTCTACAAAAATGAATGAACCCCTTCAAGAGGGGGTGACTTTTGCCATCAATGGACTTGTTCAAACATAGGATAGATATCTAAGTTACTAAGAATTAGTAACTAAGAATTACTCTTACTAAGTTACTAAGAATTCTCTTTCAGATAATAATTCATTTTGATATAAAAGACAAAGGCAAATATGTATTTTCTTTATTATTAACAAAATTATACCACTGATGTCAAGCAACACATCTATCTTTATTAGTTTGTTCTATTGCCAATATAACATTAAGGTCTCTCTTGATGTTCTCATTTTTTCTGAGGCTCCATTTCTGAACTCCAGTCAAGGTTATGTTTGACCCAAGATGTTCTGGGAGATGTAAATAAGAATTAACACTGAGCTTGGAACACTGCTCAAAATAAGAAAGAAGTTGTCCAAGAAACTAAACAGGATATAAACTTCCAGGATTGCATAAATATACTGAATATTATGGAATAACTGGCTTTGTCTTCACCTACTAAAATATATAAACTTAAAATTTTACACTAGCTTAACAAAAATTCCTTAGAAGTCCTAGAGCAAAGAACTAGAAGTAAGAGCTTTATCAATAGGAAAAATAAAAATAATCTGGAAGCAATACAAAATGTCATATTTCTATATGCTAATAATAAAGCAGCAGAAAGTGAAATTAAGAAAACAATCCCATTTACAAAAGCACCAAAAATAATACAATACCTAGGAATAAACTTAACCAAGAAGGTGAAAGGTGTATTCTGAGAATCACAAAATGTTGATGAAAGGGGATGCCTGAGTGGTTCAGTCAATTAAATGTCTGCCTTTAGCTCAGGTCATGATCCCAGGGTCCTGGGATTGAGTCCCTCATTGAGCTCCTTGCTTCAGTGGGGAGCCTATTTCTCCCTCTGCCAGCCACTCCCCTTGGTTGTCCTCTCAGTCTCTCTCTCTCTCTCTCTCTCTCTCTGATAAATCAATCTAAAATGTTGATGAAAAAAATTGAAGATGACACAAACAAATGGAAAGGTATTCTATGCTCATAGATTGGAGGAAAAATATTGTTAAAATGTGCATATTACTGAAAACAATCTGCAAATTTATTGCAATCCCTGTCAAAATACCAATAGCATTTTTCACAGAGCGAGAACAATCTTAAAACTTGTATGCAACCACAAAAGATCCCAAATAGCCAAAGTCATCTTGAAAAAGGAAAGCAAAGTTGGAGGTATCACATTCCAGATTTCAATTTATACTACAAAGTTGTAGTAATTAGAACAGCATGGTATTGGCACAAAAACAGACATACAGATCAGGATAGAAAAGCCCAGAAACAAATGCTTGATATCATGATCAATTAATCTTCAACAAAAGAGGCAAGAATGCACAATGGGAAAATGATAGTCTCTTCAACAAATGGTGTTGTAATATGAAAACTGGACAGCTAGCTACCTGCAAAACAATGAAACTGGACCACTTTCCTACACCATAAACAAAAGGAAATTCAAAATGGATTAAGGGCTTAAAGATGAGTCCTGAAACCAAAAAAATCCTAGAAGAGAGCATAAACAGTAATGTCTCTGACACTGACCATAGCAACTTTTTCTAGATATGTCTCCTGAGACAAGAGAAATAAAAGCAAAAATGAAAATTTGGACTATATCAAAATAAAAAGCTTTTGCACAGCAAAGGAAACTATCAAGAAAATGAAAAGACAACCTACTGAATGAGCAAAGATATTTATTTGCAAGTGACATATCCAATAAAGGGTTATTATTAAAAATATATAAAGAATTTAGGGGTGCCTGGGTGGCTCAGTAGGTTAAAGCCTCTGCCTTCAGCTCAGGTCATGATCCCAGGGTCCTGGGATTGAGCCCTGCATCGGGCTCTCTGCTCAGCAGGGAGCCTGCTTCCCCCTCTCTCTCTGCCTGACTCTCTGCCTCTCTGCCTACTTGTGATCTCTCTCTCTCTCTGTCAAATAAATAAATAAAATTTAAAAAAAAGAATTTATATAACTCAACACACAAACAAAACCAAATAATCCAATTAAAAATAGGCAAAAGGCATAAATAGACATTACTCCAAAGAATGTATAGAATTGGCCAACAGACATATAAAAAGATGCACAACATCACTTGTAATCAGGAAAATGCAAAACCACAATGAGGTATCACTTTATACCTGCCAGAATGGAGTTAAAATAAAAAACTCAAGTAAAAGTGTTGGTGAGGGGTGTAGAAATAAGAACCCTTGAGCACTGTTGGTGCAAATGTAAACTGGTGGCCACTGTGGAAGACAGTATGGAAGTTCCTCAAAAAAATTAAAAGTAGAACTATCCTATGATCCAGTAATCACACTACTCAGTATTTGCCCAAAGAATATGAAAACACTTGAAATGATATATGCACCCCTATGTTTATTGCAGCATTATTTATAATCGTCAAATTGTGGAAGTGGCCCAAGTGTCCATTAACTGATGAATGATAAGGAAGGTATGGTGTATATATACAGTGGAATATTATTCAGCCACAAAAAAAAAAAAATGAAGTCTTGCCACTTGCAATGACATGGGTGAAGCCAGAGAGTATTATCCTAAATGAAATAAGTCAGAGAAAGACATTTATATGATTTCATTCATATGTGGAATTTAAGAACCAAAACAAATGAAACAAGGGGGGTAAAAGACACAAACCAAGAAATAGACTAACTATAGAGAACAAACAGGTGGTTTCCAGAGGGGAGGTGGGGCGGATGGGTGAAATAGGTGATGAGGATTAAGAGTACACTTATTCTGAAGAGCACTGTGTAATATATAGAATTGTTAAATCACTATATTGTATGCCTGAAGCCAGTATAATATTGTAATGTTAACTATGCTGGAATTAAAATTTTTAAAAATATATCCTGGAAGCTTTGAAGCACCTGATAGATACTGTCTAATATTTGTGTGGGGATGTGGGGGGAGCAGAGAGAGCCATCCCTATCCCCACACAAATATCAGACAACATCTATCACAAAAATGCCCAATGATTTTGATATACAGTCACCATCTATGTCTGTTTATATTTCCTATACTTTTTTTTACAAGGCAACTTAAGGACCATTGATACTATAAAAGTTTTCTTGAACAACCCTGTTATTCCTTTAACATCTTTAAGTTACTTGCTTAATATTCTGTCATGCCTCCCCTACCCTGTAAATTTATTAGAGACAACAATGACATCTGGATTTCCATATATACCCTCAAGCAACTAGGAAGAATAGGTAAATTTGTTGAACTGAGCCCTCCACCAAAAGCTATACCTACAATAAATGTTTGAAAGAAAAGTTATTTTATGCATCAGTATTTTTGCTTTGTAGTAATAATCTGTCTGTCAACTTCTAGCAAACAGTATTTTTCCTGATTAGTTTTTGTTCCATTTGCTATCCCTGATAGCCTTTTAATTAGGTTTCTTGTTTGTCAAAAGCCAGTTTGCTATGCTTCTTCTCCTTCATGGATTCAAAAATAATCAGGGTAAGTGTTGTATAAATTGTATAGGATGACATGCTGTCATGATCAATTACTAATTAATTTCAGATTCTTTCTGCTCTCATGATGTGGGTGCACTCTCTCAAATGAGAAACAATAAACAATTATTACACATTTTGTGTTTGTTAAAGCATTTCATAATTAATAGTAGAGATTAATTCTTAAACAAGTGTTTTCATCCAAGTGTTAGCAGACTCTGTTGTGAAGAAACTACCGTTAATTTTTTTATTCAAGGAAGCCAGTGATCATTACTAGGCAACATATGAATATACGAGGAGAAAAAAATTCATCTTGGATAGAACTCCCATATACGATTAAAGGAGAAACATTTTAAAGAAGAGTCAATAAGAGGGTTCTTCATGTTTTTGATAATAAAAACATATCACCCAACAACTATTGAGCTCTTTCTATATACCAAGTACTTAACATGTATCTTGCCATTTAACTTTAACACCAACTAAATGGCATTGGTACTATCATGATATGGATTAGGAATCTACTGTGCCATTAGACCACTTATCACGTACTAGGGCTTCAAATGAGTTGGGCAAAACCATACAGCACTTACTAATCAGTAAGCTTTATTGGGGAAAGGGAGAAATGTAAAAGATGAGAGTCAGCACTGAGAAAGCATGGGTTCCGATATGCTCATTATCTTATAGTAAGGCTTGTCAAGCAGGATACTCTGCTAAACTCTTGGTCTGATTCCATATTCTTTACCTTTAACAGGGTATTTATGCTACAGTGGTTGGGTCAGGGGGAAATAATCAGACTGCAGTCTGGTTTGGGATATCAGCAGTTTATAGCAGTTGTCTGGAAGATAGTTCCTAGGCCCTAGAAATCTTGAGGCCTGAACTATCTCAGCTTCTCCTATCACAGAAAGTCCCCAGAGTAGCTGCTTCCACTAACAGAAAGACCTAGGCCTCAGCAAGCAATCTGTCCAGGGGGCCCAGGATGAATACCCCTGGTTAAGTTTGGATTATTTTTAATTGAATCACAGAAATTAAGTTTTAGGAAGATTAAATAACTTACCCAGGATCAGAAGACAGTTGAATGATATTATTGGAATGTCAACTAAAGCAGCTGACCTAGAACTGTGAGCCTGTGAAACATCTTTTTTGGAATAATATAGTAAAAAACTGAGACTGTTTACTATCAACAGTCTATAATAATGACATACCAAGATGTAATCTAGGTAGAAAGAAATTAAAGCAAAAAGAAGCACAAGATGCAAGAGGAAAGGATGACCAAGATGATTGACAAACATGTAGATAATTTTCAATAAACACTGTCTGAATTAAGAAATAAAAGGAAAACAATATCTAATTTGTGGATTAAAAAAGAACAAATAATGGATAGTAATACCATATAAATCAGGATAAGATGATTGGAGTCTATATATTCCAGGGTGTATATGTCTTTTAGAAAGGGATTTTAATATGATATTTAGACTCAGATTTGTATAATAATATTTCAAAAATAACTATTTAAAAAGAGAAATATGTATAGTTATGAAACAGAACAGGAAAAATGAATAAGAAAACAAAGGTACTCTATCAAAAGATTAAAAAGGCAAGAAAAAAAGAAATGTAAAAATGTGGAATAAAATAAAAATCACAATATAAGATGGTTGAAACACGTATAAATATTCCAGTAATCAAAACAAATTTCAAAAAATCTTGCCATGTAAACTACAGAGAATTTTGAACATTTTTCCCACTCAATTACATGCAGTGTATGAGAGGCACAGTGTCTTAGCTAAGGATGTTATAACAGAATAGCATAGCTGGGTGGTATATACAGTAGACATCTATATCTCACAGTTCTAGAGGCTAAGTCTAAGATCAAGGTGCTATCAGATTTGGTTCCCGGTGAAATCTGTTCTTTAGGTTTCCAGACAGCTGCTTTCTTGCTGTATCCTCAAAGACCAGAGAAAGAGAGAGAGAGAGATTGAACTCTAGTCTCTCTTTTCTCTTTAAAGACTTTAATCCCATTCATAGAGGCCTCATCCTCATGACCTCATTTAAACCTAATTACTCCCAAAGTCTCATCTCCAAATACCATCCCATTGAGGGTTAGAGCATCAACATACGAATTTTGGGCAACACAAACCTTTAGCCCAAAACACATGCACAATTGATAAGGATACAGGAAAAGCTGAATGTAGAAGGACAGGAGATTATCTTTTATATATCAGACCAATATTAGGCACAATAAAGCTGGGGTCACTACTTACTAGCCAATATAGATTTTTAGACAGAAAGCATCATTAGAAATAGATACGGACACTAAGTTATGATAAGAGGTTCAGTTCAAAAAAAAAGAAAAGAAGAAGTTCAGGGGTGCTTGGGTGGCTCAGTCATTAAGCGTCTGCCTTCGGCTCAGGTCATAATCCCAGGGTCCTGGGATCGAGCCCTGCATCAGGCTTTTTGCTCGGCAGGGAGCCTGCTTCTCCCCCTACCATTCCCTCTGCTTGTGTTCCCTCTCCAACTGTGTTTCTCTCTGTCAAATAAATAAAATCTTAAAAAAAAAAAAAAAAAAGAAGTTCAGTTCAACAAGAAGATATTACACTTCTAAACTTCAACTAGCCCAAGAAAACAACATATATAGAGCAAAATTTGATAGACTTACAGAAAGAAAAGGACAAATTCACCATTATAGTAAGTGGTTTTATCACTTCTCTGACAATTTTTGCCTCAGGCACATTCACTTGTTCACATATTATCTATAGCTGCTCTGGGGCTTCCAGTGTCAAAGTTGAGTGGTTGATAGAGATGACATGATCCACAAAGTCTGAAATAATCTACTATTTGGCCTTTTACAGAAAAAGTGAATCAACCCTTGCCCAGAGGATGATTCTGAGACAAATATTTGAGGAAGTAGCTTATCGTCAATGTGCAGGGAACACTGGTAGAAAGGTGAGGAAAGATGATAGGGAAAAGAAGGCAGTCACGAAAGTATGTGCCAGTCAGCTACAACTGTGGATAACTGATGCTTAGTTCTATGGGGTAACTCTGGGAACCATTATAGAAGAGAGAATGACAAGGGTCCCAACTGTAGTCCTAACAGAGCCAAAGTATTGCAGTGAGAAGGGAAGGAAAGTGTAAGGAAAGTAAGGAGAAAGTAAGGAGAGACGGCAAAAGAGCAGGCCCTCATCTTAATCCTACCTCCTTTAAGCACACATTTCTGAGCCAAGTTCAGATCTGAACTAAGGAAATGGGGAGAATTTTTGAATTGGATCAACAACTGAAATTTAAGTTAAGATTTCATTGGGATTTTTGACAACTGAAAATAAGACTGTTCTAATGTCTGAGATGGTGAAAGCCATTGAGATTTGTCTGAGGAATCTCCCTGAGATGAAGCAGGAAGAGCCTACGATGCTTCAGGATTTGGGAGGGAGGAAATGAATACTATTTCATAACTGCATCTCGCCAGTCCAGCTTATTTAATTAAACATTAATAAGAAACAGCTCCCAAGGTGCTAGGACCTATGAAGATCACAAAACAGCATAATGTGTGAGAGAGATTGGGATAGAAAGCAACATTAGAGTGGAAGGCAAAGGTTTCTCTAAAGAGACCTGGTGTGCACCATGGATTATGGTAGGCACTAAAAATGCAGGCATGAAAAACAAAGATGCCATAGGAAGAGAGAGATGAAAAAGACAGCATAGAAAGACCTACTATCACAGTAAGTAGTATCATGCAAACACAAACTGACATCAAACTAAATCATACAGAGAGAGAGAGAGAGGAAATCAATGGTTGCTGAAGAAGTAGTACAGTGATGTATCAGGACTCTATTTTAGAAATATTACTGTGACAGTAAAGTGGAAGGTGGACTAGAGGAGCGAGTGCCAGAAAAAGGCAGTAATAACAGAACTAGAAAGAAAGGGAATTACTAAATGGACATTAAGTCAACCCAGTCTGGCCACTGTCTAGGAATAGATATGTGATTTTTCACTTGAGTAAGTTCCATGATCATCCCAAAAAGGGGGAAAAAGCACACATTGAGGGAGAAGTTTCCCTAAAACATCCACTGAGTTATCTGAAAGGGTCATCACAGGAGTCTTGCCTCTATACCTATTCTTCAAGGCTCGTGCTGGATGTTATTCCCGGGAAATAAATTTTCCCTCCCTGCATTTATTGTCTGTATAATTGTGTGCATATTACGTGCATTCTTCATCTAGTGTTCTGAAGTTTGTGATTTATTAAGTCACTCTAACATGAGCTTGGAAGGTTGGGATGAATTGAGTCATTTTTACTTTTCAAAGAGCCAAAGTAGACATGAGACCCATAATAGGTACTCAACAAAACTGAAAAAATGTGTGAATTAATGCATAAATACTTATCCCTCAACCCACATTTACCACAACTGAAGACTATGACATGGCCAGATGGTTTCCCTCCTCCTAAGATAATTACTAAAAGCATCTCTAACTTACGCTTATTTCAAAGAGAGAAGGAAATTGAATTGACTGTTTTAAGCAGTAAGTAGAAGCAATAATATCTCCTCTCTCTCTTGTTTTCTCTCCTTCCCTCCCCCCACACACATATTCCCCATCCCCCAGGTTACAACACTGAAGTCATAGGGTAAAAAAGGAACAATATTTTCAGTAACAAAACTTAACATTTATTGAGCACTTTCCACTTGCCAACACAACAGCAAGTATATTATATGCATTATCTCATTTCATTCACTCATTAGTTGAATGAAAGATCTAGGCAAAGATCTAAGCGTCAGGGATACGGTAGTGAACAAAACAAAACAAAACATGTTTTCTATCCTCATGGATGCGAGGAGTAGGCGAATATGAACAAGGAATAAGGTAACCAGTAATAAACAAGCAAAATTTAGACTGTGCAATTGTAACAAAGGAATAAGTTTGGAGATATAATAAAAGAATTTGGACACAGAGGGTGCAGGGTGGGTTGAAAGGCCTCTTGAGAAGATGAAATTTAGGCTAAAATGAGGATGCATAGGCCCCAGTCATATAATGGGCTGGAAAAAGTGTGTCTCAGGCAAAGGGAAGAGCAAGTAAAACTAGTCTGAAAGAAAAGTAATAGTCTGGTTTGTCTGAGAAAAGGAAGGAGATGAAAGAGATGAGCCAGGAGGACATGGGTAAGACATAGAGTAGGAAAGGTAAGGAAGGCCGGGCTGTGGAGTGTCTGGTAGGCCACGGTAAGGAAGTTGTTATTATTGAACTTGTAATGGGAAAGTATTGAAATTCATTTTTAAGCAAGAGAATAAGATGATTAAAAGTTTAAGCTCTAGTTGCATGGTGGAAACTCAAATGAAGAAAAGGAGTGAGCTATCTGTAGATCCAAAAGCAGGTCTATCAGCAAGTGTAAAGGGCGAGGAATGGACTGAAGTTTGATCTGTTTGGCCCAAGAGCCAGAATGTCAGTGTGTCTGGAGAAGAGTGAATCAGAAGGTTGGAAAAGAAGGCTGGGCTACGGGAAGGAACTGAATCATATGTGGTTTAATAGGACACGGCAAAAAGTTGTCATTATGTTGTTCAATCTCTTGGAAGAATTTTGAGGAGGTAGGGCTCTGGTCTGATTTATACTTGCAAAGTTCATTCTATCCGCTGTATGGGAAATAGACTTTGGGAACAAAAATGGATTCAGGAAATTGCCCACATGAGCAATTTGATACATTTTTTCAGATATGGCCCAAAGTTTTAAATTCTCATAGGTCTTAATTATGTGGAGGATCAAAATGTTCCTGACATATGATAGGCATATGTTGATTAAGAAAAGAAGTTAAGATTAGAATGAGGTAAGTTTGCCACCAGCAACACAAGCATTTGAACCATAATTAAGTACCACGGTTTTATGGGCATTTATCCAGACCCAATCTGTGAGCTTTATGAGCTTCACTTTATGTTTGCATAAAATCTAATGGGGTGTTTTATTTTGTTCTTGGAGAGACTTTAATTACAAAACATTTTTATAAGTTATAACCATCCTTTACATGGATGCTAAGATATGGCATCATTTGTATGTATTAAGGAGAAAGGAGAAATACTGTGAGCCACTTAAATATTTTCATATAACATTGTATTTCAGTATTAGAGGAAAGAATAAGTATTAAAACATATGGAATAAACAAGCTTACATTATAGAATAACCCAATAAAAATCAAATGTACTTCTAAAAGTAGGATCTCATTAGTTTCTTTTTATTAGTTTTCTAGGGAAAGAGCAGCCTTCAAGAACAGGAGAAAAAACAGCCAAACAACCTTCCTTATAGAAAATTAGAAAATGTTGTATATCTGTGTGCCTAGAACTAAGAGCTATCAAAACTTCAAATAACTTGACTAAAACTAATCTTATTTTACCTGAAATTCTATTTTATCCTTAGGTATTCTGCATTAGATTTTAGCAAAGAGGTTTATTTCTAAATAGGACTATAATGATATATTTTTATTGATACAGTAATGTTCTTCAAGTTTGTACAATTGTTCTCTGCCTCAAAGTGATTGAAAATAGTTTCAAAAGACTCTAATGAGTTTAAGAAATACCATAGATTATTTTCACTGCCCTTTCCATGGGATGGATTCAGAGATGTAGAAAAATTAAATCCTTGTAGGCTTCACTCTTAGTGAATCCAGAGAATAAACATTGTTGAGAAAAGCCCAAGGAAACATCTTCCCATTTACTGGGGAATGTAGACTCCAGGCCATCTAATTAAGTAAAAATTGAATATAGCTCAAAAAGCATCTGACATATTCCATTAAGCATTTTCCCAGATTTTACAATTATTTTGTTTTAGCTCGGGAGACAGAATTTGAATTTAATCTCCCTCCAAAGATATACTTGGCTTCCTTACATTTGAACCACGGTTATGACAGAGCTTCCTACTCAGTCATGGGGCAGAGGGAGAGCTCACTGATTTAGATAAGGAGATTACAGCCACTCAGTTGGGGTATGTGGAATTCAGAGTATTTCCAAGTAAATTAATCTTAATATTTCTGAATACAGCAAACACCTGAAGCTAAAATACTTTAAATTTCTTAAGTAACTTAATCTATAAAATATTTGTATTAACATCTATGGAAAAAAATTTACTTTAACAATGCTCAAAAAAATATATGTCTAAAGCAATTTAAATATACTTTGAACAACCTTCTTCCACACTATTAATTAGAAAGTTGGCATTTTGTTTATGTATAGCTCGAAGAGGCAATATAATAAAGACAATTGGTACCTTCCTTGGGAGTCCTTAGGACCTCTGTAAACTATATGACCCTTGGGAAGTTATTTAACAGTCTGAGCCTCATTGTTTATATCTGAAAAAAAGGGATTGGTAATGTCTAATTCACTATATTTTTATGAAATCTAAATAAAATAAACAGAGCATAACATTTGGTGTTACAGTAGAAAGTAAATATGAGTTCCTTTCTGTCCAATCACTGAAATAACATAAATCCACAAGAAGTATAATCCGAATTAAAACAATTTCTTGTGTGAAATGTTACTGACAAAAAACTGAGGTTATGTTTGCTATAAGTGATGAAAGTATGTCCTATTCCTATCTATGCTATAAACATGAAATAAGTATGCTGAGGTTATAGACTAGAGGAAGGAAAAAACAAAATTAATAGAATCAAAATCTAAGGTATAGGAGGGAAGATGAATTCCAGATAGTGGAAATGGCTCACACTATAATCACCCGGAGACTTGAAAAGAACCAGGAGAATATACCAGATACAACAAAGGAATAGCATTTTTTAAATATTATTTTAGAGATACAGAGACAGAGACCAAGAGTGGAGAGAGGGGCAGGGAGGAGGGAGAGGGACAAGCAGATCTCAACTGGGGATTCCACAACTCTGAAATCAGGACCTGAGCCAAAACCAAGAGTTGGCCACTCAATCAACTGAGCCAGACCAGGTGCCCCAGGAATAGCATTTTATTTATTTTTTTAAGGTTTTCTTTATTTGAGAGAGAGAAAGAGAGAGAGAGAGAGAGAGCGCACATGCACAAGCAAGGGGGAGGGGCACAATGAGAAAGAGAAGCAGAGTCCCTGCTGAGCAGGGAGCCATCCCTGGGCTGGATCCCAGGACATTGAGATCATGACCTGAGATAAGGGAAGGCACTTAACCAACTGAGCCACCTAGGGGGTCCCAGGAATATCATTTAAAACATAAAGAATTCTTATAGATCAATATAGAAGACATTAAAGCTCCTATGGAAAGTGTGGCAAAGACATGAAATTATAGCTTAAAATGAAAAAAATATATATATATATATCGCATTAAACATATGAATAATTTTTCTGCTTTTAAAGGAATAAAGTGATTTAAATGTCATCTGTTGCCTATCCAAGTAAGCAAACTTCATAAAATAGTTAAAGAAGTAGTAGTAGTAGTAGAAGAAGAAGAAGAAGAAGAAGAAGAAGAAGAAGAAGAAGAAGAAGAAGAAGAAAAAGAAGAACCAGTACAGTAAAACCTATGCCTTCACCAACGCTGATGTGAGTGTAAATATGTAATATGTATACCCTTTCTTGAAAGCAACTTCAAAATATCTATGGAGAAATGTTAACAAGAGTTTGTATTCTCTAATTCCGCTTCTAAGAAAATAATTAGATGCAAAAATTGTATGTAAAGATGTTACTTTCAACATTGATTTATAACACTGAAAATTATCTAAATATCCCAATAATGGATTGAATAGAAAAAATGGTAAGTAAGCAATGATTGGCTGTATGGTGGACCATTAAAGAACCAATAAATATATTCCTTTGAATTTTTAGAAATAAGCATTGTTTTTCCTATCCATGAAATCATAAACTTTAATACTCAGGAAATTATAAAATCTTGAATAGATACTACACAGCCTTGTAATAACTTTGGTTTAAAAAAAGACTATACTTAAACCTAGATTAAGAAGATAGGGATGGGGAAAGGAGAACAGTGATTTAGAAAAGTGGATCTCTGTGCCAAGGAAGAGCACTCCCGAGTTAGAGCTGTCATTTAAATACCATTCTAGATCAATATACTAGGCTACTATTCAAAAACTTAAATTGGCATTTTTTTGTTCATAAAATATATTAAGAAGCAATGTATTCAATGTAACCCTTCAGTTAAGAATACGAGCTGTGCGGGGTGTTTGGGTGCCTCAGTCGGTTAAGCAACCAACTCTTGGTATCAGCCCAGGTCAAGATTTCAGGGTCAAGAGACTTAGCTGGAGCCCCTCCACACTCAGCGGGGAGTCTGCCTGAAGATACTCTCTCTGCCCCTCCCCGCTCTCACACATGCATACACATGCATGTGCTCTCTCACTCTCTCTCTAAAATAAATAAATCTTTAAAAAAAAAAAAGAATATGAGCTTTGAGTTCATGAAGTGCTGGGATGAAGTTCTATTCTTTCTGATAGCTGATGACTTAGAGAAGTTATTTAACTCTCCCAAGCTTTAGTTTTCAACTATAACAGAAGGACCCATTATACCTGAGGAATAGTGGTAGGATGAGGTTTGGATGTAAAGTATGTAGCCTATGGCTATAAAGATGGCAGCGATTCCTAGTGTAGTTTCATGGCATTCATTATTACCCAAGCCCCCAAAAAACTTTTATTTAAAAGCCTTTGATTCATCAATTCCATTCACAGTTCTTAAAGACCAACAACTGTCAGGAGCTATGTGAATGGCTTACTGGATGCAAAGATAAATAAGTTACAACCTTTGTTTGCCGCATTAGCTCTATCTGATAATATGCTAGACCCTAGGGCAAAGGATGTTACCATGACCTCTGCCAAGTCCCATATCCAGAAGAGTAAAAAAATATAATAAAATTGTAAAAGTGCCATTAGAGAATGATGTGAAAATGTCTTTAGGGGCTCAAAACAAGAATAACTACCTTGACAATGAAGAAAATCTTCAAAAATTAAAGGCAAGATTTGAACTAGAATATTCACTAGCATAGACTTGTGCATCTCTCCCTCTGACTGAAATTAGCATGTCTAACTTTTCAAAAAATAATAATAATAGTAATGAGATAGATAACTGGTTTGTTTTAGAGGTGTAAAGAAAAAAGCAATGGCATTTTTAATTGTATATCTTGTCTGCAAATAAGGAAATATCTGACATTTAGGAATTGTAAGCATCCCTAAACAAATTTCCATTCAAATTACCAAAATGTATATAAAAGCAGAAGTCAGCAAAAGGAATAAGAAGAACATGCCCAGGTTTGACAAGCATCTAAAGCACTATTGTTGCAAGAGGGTCTTATACACAATTTCATCTATATCATTCAGCAAGTTCTATTGCAATTATCTAGACAGAAAGGCTGCTGAGGAAGAGAGCAGGGAGATGTTTCAGGGCTCCATTCTGCTCCTGCAATTACTTTCATAGATAGGGCTCCAGTTTCAGGGGGAGGCGGTGGAAGGAGAAGCGATAAGGAGCTAGCATTAAAGGCATAAGTGAAGGATAACTTTTAACAAAGAGAAGTTTCAAGTCACAGGGATTTTATTTAAGTATCTTATTAAACCAAATGTCCTTTGCAAGCTTAAAAAACTTGGGCTCAATCCTGGTGACTAGAGATATCTGTGAGTTCTGATGGGGAGGGTGGAACCCAGCCACAAGGTGGGGAGGAAGGGGAGTGAGAAGAAAAGAACTTACCTCTGGCTAAAAGCAGGACTTCCAGTGGTAGCCACAATGGGAGTAACCACGAAGGGGACTGGCAGTGGGTGCAAGAGTGGAGCTTAGACCACAGGGAGAAACAGCTGGCCAGGGCTGGCAAATTTCTCGGGTTCAAACACATGGAATGTTTAGAGTAGGGAATCAGCCTACCTCACTCCGGAGTTTCCAAGTTTATTCACAAACATTATGTAATGAAGGTACTGCTGATCACTGTTCTGGTTTAAGGTCCTCCCCAAGAAGCTTCTCACTTCTGGTCTCTTTAGTTCTCTACTTTTCTCTGTGCTTATGAGTATCTTGGGGTATTACAGGTGATGGAGTATAGGAGAAATAAATGTACTTCCTGGGATTGCAGAAAAGGTAAATGTAAGCAAGAGCATATGGTGAATGAGGGATAAAAAAGAAGCTAAGATTGGAAAGATGCACTTGGGGATGGTGAGAAAAAGCCTGGTGAGTCACCACCAAGTTCAGATTTTAATTGTTCTGTAGGCAATAGTGAACTACTGGAAGGGTATCTGCAAGTCAATGACATGTTTCAGCCAGGCATTTTTAAAAACATAACTATGGAGGATATTTGGGGGGAAAAAAACAAACAAGCATTTGAGACAGGGAATCCAGTTAGTTAACTATAATTACAGTTAAAGAAAGAAATAATAATGTTGAGCCAAGATAGAGTAGTGGTAATGGGAGAGAAAAAAAAAAGAGAAAGCAGGGGGATGAAGTGACAGTGACTAATGTTTCTAATAAGCAAATATGAAGCTAACAATGCCATCTATACAGGATGAAGGAAGGATGTCCGGGGCATGGGGAAGGTCATGAACTTGGTTTAAAGCAGGCTGAGTATGGAGTAGTACTATAACCATTAATGTAAAACAAAACAAAACAAAAACCCAAAACTTAAATTTTAAGGCCATTTTTTATTTCCATCAAGGAGATGATTAAAGAAAATCTTAATGTTTTGAAACCCCAAAACTAGGTAGTGATTTCTTATATCACAAAAGGATTCTTTAGTCTGTAAGAATTGGTTCCCCCAGGCTCAAATCATAATTTTGCCTGATACATCAAAATCACGATTGATTGTTTAGTATTTATTATGTCTAGAGATAAATAAGAAGGTATTACTTTGTGATAGGATAATGTAAATGCAAACTAAAATTCCCTAGAGAAGAGATAAAGTGAGGAGATAAAGAGAGGAACAGAAGAAAAGGAGAAGGCAAGGTGAGAAAGGCAGAGAAACTCACAAAAGAAAAAGAACTTGAATTTCAGGCAAGAGTAGCCAGCACAGGAAGAGCAAGAGGGCAAAGTACCTAAACTTTGTTGAAGGGTAGAGAATCAGACTTAAGGAAAAAAAGAAATACTCTAATGTGAAAGAGCACACAGAGCATCTCTTAAAGTCCAATATTCATTTTGTCCTGTGAGCTCTTGAGGGTTTCAGGATAGTCACCCCCCCTTAAAGGAGAAGCTTTGAAATCTCCTTCAGTCTCTAAAGCCCCAAATTCTGCCTCTTATTAACGCTGTGATCTTAAGCAGATGATTTGACCTCAGCCCCAATGTATGTACGTGTGAAACAGAGATAATGCCTAAATGATTGATGTGAAAATTGAATGAGATAATGTAGTTTGGTACCTGGTACATAGTAAGCATTCAACAAATGGTAGTTGTTATTATTATGAATAAGAAAAAATTCATACATGGTTCCAAATGATTTCATAGTCCACCATTAGGTATTACTTCATTGCCCTTCTCAGCTGGTCTTTTATTAATTAAAGTTCACCCCGGGAAGAATAATTCATTCCAGTTGCTAACATAGGGTGACCTACAATTCTTCAACTAATCCCATTTTCTAAGCACCAGGGGAGATTTAGGGTAGCTTGATTCCAAAATCATATATGAAATGCTAAACAACAACATCCCCAAAAATCTGCAGGAGAAATGGAGAAAACACCATTTTAGAATTTGGCATGGCCCACCCCAACATCAAATATATCAAAAATAATTGATAAAATCCTGACTTTCTCTTAATAAAGAAAATGATAAGAGAAGAAGTCACAGAGTAAAAAGAGTATAAATTTAGCAAGAAGTGCCAATGAGAGTGTTGAAGATGTGAGTATGAAATGAAAATTTGACATTGTGAGAGTGTTGAAGATGTGAGTATGAAATGAAAATTTGACATTGAGTTCAGGATTCTCAAAGGTGAGCAAAGATACTGGAGATGAGTTAGAGGGAAAATCCCCAAAAACTGAAGAACAAGTCTGAGTCTAGACACCAGTCCAGAAACAAAGAACTCAAGGATAAAGAGAGGGTAGAGTTTAATGAAGAGACCTAGATAGATGCCTATTGGATTCGCATCTAGGATTGCGTTGCTTTATTTACATTTCTTTTACAGCAAAATTGTCTCTCAATATTGAGTCATGAGATTCTATAAATTATTTTTGATAATGTTACCATATTAATAATTCTTGCTCAGATCTCACTATAGTGAAAGTGGATATTATATATTTTTTAAGAATTCCACCTCTTTTTTTTTAAAGACCATTTCTTTCTTTATTTGAGAGAGAGCACAAGCAGGGTGAGTGGCAGAGGGAGAGGGAGAAGCAGGCTCCTCACTGAGCAGGGAACCTGATACGGGGCTCAATCCCAGGACCTATCATGACCTGAGCCAAAGGCACTTAACTGACTGAGCCACCCAGGTGCCCCCAAAATTCAATCTTTTAAAAGAGAAGGTAATTTTAAAGGTGAAAATAATTTTATAAAAATAAAAAAATTTTAGGGGCACTTAGGTGGCTCAGTGGGTTAAAGCCTCTGCCTTCGGCTCAGGTCATAATCTCAGAGTCCTGGGATGGAGCCCTGCATCGGGCTCTCTGCTCAGCAGGGAGCCTGCTTCCCCCTCTCCCTCTGCCTGCCTCTCTGCCTACTTGTGATCTCTTTCTGTCAAATAAATAAATAAAATCTTTAAAAAATAATAAAAACTTAAAAAAAATTAAAAATTTTATAAAAAAATGCTATCATAAGTTGATCATACAACATGTGCCCACCTCCCATTTTAAGGGTGATGAATTCATGAGTTTGTGGAATAAAATCAAAACTTTGATACCATGTACTGTATCTCTCCTATTATTACAGTGTCATATTTTTCTTAAAAAATAAATACATAACAAATATAACATTTTTTCATCATGATAAGTATACTCTTTAATCCCCATCACCTATTTCACCTGTTACCCCCTTCACCTCCCCTCTGGTAAACATGTGTATGGTGAAAGAAAATGGTCCAGTTTCATTCTTTTCCATGGACCTGTCCAGTTTTCCCAGCACCATTTTTTGAAGAGACTTTTTTCCTTTGTATATTCATTCCTCCTTTGTCACAGATTAACAGACCATATAATTGTGGGTTTCTATCTGGGTTTTCTTTTCTATTATATATATTCTATAAGTCCGGTTTTATGCCAGTAGCATGCTGTTTTTATTACTACCACTTTGTAACATAACTTGCAATCTGGAATTGTCATACTTTATATGATATATGCCAGCTTTTTCTCTTTCAAGATTGATCTGGCTATTTAAGGTCTTCTGTGGATCTATACAAATTTTAGGATTATTTTTTTCTAGTCCTGTAAATAATGCCATAGGTATTTTGATAGGGATTGCATTAAATCTGTAGATTGTTTGGGGTAGCATGGACATTTTAACAATATTTTTTCTTCTAATCCATGAGCAGGCCATGTCTTTCCATTTCTCTTTGTAGGTCTGATTTTCTCTCATCAGTGTTTTATAGTTTCCAGAGTGCAGGTCTTTCCCCTCTTTGGTTAAGTTTATTCCTAGGCATTTTATTGTTTTTGGTGCATCTGTAAAGAGAATTATTTTCTTAATTTCACTTTTTGCTGCTTCATTATTAGTGTATAGGAATGCAACAGATTTTTATACACTGATTTTGTATCCTGTGACTCTACTGAATTCATTCATCAGTTCTAGTAGTTTTTATGTTGCAGTCTTTAGGGTTTTCTATACATAGTATCATGTCATCTGCAAATAGTGAAAGTTTTGCTTCTTCCTTACCAAGTTGGACGCCTTTTATTCTTTTTTCTTGTCTGATTTTTCTGGCTAGGACATCCAGTACTGTGCTGAATAAAAGTCATGAGTAGGGGACATCCTTTTCTTGTTCCTGACCTTAGGGGAAAAGCTCTATTTTTTCACCATTGAGTATGATGTTGGCTATGGGTTTTTCATATAAGGCCTTTATTATATTGAGGTATGTTCCCTCTAGACCCACACTGAAGAGGGTTTTTATGAATGTTCTACTCTGTCAAATGGTTTTCTGCATCTATTGAAATAGCTATGTGTTTTTTATCCTTTCTCCTATTGATGTGATGTAGCATGTTGATTGTTTTGCAAATATTGAACTACTGTTACATCCTGGGAATAAATCCCACTTGATCATGGTGTATGCTTTTTTTAATGTATTGTCAGAATTGGTTTGCTAGTATTTTATTGAGGATTTTTGCATCTATATTCATGAGAGGTATTGGCCTGTAGGGGTGTGTGTGTGTGTGTGTGTGTGTGTGTGTGTGTGTGTGTGTGTGTGTCTGGTGTCTTTATATGGTTTTGTTATCAGGATGATACTGGCCTCAGAATAAATTTGGAAATTTTCCTTTCTCTTCTATTTTTTAGAATAGTTTGAGAAATATAGGTATTGACTCTTCATTTTTTTAAGTTTTTATTTAAATTTCAATTAGTTAACATGCAGTGTAATATATGTTTTGGGTATATAATTTTTGATTCAACACTTCCATACAATATCCAATGTTTATCACAAGTGCACTCCTTAATCCCCATCTTCCCTAAAAGTTTGGTAGAATTCCCCTATGAAGCCATCTGGCCCTGGACTTTTGTTTTTTGGAGAGTTTTTTATTACTGATTCAATTTCATTGCTGGTAATTAATCTGCTCATATTGTTTATTTCTTCCTACTTTAGTATTGGTAGGTTATATGTTTCTAGGAATTTATCCATTTCCTTTAAGTTGTCCAACTTCTTGGCATATAGGTTTTCATAAAATTCTATTACAATTGTATATATTTCTGGGATGTTGTTCGTTATTTCTCCTCTTAGTAATATTATTTTGTTACACCTCCCCCATCTCTCTCTCTCTCTCTCTCTCTCTCTCTCTCTCTCTCTCAATGAATCTGGCTAAAGTTTATTAATTTTGTTCATCTTCTCAAAGAGCCAGCTCCTGGTTTTACTGACCTATTATTTTTTATTTGTTTATTTGTTTTGTTTGTTTTAGTTTCTATATCATTTATTTCTGCTCTAATCTTTATTATTTCCTTCCTTTTGCTGGGTTTGGATTGTGTTTGTACTTTTCTAGCCCCTTTAGGTATAAGGTTAGATTGTTTGAAATTTTTCTTTCTCCTTGGAGATAGGTCTGTGTCGATACAAGTTTTTCTCTTAAGACCATTTTTGTTGCATCTCAAAAGATTTTGGACCATTGTGTTTTCAATTTCGTTTGTTTCCATGTGACTTTTTATCTCTTACTGGATTGTTGGGAGATCCATTTACTCTTTAGTAGCATGTTGTTCAACCTCCATGTATTTGTGCTCTTTCCAGATTTTTTTCTTGTGGTTGATTTCTAGTTTTATAGTATTGTGGTTACAAGAGATGCATGGTATGACTTCACTCTTCTTGAATTTGTTGAGACTTGCTTTGTGGGCTAATAAGTGATTGATCTAGTCTGGAAGATGTCCTATGTGTACTTTAAGAGAATGTGTATTCTGCTGTTTTAGGATGGAATGTTATGAGTATGTCTGTTAAATTCATCTGATCCAGTGTGTTATTCAAAGCCACTGCTTCCTTGTTTAGAAATATATCCATCAATGTAAGTGGGGTGTTGAAGTACCCTACTCTTACTGCACTACTATTGATTATTTCTTTTGTTTGTTATTAACTGTTTTATGTATTTGGGTGCTCTCATGTTGGGTGCATAAATGTTTACAATTGTCCTATCTTCTTGTTCCCTTTATGATTATATAGTGTCCTTCTTTATATCTTCTTACAATCTCTGGGTTTTTTTTAAATTTTATTTACTCATTTGAGAGAGAGAGAGCTTGAGTAGAGGGGAGAAGCAGAGGGAGAGGGAGAGGCAGACTCCCCACTGAGCAGGGAGCCCAATGTGAGGCCCCGTCCCAGGACCTGGAGATCATGACCTGAGCCGAGAGCAAATGCTTAATCATCTCAGCCACCCAGGTGCCTCACAGTCTTTGTTTTAAAGTCTATTTTGTTCAATATAATACCTCAGCTTTCTTTTGGCATACATTTGCATGATAATATTTCTCTATCCCCTCACTTTCAATCTGCAGGTGACTTTAGTCTGAAATGTGTCTCTTGTAGGCAGCATATAATTTGGGTCTTGGTTTCTTATCCACTCCGTGACTTATCCAATGTCTTTTGATTGGAGCATTTAGTCCATTTACATTCAAAATAATTACTGATAGATATGTATTTATTGTCATTTTGTTACTTATTTTATGGTTGTTTCTACAGATTTTCTCTGATCCTTTCTTCTCTTGCTCTCTTTCATAGTTTGCTGGCTTTCTTTAGTGATATACTTGGATTCCTTTCTCTTTATTCTTAACATATCTGTTACTGGTTTTTCATTTATGGTTAACATTAGGTTTGTTCACATCTTCTGCATAAAGCAGTCTATGTTAAGTTGATCATCACTTAAGTTGGAACCCAATCTTTATTCCTCTCCTTCCCACATTTTAAGTATATGGTGTAATATTTTGCATCCTTTTATTAATCCTTTGACTGATTTGTATGGAAATACTTACTTTTACTGCATTTGTGTTTGTTTACTTTTCATATCATCATGTATGTTCTTTCCTTTCGACTCAAGAAGTCCCCTTTAATATTTTTTGTAGGGTTGGTTTAGTGGTCATGAATTCCCTTAGTTTTTGTTTGCCTGGGAAACTATTTATCTCTCCTTCTATTCTGAATTACAGCCTTGGTGGATAGAGTATTCTTGGCTACATGTTTCCCTTTTAATATTTTGAATATGTCATGCCACCCTTTTTCTGGTCTGCAAATTTCTGCTGAAAAATCTGCTGATAGCCTTGTGGGGATGGGATTTCCCTTTGTATCTAATTGTCTTCTTTTCTCTTGCTGCTTTTAAAATTTGTTATTTATTGCTACCTCTTGCCATTTTATTTACTATGTGTTTTGGTGTGGCCCTCCTTGGTTGAATTTGGGGGAGATATCTGTGCCTACTGGATCTAGATATCTGTTTCCTTCCCCAGATCAGGAAGTTTTCAGCTATTATTTCTTCAAATCAATTCTCTGTGCCCTTTTATCTCTTCTTCTTCTTCTGAGAGCCCTATAATGCAAATGTTACTATGTTTGATGGAGTTACTGAGTTCCCTAAGACTATTGTTAATTTGGATACTTTTCTTTCCTTTCCTTTTCTCAGCATGGTTACTTTCCATTACTCTATCTCTAAGTCATTAATTAGTTCTTCTGCTTCCTTGGGCCTTCTATGTATTCCATCAAGTGTATTTTTTATCCATTTATTGTGTTCTTGATCTCTGATTGGTTCTTTTTTACCTCTGTGTTGAGTTTTACTGATGTCTGCCACTCTTAAGTCTTTATGATCATTACTTTAAATTCTCAATCAGGCATATTACTTATATCCATTTCACTTAGGTCTCTTCCTGTGGTTTGGTCCTGTTCTTTCATTTGGGACATATTTCTCTACCTTCTCATTTTTTTCTAATTCTGTCTGCTTTGTGTATTAGGAAAGTCAGCTACTTCTCTTGCTCTTAATGATAATAGCCTTATAAGAAGTTCTATAGTGTACTGCAGTGTCCCCCAGGGCCTGACATTTCAAGGACTGCAAATATAACTTTAAATTATATTTTCTCATATACATATACTATGGTATACTGTTTGTACTTATGGTCCCAATTCTATCTCTGTCATTGTGTGGGGTGTTGTACTACAGTCCTTTGACCCTAAGCTTGTTCATATGACCCACTTTGACCAGAAACTAGATTAGTAGACATAATATCAACCAGAGACTTGGAAAATCCTTGAGTATATCTCCTACCTTTGCTCTAGCATTTCCATTCTTGCACCTCTATTATAAACATGAGGCAACACCTGGGCTACTCTTTTATAGGATAAGACATGTGGAAGGGTTGCATCTCCCTTCATCCTATCTGAAACATTCTCAGTCCCAGCAATGCAATTAATACACAGCTGACTGCAGTACATGAGTGAGTCCAGCCAAGATCAACAGAACATGCCAGCCAATCTTTGGAGTTGTGTGTAATAGAAAGTGCATGTTGCTTTATGCCACTAGTTTTGGTGTGGTTTGTTAGTATTATGCTGATAACTCATTGATTCATACACATACACACACACACATTTGGTTATCTCAACAGAACTATAAACCCATACTTCTTAATTTCCACCTTAGCATTATATACTCCTGAGTATAGTTAAAAAGCTTTTTTTTTTTAATATTGATAGATGGATGGATTATAGAATATGTTAACCAAAATTTTTAATGTATTCAAGTGTTCTAGTAGTAATTTTTTTTAAATCTCAGGACTATTTTTCACTTTCAAATATTATTGAGAACCTCAAAAAGCTACCATTTGTCTATATCAATCTATATCTATTGTATAAAAATTTTAAATTGAGACATATCTAAAGTGCAAGCATAACAAGCACACATTGCTTTAATCATCAAAGAAATGGCTCACAAGTCATGTAGCTTCTGGGAAGCCCCATTATATACTCTTGAGAGAATGAAAGTGGAAAATTCAAATGAGTTAAAATTTGCAAAGGACTTAAAAACACTACCTAACAAATAGTAAATGATATACAATGTCAAATAAATAAAAATATGATATAGCCTGTATTTGTTTCCTGAATATCACTACTGTGTAGTTTTTACAATTATCAAGCATTAGATAATTTACAATAATCTGTCATCTGAGGAAGATGTTTAAGTTTCAAATAGGAACTATTACAGCATCTACATTTCTGCATAATGAAGGATTCTTTCCAACACCAATTTAATTAGGATGTTATTTTTCTCACTAAAAAGCAAATTAGTTAAAAATCCCTGCACTTTACAGACAAAACACAAAGGCAGTTAAGTGAAAAATACACAGTTATTGCTCAAAGCGACAGCATAACACGAATAAAGAAATAAGCTTTCAGTTATAATAATTGATTAGTGGCCTGCATTTTGCAGATTATGTGGAAGGATACAAATCCTGTTGGTTCCCACTCAATATCCATTAATCCATTCTCCCTTAATTATAAAACCCTAGTTTAATTCAGAGTGGCAGTGTTCTGTTTTTAACTGTATGCAGCTTGAGATATGGATGTGAGTACTAGAGCCACCAAAGCCATCTCAGACCACAAGAAAATCTAAAGCATGGAAGCCAGACACTAAGAATGAAGAGCACGGCACAGAAACTGGTATTTCTGATGAAAATCAAGAATCACCAGATATTAGTGAATTGCTTTCCTACAGACTTCTTTTACATGAGAGTGAAAATAATCTATCTTGCTTCAGCCACTCTTTGAGGTATTCTCTTAATCATTTAGGTACAGTCAATTTAATCTGAAATAGATACAACAGATAAGTGATAATAAATTGTTTTGAAATTGAACTCTAAAAAAACCTTGGAAGTAAAAAATCGATAATTTTAAAAGAAAAAGGTAAAGCAAACATTTGATTGAAAGTTTTCAATAATTTCAACTCATATTAATTAGGAATTAAAGCAGAACTTCACTATATATCATTTGGAGTAAAGTGTATATAAGAACTATGCTTTATATTACCATGATTATATGTATTTGTAATTTCATAATTCATTTTCAGTTAATCTAAATGAAATGGTTTGGATTGAACAAAAAGGCAAAGGAAGGACAAATATGCTCTTTATTTTGGCTATGACATCCACCTTCACTCGCCCTCAGACATCAGCTCCTCTGGTCCTCAGGCCTTTGGACTTGGACTGAATTACATTACAAGCTTTCTTAGTTCTCCAGTTTGTAGATGGCAAATTATGGGATTCTCAACCTCCAAAATCAGGTGAGCTAATTCCTATAATAAATCTGATTACAAAGAGAGAGAGAAATAAAGCAAAAGAGAGAGAGGTAGAGGTATAGGTATCATTTTGATTCTGTTTCTCTGAAGAACCTTGATTAATGCAACAGCAATAAACATATTTATTTACATTGCTTTTCCATTTTTTATTTCTATTTTGTTAAAGATTGTTTATTTTAGAGAGTAAGTGCAAGTAGGGAGAGGAGGATGGAGAGAGAGAATCTTCAAGTAAACTCCCCGCTGAGCATGGAGCTGACTCAGAGCTCAATCCCAGGACCCTGAGGTCATGACATGAGCTGAAACCAAGAGTTGGATACTTAACCAAATGAGAGAGAGTGTTTTGTTAGGGTTTTTTTTTTTTTTTAAGATTTTATTTATTTATTTGACAGAGAGAAAGAGATCATAAGTAGGCAGAGAGGCAGGCGGGGTGGGGGGGGAGCAGGCTCCCCACTGAGCAGAGAGCCCAATGCAGGGCTCGATCCCAGGACCCTGAGATCATGATGTGAGCCAAAAGCAGAGGCTTTAACCCACTGAGCCACCCAGCCACCCCTATTTTGTTAGTTTTAAAGGCAGTTTGTCAAAGCTGTCAAATAACATTTTTAAAATGGGAAAATAATGGTTGAAATAGAAAAATATATCCTAAAATATTTTTATTTATTTTTCCCAATGAATTGTTTTCATAATACATAGAGGTAGAGAAGAATATTTGAGGGGGAAAATGCAGCCTAAAGCTGATGAAAAAAACTTCGACCTACTGAGTAGATTTAGCAGACACAAAGATAAGAAGTTGCTATATATTTCTTTTTCCAATCTATCTTAAATTTTCTCATTCTTTAATTTTATCTGAAAGATGCAAGCAATATTACAAGCTAGCTCTCTCTTGCTCCAGATAAAGGATACTTGATTAAATAATATAGAGAATGTTTGAGCTCAGTTCATAAACATTTGCACTGAGCAGAAATCTTAGCTGATTTTCTGAGGACAGCCTTTACAGAAAGGGGCATAAAGAAAAATATTATATTGAGTAGGCTTCAAGTAAATTAATTCTCAAAAGAACTCCTCCAAATTATTAAATCAGGAAATTTAAAAACCTCTAGGATTTTAAATAATCCACAATTATTCATCTGAAAAGTAGGTTTATGAAGAGTTTTGCTTTGAGGAGACATGTGGGGGAAATGATTCCCAGTTTATAATTATGGCTTTACTTAGCAAAGAGAAAGGTTATATCATATAAACAAAGAAAGGCATGAAGTGTTCTCAGAAAAAATACAAGATTCCAAGTGTTTAGGGGAAAAGTATGTTAATATTTCTCCTTATTGAGGAAATCCTCATTGTTCCCTTTTTACCCACTCTCTCTAAACTTCTATATTTGTTTACATATTAATCTATGAGAACAATAAAGAAATAGCTATAAATTTGTCAAAAGATCAAGGGGGCTAGAGATAATATCACAATGTGCATAATATTGACATAACCATATAAAGTTGCAATGTTTACTCATTTTAAAGATGAGTAAACTAAGACTTGCAGGCATTAGTTAACCTGGCTTTCACCACACTTCAATTAATTTGAACCTAGGTTTCTAGGAATCCATATATTGCTCTCTCTGTTACGCCACATACTAAGCCTTTTGGTCTTTTCCCTTGTGGAGCAATAGTGTCCCCTGAGAGAAAGAAAACACTACTTATAAACACAATGTGATAGATGTAATATAAGTACAAATCTAATAAAACATAGGCATAAATAGTAAGTGGGTAGAATAACAAACTACTGGATTATAGGTAGTGAGTCTAGAAAGATTTAATACTGAAGACAGCATCTGAGTAGTATCTTAAAGTGCAAATTGTGAGAGGTTCAAAATGGGAGCTACTTCAGGCCAATATGCCATGAAAGAGGTAAAAAAATAATAAATAACATTTACATAGCACTCCCTCTATGCAAATCATAAATGCTTTACATATACTAATTCATTTCATTCTCACCATAACCACATAAGATGGATACTATAATTATCCTCATTATAAAGAAAAAACCAAAGTACAGAGAAGCAAAGTAATTTGCCTTAAGTCACACAGCTGGAAATAAACAGAGGTAGGAGCTGAAACTTAGGTATCTGGTGCTAAAGTCTGGACTCTTCAACCCTCCCAGTAGCAAACACAAAATTTCCTTAGGACTGAAAAATAGCCAGGAGTTGGTAGAGTGTAGAATGAATGAAAGAATGAAAAGACTAAAAAGTTAGATGGAGAATAGAGGATGACAGCCTAGAATGTCATTCTAAGGAGCTTAGTTTTCATTCTGAAAGCAGCACATTAAGTTCTCTGAAAGAAAGGTATCATATTCAGAACAATGTTTGAAAAATTTTCTCAAATTGTTCTATGAGAAAACAACCTGCAAGCTAAACAACAGCAATAGAAGTCTAAGAAAAATCATTAGAAAGCTTCTTTGATAGTTCAATGAAAAACTGAGGGCTTGAGCCTATCTCAGTTGGAGGTAAAAGATGTTATAAAACAAGAAGCATCATACTCAAGACTTCTCACTGAAGTTGCATATCCCTTTGGGATCTGAAAAAGTACTCAACACAAGAAAATAATCTTGTCAGCATTTTCTACAGCATCCTACTTTTATTGTTGTCCAATCAATTCTGGATCTATTATCATTTCAGTGGAAGTTTTCAGAAAGAAGTCAAACAAAATAATCTCCACTAATAAAAATAGAAAAAGACCTAACTCAGGGTGCCTGGGTGGCTCAGTCAGTTAAGCATCAGACTCTTGTTTTTGGCTCAG
Organism: Procyon lotor; assembly: GCA_028646535.1. NCBI lineage: Eukaryota > Metazoa > Chordata > Mammalia > Carnivora > Procyonidae > Procyon > Procyon lotor. The sequence goes on along the minus strand of CM053608.1, from coordinate 69,032,670 downwards.
GTCATGATCCTGAGGTCAGAGATTGAAACCCACATGGGGCTCCAAGCTCAGTACTGAGTATGCTTCAGGTTCTCATTCCCTCCCCCTTTGCTCCCCTCCTGCTTGCTCACAAGTAATTTCTCTCTCTCTCTCTCTCTCTCTCTCTCTCTCTCAGATAAATAAATAAAATATTGAAAGAAAGAAAGAAAGAAAGAAAGAAAGAAAGAAAGAAAGAAAGAAAGAAAGAAAGAAAGAAAAAAGAAAGAAAGAGAGAAAGAAAGAAAGAGAGAAGGAAAGAAAGAGAGAGCTCTACTGGCAAGATGGCAGAGGTATAGAAGGCAGGCTGAGATAGCATCGGATCCCAGAAGTTCAGCTAGATAGGTATCATACCATTCTAAAAGCCTGCAAACTCAACAGGAGAGAGAAGAGAGGAAGAACAGCAATTCTAGGAGCAGAAAATTGACCACTTTCCAAAAGGTAGGACATGTGGAAATAGTGAATCCAAAGCGACAGGAAGAGAGACCCTGGGGGGAGGGGCTGGCTTCCAGCAGCCACAGAGCCATGGAGCACAAAATTGGAACTTTTAGTCTGTTCTGCTGAGGGATATCGCTCCAGAGGCAAAGTGGGGGGTTAGCCTTCATGGGAACAGTGTAGTTTCAGGACCTGTGGGGTCACAGAGAGACCGGGGGTGTCTAAGTGTGGCAGAGCACCCAGGTATCGGGGCAGAGAAGCCCACAGCAGAGGAGCCATGCAGTGCGCTATCAGCTCAGGCTTACCTTATACCGTGATCTAAGGCACAATTGGGACACTGCTTTTCAAGCAGGGACCCCACAGAGGCAGCTCCAGAAAGACCCCCTCCTTCCTCTCCCAGAGGAGTGGTGCAGGAGCATGCAGCAGGAATCTGCTGGGTTTGGAGACTCCAGACAGGCCCACAGGTGCCAGAAATAGAGGCGTTCCATCATGGGCTAGCTGAGCACAGAGCACGGGCCTGCAGACAAGGGAGACGGGAGTGACTGACTGCTTTTCTCTGAGGGCTTGCTGAGGAGCAGAGCCCCTGAGCACCCTCGGCTCCAATGGGCCGGAGACCGGTAGGCCACAATTTTCATTCCCAGCCTCCAGGGTGGTATGGAAAGCACTCAGGGAACAAAGACTCACAAGAGCAAACCTGAGCAAATTGCTTGGCCCATCTCCTGGCAAGGATGGTGCAATTCCACCTTGGGCAAAGACATTTGAGAATCACAGCAACAGGTCCCTCCCCCAGAAGATCAGCGAGAATATCCAGCCAAGACCTAGTTCATCAATCAATGAACACTGCAGAACTCCAGAATGTTTTTCTCTCTCACTCATCTATTCTTATCTTGATAAAATGACAAGGCAGAAAAACTCACCACAAAAAAAGAAAAAGAGACAGCTAGAGATGGCTAGAGACCTAGTCAATATGGACAATAGTAATATGTCAGAAATAGAGTTCAAAATGACAGTTATCAAGATGTTAGCTGAAGATATTAGAGAATCCCTTTCTGGAGAAATAAAAACCCTTCTGGAGGAATAAAAGAACTTAAATCTAACCAAGTTGAAATTTAAAAAGCTATTAATTAACTACAATAAAAAATGGAGGCTCTCACTGCCAGAATAAATGAGGCAGAAGAAAGAATTAGTGATATAGAAGACCAAATGACAGAGAATAAAGAATCTGAGAAAAAGAGGAACAAACAACTACTGGATCATGAGGGGAGAAATCGAGAGATAAGTGACACCATTAGACACAACAATATTAGAATAATTGGGATCCCAGAGAAGTAGAAAGAGAGATAGGGGCAGAAGGTATATTGGAGAAAATTATAGTAGAGAATTTCCCTAATTTGGCAAAGGGAACAAGCATCAAAACCCAGGAGACACAGAGAACTCCCCTCAAAATCAATAAAAATAGGTCTACACCCCATCATCTAATAGTAAAACTTACAAGTATTAGTGACAAAGAGAAAATCCTGAAAGCAGCTTGGGACAAGAAGTCTGTAACATACAAAGGCAAAGATGTTAGATTGGCAGCAGACCTATCCACAGAGACCTTGCAGGAGAAAAAGGACTGGCATGATATATTCAGAGCACTAAATGAGAAAAATATGCAGCCAAGAATACTAAATTCAGCTAGGCTGTCACTGAAAATAGAAGGAGAGATAAAAAGCTTCCAGGACAAACAAAAACTGAAAGAATTTGCAAACACCAAACTGGCCCTACAGGAAATATTGAAAGGGGTCCTCTAAGCAAAGAGAGAGCCCAAAAGGAACATAGACCAGAAAGGAACAGAGACAATATATGTTAATGATCACCTTACAGGCAATACAATGGCACTAAAATTCATATCTGTCAATAGTTACCCTGAATGTAAATGGGCTAAATGCCCCAATCAAAAGACACAGAATATCAGAATGGATAAAAAAAACAAGACCCATCGATACACTGTCTACAAGAAATTCATCTTAGACCCAAAGACACCTCCAGATTTAAAGTGAGGGGGTGGAAAACAATTTACCATGCTAATGGAATCAAAAGAAAGCTGGAGTGGCAATCCTTATATAAGATAAATTAGATTTTCAGCCAAAGACTATAATAAGAGATGAGGAAGGACACTATATCATACTTAAAGGGACTATTCAACAAGAAGTTCTAACAATTATAAATATCTATGCCCCTAACATGGGAGCAGTCAATCATATAAACCAATTAATAACAAAGTCAAAGAAAAACATCAACAATAATAAAATAATAGTAGGGGAAGTTAATACCCCCCTCAACAAAATGAATAGATCATCTAAGCAAAAGATCAACAAGGAAATAAAGCTTCTAAATGACACACTGGACCAGATGGACATCACAGATATATTCAGAACATTCCATCCCAAAGCAATAGAACACACATTCTTCTTGAGTGCACATGGAACATTCTCTAGATTAGATCACATCCTGGGACACAAATCAGGTCTCAATTGGTACCAAAAGTTTGGGATCATTCCCTGCATAATTTGAGACCACAACGCCATGAAACTAGAACTCAGTCACAAGAGGAAAGTTGGAAAGAACTCAAATACATGGAGGCTAAAGAGCTTCCTAGTAAAGAATGAATGGGTTAACCAGGAAATTAAAGAAGAATTTAAAAAATTCATGGAAACAAATGCAAATGAAAGCAAAACTGTTCAAAATCTTTGGGACACAGCAAAGGTGGTCCTGAGAGGAAAGTATATAGCAATACAAGCCTTTCTCAAGAAACAAGAAAGATCTCAAATACATAACCTAACCCTACACCTAAAGGAGCTGGAGAAAGAACAGCAAAGAAAGCCTAAACCCAGCAGAAGAAGAGAAATAATAAAGACCAGAGCAGAAATCAATGAAATAGAAACCAAATGAACAGTAGAACAAATCAACGAAACTAGGAGTGGTTCTCTGAAAGAATTAATAAAATTGATAAACTCTAGGCCAGACTTAACAAAAAGAATAGTGAAAGGACGCAAATTGATGAAATAATGAATGAAAGAGGAGAAATCACTACCAACACCAAAGAAATACAAACATTTATAAGAACATATTATGAGCAACTATACGCCAGCAAATTAGACAATCTGGAAGAAATGGACGCATTCCTAGAGACACACAAACTCCCAAAACTGAACCAGGAAGAAACAGAAAACCTGAACAGACCCATAACCAGTAAGGAGATTGAAGCAGTCATCAAAAATATCCCAATAAAAAAGAGCCCAGGGCCAGATGGCTTCCCAGGGGAATTCTACCAAACATTTAAAGAAGAATTAATACCTAGTCTTCAGAAATTGTTCCAAAAAATAGAAATGGAAGGGAAACTTCCAAACTCATTTTATGAGGC
>CM053608.1:68871879-69021147 GCA_028646535.1 Procyon lotor | reverse complement strand
TTGGCAATCAATAAGCAATAAAAAGTATCTACTGATCATGGTGAACATGACAAGGAAAACAAAGAGATGTGTACATAATCCAAAAAGAAGCTACTCCCCAAAAGGGGTTTTTTTGCGGGGGGGGGGGGGGAGAGGGTAAGTGCCCTTCTAGAAAAAAAAGTTCAAATTCAGAAAAGTAGAAATTCAATATTAACTAACAGATCTTCAGATACCTCATTGCAGAGGTCCTTCTCTCATCTTTAATTAGAACTTTCAAAGTTTGGACCACCTTCTTAGTATCAGTAATTTACTTAAAAATATTTATTAAATATCTGCAGTGTGACATCAACATATTGAGAGACTTGGCAAATAAAATAACCAAGATAAAGAGAGGTAGTGATGAACTGGAGTCAAGAACTAACTCAAAAATCACCATTAAAATAAAGCCACAGTCAACTCTTGGCTAAGAGTAGTTTGTGAATTGTTTCTGCACAGACAGTTATGAGACAATGGATGGTAGTCCATTAAGCAACCATCAATTACAGATTTCCACCAATTATCAACCCTTTAATACTTATTGGCCAGGTCCTTGCCAAATATATATATGAATGGCACTAGTCTGTCCTGATCTAATGGATTCATGTGACATAAATAAAAATGCTTTAAATGAATCATTTATATAGGATGAGTAACTTTGTAGAAAAAGGAAGAAAGAAAAGACATATAAATATATGTATAAAAATTATATTCTTTAAAGGTGAAGATAAGTAAAAATAAAACGGGATTTTTGATCATCTGAAGGAAAGAATTTTATCTCCTCCATCATAGCTTCTCATAGTTTCTGAATATGACTTAAGTATATTTTGCACTTCATCTAATGTTTGACTTTGATTAAATGTAAAACTAAGAATAATGGCTTTTGTAATAAGAATCATAACCTTTGAAAAATTAAAGAAGTTAAAAATAGGCAGAGTTTTTGTTAGATAATATCATACTAATCCAAACAGATATTTCTCCCTTTGACTCACCACCTGCCAATGGTTCTTACAAAATAAAGCATTACCTGCTAGGCAACAATAAATAATAAATAATAAACAATAAACAATAAATTTTCTCATAAAATCTAGCTTTGGGATTCATTAGTTCATTGTTGGCGGCTGAAATTGTGTGAACGGATGAGATCCCAGGGAGGTAGTGCAGAACAAGAAAAGACAAGAGTGCCGCAAACTGGACCCAACTGAAATTTAAGTGGCCATTCAGCGAGAGGATACAAGTGTGTGTAGCTCAGAGCTGCTCAGCACCGTACATGTTACCACTGGTGTCCTGACCCTCAGTGGCTGCTGGGAGTGACGCATGACACACACGAGTGCACACTCGGTGCCAAGGCAGGTGGGACCTCCGATGCATCTTCCAAGCCCATCAGTGTGGCTCCACCCCTTCTGCCCATCCTGTACTGACCATCACTGCCTCTTGCCAGGGCCATCCTGGGAAGGAGTGAGACCAGAATCTGACTCTTCTCCCCCAGGGCAGCCCTCTCAGACCCAGACCAGTTGACAGTGAGACAGTAAGAGCCTCCTCAAGGACGGGGAGCTGCTGCCTGCCATCACCACCCTAGGCTGCTGCGTCCTGATCCCTGCTGAGCTGCTCATCCTGACCTAGATTGTTTTGCCACACAAGGAGCTGAGCTGCAGCTCCACCGACCAGACCATCCTCTGAGGGGGACTGCCAGAAGGCACCCCCCAACTCCTCCCCATGCCCCTCGAGGCTACTGCCTGCACGGCTAGCCTCTGTGCAAAAGGATCAGAAGAAGCCACACAGTGAACGTGGGGGAAGTGTGGTCATTTTGACCTCTTATAGAAGGACTTAAAATAAAACAATGAATTGGAAATATCTATATAAGAAATCTCTACAATGCAGCTCAGGACTTTGGATTAAAGCAAGACTACAGTCACTCCCTATTCTTTTTTTTTCTCTTTAAACACAAAGCTAGTGGTTCTGCCATACACTTCCCCCTTTGCCCAGATTGGATGGTGCCCATGGATGCTTTTCATCCATGACTAACAATATTCAAACAGACTAAATCCTATGATTAAAAAACTGTAGGGAGGGGGTAGAGAACAAATCCAGGAAACAAAGGTTTAATCATGTGTTATTTTCATGAAGAAGTTTTAAGTCTTCCTCATGTATAAGGCAAGGGTCTCTTCTATTCATCCTCTTTGGGAACAAACAGAAAATGACTTTAAACATTTTGGCTTTTCTCTCTCTCTCTCTCTCTCTCTCTCTTTTTCTCTAGAGAGAACTTTCCACTCATTTCCAGGTACACATTAGTTTACACACTGACGAAGCAAAAAGAACAGTCTTGAACGCCCAGTAAAACAAAGTTCTGCTCTTGTCACTTTCTTGTACCATGTAATTTTTCTTTAACCTATACAATATGCATCCAAAGGTAAGATTTGCTATCTTCCTTTATACACACCCACATGAAGTCTGTTTTATGTAAGACAACGCACAAGGATATGAAAGAGACTAGGAAAGAAGGCATTAGTTCTATGCAGGGGACACAGAAAAGATAAATGAATGGACTGAAAGTCCTCTACAAGCTCCCTCCAGCTTTGTGCGGCTGGTTTCCGAGTACACAGCAATGTGGTACCAGGCAAGCACTGGGCCCTGCGCCTCTGACTCTAACTAATACAAGGAAAGCCTTCCAAGGTAAGAAGTTCCTTAGCCCAGCTATCTTGACTCACAAACTGCTTATGATCCTTTTGGACTTATCTTCCAGGATCCAATAAGAGATGGTTCTGAAGGTAAAAAGTTTCTCTAGGAATGAGGCACTGATATTAGCTCAACAAACATGAGTCGATTAACAAACTGATCTTCATGAACAGCAGTTTGAAGATTTCAGCAATTGTCAAATTGGCAAATGTCAAATGATGGAGCTTCCCCTCAGAAATTATATGAAGCACTATGTCTTAAAATGTCAGGAACTCCAAGATTACTCTCCACAATGTTACCATGCTCTGCCTTTTACCAGCTTAAGCATCACAGTGTTTATAACCCACATCCAGGAGGAGAAACCAGGTCTATTCAAATATGCTAATACTTCCTATGCAAAGTGATTAAAGAGATGTTGTTAAAGCCCCCTACGCATACCATACTAAATATCTCCAAGACATTTTACGATTCCCAAATCCAACGGTAAATGGCTTCTATAACATATAATTTCCTCCTCTGAAGGGAGTAAATTATAACTGAACAATTTAAGTGACTTAATCCCTAGTGATTCTATAAAAAAGAAGACTAGAGTATTATATAAAATGTTACAAATAAATTCTGCCACCAGGTAATCTCTATCCCACACTCTATTGTTGCTTGGTAACATTAACCATGAATTTATGTGTATCTTCAGTATCTACAAAAATCATCAAAGCTGTGATGATGAACGTGTTGCTTGCCCTTATTATCAAATCATTCATTTCAGGACAGTGAGTTGGCTGTCTTATTTAGGGAGAGCACACTCATAAGCAAAAATTCTCTGCATGAGGCACTGAATAAGGCAATGGGCATTTTAATCCTATTTCTGATGAATTTTCATGTCAATGGATTAAGATATTAACAGTTGCTACTGTGGGGGCATCTACCATGTGCCATGTGCCTCAGGAAGTCTCAAATGTTCATTCATGAGAATAGGAATATTTGTGAGAGCTTGTTAGAAATGAAAATTCCTAGGCCCCAGTCCCATGAGTCTAACTTAGTAGGTGAGGATAGGTCAGGAAGCATCCCAAAAGTCCCTAGACAATTTTAATGCAGCATACATTCAGAAATCCTGACAATTATGATTTAAAAATGGTGTAAAAGTGTTTTAAAAGCAGCAGGGTATAGAAATAAAATTAAGATCAAATAAAATAATAAAATAAAAGCAACAGATGTTTCCAATCTTCGACTGACAGAGGTCAAACAAAAGACTGAAAGTAGCAGTTTATTAGGAGACTCGGTTGTTTAAATCTTGGTTCCTTTGATCTGCAAGCAGGGACTCAAGCCCAAGGGTTCATACTTCAGATGAAATTCAGTTTTCTGAAGAAACTCTTGGGAAATCACTGACTTTTCTGTTCCTAACAATGGGTGAACCTGAAATGAATCTCTTCTGTCTATGGAGAGGAGCTAAGGAGGAAGACAGGCAGCCACTGAATAGCATTTGATACTTCTCACTCTGTGGGTCAATGACCACAGCTGCTGCAACTGCATTTTCAGAGATGGGAAAAGTTGAAAGTCATTCCAGAACCACTTAGCTCACCTGGCATTATTGACCTGTGGGGGGGGGGCCCTCCGGAACAAAGGGCAGTAGGCCGGCAGCCTCCACAGAAGCAGAGTGGCAGTGGTCCAAACCACAGACCAAGGAGAGTCTGATGCTCCACAGCCGATCTGGAACAAACAAAAACTGCTTAGAGTCAGAGTCAAAATTCTGGCCTTCTAATTAATCAAAGCTAAATATCAAATCACAAACGGGGATGAATCTTGTGTTCTGTGCATGAAGACAAATTTATTTGCTCCCAGCATCTTTCCTACTCAGTCCTTGAGAGTACAGGAGGAGGTAGACGGCGTCTCTGTTTAAATCATACTATTTAAGACATTCTGAGAAATAAAACCAGCAACCAGAAATAGAAAGCCACTAGGGTGAAAAATAAATAAATAACACAAAAAAGAAAACACCAAAGACCTCCAAACCTATTTACCTATTAGTTATCTTGTTTGCAAGTTTACATGCTTCACAAACTTGGCCTCTGTTTTGTTAAAATCAGTCTTTCTTGCACTTCTGCCTCAGTGAACCACACTGTCCTCATTGACCTGTTGTGGCTCAGCACTTTCTTCAACCATACCCAGAGCACTGCCATCTATCTTATTAAAACGGGAGCCCTGCCCCACCACCCAACCCTCCATTCTGTTCCGTACAATACTGACTTTTAATGCAAGTTGAAAAGCCTTTCAATGGGCTAACAGATGGAGGAGAGCTCTTTTCACTCCCGTGGAGCTCCTAGTCTCCCCAGCATGCTGCCAAGTGTGGCGGTGCTGCAGACCTCACCCTTTAGATCTATAATCTTTAACTAACAGAGTGCTAGTAAAAAAAAAAAAAAAAAAAAAAAACCCACACACCGAAAGCACTCAACTGGGAATCACGGGCTTTTAAGCACTGAAACTGTAATGCTCCCTGGCAAGTTTAATGTTCCAAATACATCTCTTCAGTGTCAGTCTAGGCCTCCAACAGGAGAAAGCCCAAACAGGAAAAAGGGAAAATACAGAGATATTTCTCTTTGAAATGAACTTCAGTGGAGATCCACATATTTAACAGCTGTGGCATGATGCCTTGGTGGCACTGGGTTTACAGTGATGGGGGTGGGGATGCACAGTTTTTGTCTTTGTGTGACAAACAAACCAACACCATCCAAATAAACACATTGTTGTGAATGATGATAAGCCCTCTGATGATAAAAAGGAAATAATATAGTAAGTAATAAGTCAGATTGGGTGAAGAATGGCTTCTCTGAGGAGAGGACATTTAAGTTAAGACATGCTAAGTAATAAACTGTAGGGAGTGAGGGAAAGAGCGTTCCAGGCCAACTGAATGGCATGTTGAAAAGCTCTGGATGGCAAAAAGTGTGATACACTCAGGGAATTGAAATAAAAGGCAAGCACGGCTGTAATATAATGTGCAAGTAGGAGAAAGACAGGAACTGTGGTGGGTAAGGTGGAAAAGAACCAGATCAGTAAGGGCTTATAGGACTTTGGATTTCATTTGAGCCACAATGGAAGCCATTGAAGGATTTTATAGCAAGAAGAATGACATATCCTGAACTCCATTTTTTCTAAAGATTTTTATTTATTTACTTGAGAGAGAGAGAGAGAAAGAGAAAGAGTGTGTGTGCACAGAAAGAGGGGCAGAGAGAGAGTCTTATCAGATTCCATGCTCAGCATGGAACCCAATGTGGGGCGTGATCTCACCACCCTGAGATCACAACCCGAGCCGAAACCAAGGGTTAAGCGCTCAACCAACTGCGCCACCCAGATGCACCCTAAGCCCCATTTTTCAAGTCCATAGGCTGACTGTGTGGAGGAAGCAAGAATATAAGCAAGTAGAGAAATACTGTAGGCAGATAAGTATGGCAAATAAGGTGATATGAGAGAAATGGAAAGAGAGAGAGAGAGAGGTAAATAGAGAAATGTAATTAAAGACAAAATCTCCTCCCAATCCAGAAAAATCTCTCCATGAAGATAGGAAAGAAAGAAAGCACTTTTGTTATTGAATAAGCTTTAAGCCAGACTGTGGTGCACAACACAGGCAACCTGCTAAGAGAGTGCAGACAGAACGCAACCTCGCCCTTTTACGGGGCTGAGCAGACACAACCTATTCTATACATGTTCTCAACATTAGCATTGACTAGTCCTCCAGTAAGAAGCCTTGACAGAACCATTGGTCACACACAGTTCATCCTACCTTCACCTGGTAACCGGGGTGGCCATCCATGTTTGCTAACTGGCTTTATCCACAGGAAAAAGAAACTTCTCATACTGCAGTGAGGCACTGCCGAGTTAGACTCTTACTCTCCCCCAGACACTAGGAGACAGGGGCACCAGCTCCCTTGATGTTTACATTTCAAAGACGTGGCTCCCAAGTCTTTGAGAAAGATATTGCTGGATCATAAATCTGTGAAGAGACTCCCTGTTAAAAAGATGTATATACATTTCAAAGAGACAGAAAGAGTTTACAAGTTTTCTAAAATAAATGCTCTAACGGAGGCAGGGAGGTGGTCAGTCTCTTCCCTTATTTTCAACAAAGGCAATTAAATTTCTTATTTTTAATTTGTTTTGGCCCTTACAAGTGATGATAGATAGATAGATGATAGATAGATAGATAGATAGATAGATAGATAGATAGATAGATGATAGATAGATAAATAGATAGATGATAGATAGATAGATAGATAGATAGATGATAGATAGATAAATAGATAGATGATAGATAGATAGATAGATAGATAGATAGATAGATAGATAGATAGATAGATGATAGATAGATGATAGATAGAGATTTAAGATTAATGTATATTGAACTAGATGTGAGGACTGCAAAGGGAGGAGAAACTAAGATGATGACCAGAAGTTTGAGTGCTTATGTCAGGTATACTGAAAAGAAAAAGACTCTGTTCTAAAACACATAAAATGCACGTACGCAGTTTGAAGTGGCTGTCCCATGTGAATGTAATGAAACATACAAGTAGATGCAGCATCTCCAGGAGACAAATTTCACAAAGTTGTCCTCCAAAAGCATTCAACACCAAAGAACCAAAGTGTCCAGCTCAGCAATCATGCAGACAGCCAGCCCCGCCAAAAGAGTAGCCACGTATCTGTAGAGGGATTTGGGCACATCCTTGTGACTATCACTAAAGGTGGCAAAGGACTTGTTCCAGTTATTAAGTGATTTTCTCAGCAGCGAACTTACTGCTCTGCCTTCTGCTTCGAGAGAGGCCGAGTACAACATGGGTTCCACTGCTCCTTTAGCCTGTCCCTGAGCGCTGTGAGTTCTGACTTCATTGAAGCCCTGGCGTGGGTGGGAGCAGTTTAGGATAATATGCTGCTTAATAAGAGGCACTTCTGCCTTTTCTTGAGCTCAGCCTCAGCTCTATTGATGGCAATTATAATAGTAGTCATATTGGTTAACATTTAGTGACCACTTACTATGCTGGACCCGCTAAATAGCTTAGCTCATTTAATCCCTCTTACAGGGCAATGAGGCAAAAACCCATTTTGTAGATGAGGAAAATGAAGCACTGAGAGGTTAAATCATTAGTATGCAGCTAGGATTTAAAGTCAAATCTTCTGCGGACAGATTTTTTCTAAGGCTGTTTATGTTCCTGGCCCCAGCAGACAGGTTTGTTTCCTCCTGCCTAAGGATTTCTGTAGATCCCACTCTCTGTGTGCTCTGTGGAGTTAGGGCCTTGGTAATTTCCTGTCTCTCCTGTGAGAATGAAGCCTGTATGGATAGAAAGTATATCTTTTTCACTATAGTCTCCCTGAAGCCTAGTACTATCCCTGGTACTTAGCAGACAGGCAATAAATATTTTATAAAGGAATTAATTATACATTTTTAAATGTTTCCTCCATAGTTACTTATCTCAGCATTTTAGGTATTTTATTATTCCCATATAACTATGGCTAAGTCAAATTTTAAAAGGATAACTTAGGACTATATGATAGGACTGTAGCCGAAATGAACTACAGAAAGCTAAACAACATTTTTAAATTATGTTTAAGATTATCATCTGGCAGGTTTCACCTAGAGAAATTTCACGCATTCCGCATTCTCTAAGATATTTTCCCAGTGAAGATAATGCAAGAGTATACTATGACCACTGTTAAAGACATAGAATGTGTGAGATATGGAGAGGCCACTTTCCAAACACCTCAGAGTTGGACAGTGACAGAAAAGAGCAGGAAAGGCAACGTGTGTGATGGCTACAGCCTAGAGTTTAGAGGCTGACTGGTTGAAATCCTGGCTCTTTTCCTCCTACTGCCAGTGTGACTTTATTTACTCCGCCCTTCTGTGCCTCAGTTTCACCAGCTTTACATAACAGTATCTATCCCATATGATTGTCGAGAAAATGAGTTAATATACGTAGAGCCATTAGGACACAGTATCTGGCACATAACCAGTGCTTTATTATTTTTACCTAGAAGAGGTAACAAAATACCTCATTAATTTGAGTAATATAATAGTTGTGTGACTTCAGGATGGTTTCTTAAGCTCTCTGAGCCTGCCTCTTCATCTATAAAATGTTATGATAATCCTTACCCTGAAGCAAAATTGGGAGTCCTAGAAATAAAGTTATAAACAAGATGACTAACTTTTAGGAGGTGCTAAATAAGTGGCAGCTGTTATTAGCAAAGATGAACTTCTCAGCAAGCTGAGAAGAACTTGTGGAAGCTTGAAAGTCAGATTTGGTCACTAGACACAGGGATAGCCTGGACTGAAGCTCAGGTCTGAGGGCAAGATGTGAATAGGCAGGGCAGTCAGCACACAGTGGAATGAAAGCTATGACAAGGGAATGTGTGAATGAGAAGGGCAGAAACCCTCCAACCTACCCCTCCCTAACCTCCCCCCCAAAAGAATTAACACTAAACAAGACCTAAGGAAGAGAACCCTGAAAGTGTGCTGACAAGAAGAGATAAGAGGAAAACCGAGGGCATGTAGTGTCAATTGAAGGGGAAAGAAGAGAGGGATTGGAGAGAAAGAAATTGTCCTGGTCACGGTGGCCAACACCAGAGAAGTTAGGGAGGATAAGCCCTAGTGAGCATCCACTGAGTTTTGCAGTGACACTGGAGAGCACAGCTACCAATCAGGACTGGCTACATAATTTGCAGGGCTCAGTGCAAAATGAATATGCAAGCAGGCCAGGGGAGAAAAGTCTAGCTCCTTTCCATGCCCCAACACATTTTGGACCAACAACTCCCAAGGAAATGCATTCTCCATGCAGGAATAAGTTATGTACCTAGATGGGGGTTAGCAAGAGGCTCTGCCACGTCACCCAACCCCCCCACCCCAACTCACCTGCAGTGCTGCCTACAGGGGGAGAAGAGCTGCCACCTTACCCCACCTCTCCTTGTGCTCCACTAGGGGTGGACGGCAACAGCAAATGCAGTCCCTCTCTCCCCCACAACCAACCTGACTGCCCTCCTGGGGCAGAGTGACAGTGGTCCCGGCACAGGGTGGTGGAGCAAGCTGATGAGAATGACTCCCAGGGAGACAGACTGGGAGGCAAGCTCACACAAGGGTCAAAGCTCCAAACCCCCAAAGGACAATCCATCATCACGAGCATGATCCACTATTCCATCAGATTTACAAGCACCTGTTCTAGGATAAAATTATTAAGAATTTCAACATCAAGCCCCAAGTGCTGGTCACAATTGCAGCCTGACCCAGTCTCAAACCCAAGAGGCCTGGCAGCTGTCAAAATACATGGTAATCATTGAAGAAGGAGTAGGAAGTACAAATATAGTATAGTCGATTGGTTTAAAGAAAGTTTGTTAGGAAGAAGACATCAGATAGAGCAGTAGGAAGAAGTAGGGTAAAAAGAAATTTTAAAACAAGGAGGCAGGAGGGGAAGGGATTCAGAGCCCAGGTCAGGAATTGGCTTCAGTTACAAAGTCAGGGGTCATCAGCATCTAAGCGGAAATAGAGAGGGCCTTGAAAACCAAGGGAGAGGGAGACAGGAACAGAGCCAACAACATTTATATCTGATGAGGACACTCAAATATGACTAACACGGAAGTACTGGCAGTCAAAAGGTAGTATTAAAGAAAAACATCAATGGAGAAGGTGGTCCATGACGTGACTATCCAATATACTAACTTGGGCCAAAATCCCACAGGAATTTAACCTGATTTAATTCATCAATTAAGAACATTATGGCAATAGCCAATTTTATTTGTTGATTTTGCTTCCCTCAATGTTCCATTCATAAAAGCAGTTTCAATCTTTTCCCAGCAAATTTCCCAGCAATTAACAGTACACCTGCCAACTTTTGAGATGAAGTTTTTACTTTAATAGGGCAGACATTTCAGAGAAAGAAAAGTATCACATGATCTCTCTGATATGAAGACTTTGAGAGGCAAGGCAGGGGTTTGTGGGAGGGGTGGGGGAGAGAAATGAAACAGGAGGGGATGGGTAGGGAGACAAACCATAAGAGACTCCTAGACTCATGAAACGAACTAAGGGTGGCTGGGAGGCGGGCGGGGGGGGGCAGTAGGGATAGGGTGGCTGGGTTGTAGACATTGGGGCGGGTATGTGCTACGGTAAGTGCTGTGAAATGTGTAAGCCTGATGATTCACAGACATGTACCCTGGGGCAAATAATACATTATATGCTAATAAAAAATAAATATAAAAAAAAATAGGGCAGACATTTGTTCTGTGCCCTAACCTTAAGTTGAACACCGTTTACTGCTTTGTTCAGAGGCAGAAAATTACAGCGGACACTAGGTACACAGGGAAATCAAATGTCAGCTTCCAAATGATCACAAGTTTCCTTTAAGGGTTACCACTTGTCTTAATGGCATAACTGGAGATTCTAATATAATAGGCCAATCCCTAAATTCCTTTGTTCTGCTCCAATAAACATAAAACTCCGACAGCGACAGCTCTCTTCTGACACTCTGCATGCAATTACAGGAAATTTTTATTGATGCTACTACCTAGGAGCCCTGAAAAGAAAGAATTTATAAGTGCTTCTCATACTTCTTTTCATGAGAGCATCTTTCCCTCTATCTGTCTTTCTCTCTTTCCTTTCTGCCTTTCCTGTTTCCCTCTCTCGGGGCATACTCCCTTTCCCTTTGCCTTCTTTTTTCTTGTTTTCTATTTTTCTTATTCTTTCTCTGACACTCTGAAGGTTCAGTGCAGTTTAGTAAACACAAAATTTATCACTATTTTGAGTTGTTCCTTAGTTTGTTCTCTGAGATTGCTTAAATTTAAAAATTAAAATTTTTCAAAATGAATAGAAACAAAGGTAATTATTTGTATAAGCAAGTAATTAACGTAGTAGTGATAATAACAAAGTATTTGTAAAAGCTAGTTTCTTTACCTCAAACAGTGAAAACATAACAGGTTTTTTTTAAAGATTTTATTTATTTATTTGACACAGAGAGAGAGAGATCACAAGCAGGCAGAGAGAGAGGGGGAAGCAGGCTCCCTGCTGAGCAGAGAGCCTGATGTGGGGCTCGATCCCAGGACCCTGAGATCATGACCCGAACCAAAGGCAGAGGCTTAACCCACTGAGCCACACAGGTGCCCCACATAACAGGTTTTTGTTTGACAGTTTTTCCTTTTATAGTTTAGATTTCCTTTCCTTCAAAATGCATGCTATAATATTAGTATGTCAAGGTTTTAGATAATTTTTTGAATCCTCAATTTTTTTAAAACCTCACAATAGATAACCCCCAAAATCTATGAGAAAGTGGAGTTGCTCTTCATTTCCAGTCCTGAAATAGGCATCTACAACCTAAACATACAAACAAAATCCATTCAGAGTTCCTCTCTTCTTCTATAATTTAGTTAACTTTTTACAGGCAAAGAAAATGTAAACGATCTGTTGATACTAGGACTTTCATTCCTGGAAAATTCTTATATATAAATATAAACATAAATATACTTTATATATATATATTCTAAAAATATATATATTATATATAAATATATAAAATTCTTATATCTATCTATATCTATATATATATATCCATATATCCTGCATATATATTCAGGTAGGTCTTTTTCAGATAATGATTTGATTTGCATAAGGAGGGAAGGCAAAAGTGTGGGTAAGCATAAACATCATTATTTTCAAGCCCTAAAAGTAAAATCCACTGAACTCAATGCTTATCTATACTTCTGCCTACTGCACTCATACAAATAAAAAACCTAAAAAATAACTCTCTGAAAATGTTTGCCCAATGTTGCATTTTTGTGTGTATGCATATACACATAATATGTGTATATACACACATAATATATTTATGTGTATTACACACACACACACACACACACACAATGTAGATATAGAGTAGGGATATAGCTAGGTCTCAATAATGATTAATGAAGCTATAAAACCAAGTCCATTTAAAGGGAAAATTGAATTAAGTACTACTACTAATATATAGGAATCTCCTTTATGTCTATGGTGTGTTATCAGTGTGGAAAATAAACTTGAACTATCTTATAATTTATGTTGATAGTGCTTTTCTCGTTGTTGTTTTTGAAAGGCCCACATAAAGCCTGATTTCTCCATATATATTCCACATATGAGAACAGAAGAGAAGAATTTCCCAAATTGCAAATTTTCCACTCATGTACTTGATTTCTTCCTAAAGGCCCAATTTACTAGTAATTCAGTATCAACATAGGAATGGACATGGAAAAGCACAGTTGGGCAAAATAAGGGCTGTACCATAGCCAATTAAAATCTTCCTCAGCAGCAATATAGACAACACAAAACTCAAAAACAGACAGAAAAATCTGTAATCAGCACTAGGAAGAAAAAATAAAAGAGGCAAAGTGGTCTACAATGACCTCATAACTGAAAAGACAGAAATATAAAGACTCTCTTATTATTTTCCGTATTTCCCAATTCTGCTCTACCAAAAGCGAAATAAACTTAACGTTGTGCCTTGGTTTCCTCTTAGACTATTGGTTTTGGATCTAGATGAATTTAAATGAATGTCAATTATCTATCCAAGATGGGCTCTTATTTAAAGGAGGAAAAAGCTATCAGCAAATGCTGCAATTGCACTTCCGTGCTTAACTTGTACAGCCAAGTAATTGCTGTTTGTAATAACTACAGAAAAGCCTATTATCTTGATTACAGCTGTTAGTAAATGAAAATATATTTACACTTAACAAACATGTTAGGAGTTTCACAAGTCTTACATTTCAGAGACTAATATCAAACTATCCATTTACTAATTAGCATTTGAAAAGTTATTTGCATTTGTTTGCTACTGACAAATATTTAGTTATACAAATACATAGTTATTACACATATAACAAGAAAAAATTTAAATATATCTAAATTTCTATATGCATAGTTGTCTCTATATTTAATTTAGAATTTATGACTCCAACATAGACTCACAAAAATATTTATGCATCCATTGATTGTCACTGGAGGTTACAGTCTAATATAGAGAGATAGACAAATACACCAAAGAAATTAAAAATACATCAGGGGGCCAGGGGGGAGTGGGGGAGAGAAAGAAAACAAGATGGGATGGGGAAGGAGACAAACCATAAGAAACTCCTAAACTCACTAAGGGTGAGTTTAAGCCACTAAGCCACTAAGGGTGGCTGGGAGGTTGGGGGGTAGGGATAAGGTGGCTGGGTTATGGGCATTGGGGAAGGTATGTGCTATGGTAAGTGCTGTGAAATGTGTAAGCCTGACGATTCACAGACATGTACCCTGGGGCAAATAATACATTATATGTTAATTAAAAATTTTTATAAATAAATAAATACATCAGAAAACAAAAAATGCTATGAGGAAAATTAAAATGAGATCATATGAGAACAGCTGGATGGTTAATTTAGCCATGTGGGAAACAGAACTTAACCTAACCTCACTGAGGAATGTAGAAGGATGTAACAAATCAAATGTCAAGTTACACTTCAAAGGCAACCATAGAAGGTACTGCTAAAGAATTACATAAAATAGAACATCAGGATTAGTTTCTAGTGTAAATACTAACACGAACTGAATATCTACCAACTATTTACTAAAAGTAGGATAATGTGTAACAACTGTAGTTAGTGGAGATAATGTATAACAACAAATCTTTTCCATATAAAAAGAGCTGAAAATCCATTACTGCTTCATAGCCACTTGCTGTCTATCTGTACACACTCAGGGTTATTTTTGCACAACAAAATCAGTTAATTCTCTGATTCTATGAATTGGCATATTCCTTGGGTCTTGCTTTCTTCCTTTCTTTCTTTTTTTCCCTTCTCAACAGGAGGTTAAGGAAGGTCTCTCTGCAGAGGTGACATTTAATATGATATCTGAAAATCATGCAGATGATAGCCAAAAATCAGGAGAAGAAAATATAAGGGAGAGAAGAGAGTCAGCAAAAAACAATTACTTTGAAAAATAATAACACACCAATTAAATGATATCTCCTTTATCTTTGACTTTTGACTGCAATATTTTGTATACTTAGTGTTGAAGGAGAATAATTCATGACGATGAAAGTAAGGCTTTCCCCACACACACACAATAGTCCATAAAACTTACTCATAAGGAAAGCTCTCCTAACTTAACTCTGGGTTTTAGAGGCAGATTGTCACACTATATAATGATCTCCCTCTTTGGTTCTGATTGAGTTAACTTTCTTAAGTACCCATTAACAGTGAAATAAAATACATATAATAAAAGTTTAGACAATTAGAAGTTGGATTTAAACAGAGTTGAGTCATTTGGTGACATTTGTTTATGACAATTTCAGGCCAATCTTTTCATCTTCAAGGTCTTCATTCCTTCCATTTATACTTTATCTCTATCATTTGGAAAAGAGCTACCTCTGAAAAGTCTTATCAAAATCTCTGACAGTTCTTTTTTTTTTTTCCCCTCAGATTGGTAAACAATGTCACCTCCTTTGAAAATTAACATGAATTAGGTGATTTCCAACAAAATAATGAACATTCTGATCTGTTCTGAATGCTCGCATTGTTTATTAATACCAAAGATTGCTCTGGCTAGGAGATAATGACATGGTCCACATACCTTAGGTAAAGATGAAACCTGAAAAAGCTGAATTCCCATTCTCTAGATGACTCAGCCATATGACTTTGAATCATTTATATAATGTGGAACTTTTTATCTATGAAATCTTATGTGTAAGGAAAGTTATGAAAAAAATTTAAAAATAAAATAAAGGGGAGTTATGTACCTATTTGAAAAAGATGGTCAGCTTATACAAAATCTGCCAAACTATGCTACATTTAATCAAAATTATTCACATACTAGTTTTTAATATTTGGAAGCCAATCTTTATCTAAGATTCTGGCTATTATTTATGGAGTAATTCAATTTAGAACATATCCACTCTGGCCATATTTTGAGGGAAAACATGAAACTTCATTACATTATAGTTCCAGCAACAATACTCTTAAATATATTTCATGGGTTTATATAGAACTACTCACAACAACATGAAAAGCATAAAAATAATTGAAGTATTACTTTATACACTATGCTGAATATTAAAGAAAAATCTCCCTCTTTTTTCAGTATAATGAACATTTTTAGAAGTATTCCAAATTTAAGTTTAAAAAATAAAGATAGATTTCAGGTTTCAATTGACGTCTTTTATACATAGCTGTATTACAGAACTTTTAACTATATCTATATGTTATTTCCCATTAACCTATGAGCTCTTCAAAATCAGGCATCAATTTTACTTATCTTCATATCCTCATAGTACAGCACAAGGCCTCGCCCAACATGTTCAATAAATGTATATTGAATGAATAAGTCAATTAATGAATGGTCTCTGTGAGCAAAGACAAGGGCTTGTCACAACCTAGAGTAATCTCACAATAGGCAAGACAAGGACGTCTGAGAATCAAGACTCTTCTCTAAACTGTGTCCATTATATTATGATGGGTAAAGTGCACAGACATGAGTATCAGTTGTTCTCAAAGAAAGTTAATCATAGGGATGGTATAACTGAGTGGTGGACATTAAGGAAGGCATGTGATGTAATGCATACTGATGTAATGCATACTATTAATATGCAACTGATGAAATCACTGAACTTTACCTCTGAAACTAATATTACACTATATGTTAATTAATTGAATTTAAATAAATTTTTTAAAATAAAATTTAAAAAAGAAAGCTATTCATTAAAATCAACTTATGAGCTTAAATTTTTTAATATCAGGAGATTCTGATTCAGTAGATCTGATATGGCATCACAGATTGATATTATCAAGTGTAATAACCAAAGTTCCATGTGGTGTGAGTGCAGGGGTTCTTAGTGTGAACAACCCCTCAAGATGCCTCATTTCTAGATAATCTACAATTAGAGGCAGTCTTCTCTTTGATATGCAAAATGTAAGTCTAAGGAAAGGATGCATATTAAATCATTAAAAACAATATGTGCTAAAGATATATATAGAGATGATAGGTGATAGATAGATATACATAGAGAGAGGGAGAGAGAGATTCTAGAGCTTTGTTCTGTAAAGTAATTAAGTTACTTGGAAAGAGTTTAATCATCTTGAGACTTTGCCTTTAAAGTCTATTGAGGTGGGTGCAGAGCAGTATTTAGTCTAGGATTAATTTTTCTTCACTACTTAGACAATGTTCTTCTGAATATTCCACCCTATGCACCATGAGGTACAAAGTTTTCTACTCTGGATGGTGGGAACACAATCTCTTCCCAGCTTTTTGTGATCTCTATATATTGCTCCTTTTGGGTAGTTCTTTCCCCAGCCTCAGATAGTTTCTTCACATGCTGAAGACTTGCTGGATGCCATCTGTGAATCACTAGAGCTCTCTCTCTGCAATGCTCTCTACTCTCCAGTATTTGCACTGAGAATTCTAGTTACCCTGGGCTTCCCTTTACTGCCAACTTTGTCTCCTCAACTCAAAAAGAACAGTTGGACTCCACCTGGCTCTCCACCTCTGCACAGCAGCCTGGAAACCCTATCCAGGCTGAAAGGTGGAGTGATTATAATATTTGCCAGATTTGTTTCCCTTCTTTTGGGAACCACTGTCCTTCCTTGCCTGATAGCCCACTGTTTCATATATTTCATTTAGCTTTTTAGTTCTTTCAATTCTTTTAGTTCTTTAAATTGATCCTTGTTGCTGAATCTTGGCTAGATATAGCAGTTTGTGATTTCTTTTTCAATTTCCTACTTTGGCAAAGTGGTGGGTTTCCACTTGGTCTTACTTAATATAATGGCTTGGCCACCACCAATCCCAGGTGGACTCAGTGTAAGATTTTCTTCAACTGCCAAATATGTCAATACCAGTTAAACATTCAGGTATGGAGTAATGATCAGAGTGAGGCCAGAGACCCAAAGGACCCACTGTAAACTAGATATTGTTAAGCACCCTATTTATTGCATAGCCCCCTTTACCTTGTCACCTCCCTAAAAGGGAAGTCATGGTGACATTTCAGGTCTCCTGTGTTCAACAGCCCTAGAAATGTCTGGGTAGTCTACTTTCTTCACCATATAATCATCTAAGTAAATAACAATGAATCTTTTGGGAAGAACAGGGGCATCATTATAGTGCATACCTCATAATGTTGTAGGGTTCTACCTCCCAGAGACTGAACCACCTCTACAGTCAATGGGTACTGGGTCTAAATATTGTTTCTTGCCTAGAAACATTACAAGACCATATAATTTTATTGAGCTTACCACTTAGCCTCCTGTTCAACCATTCTAGCTTTCTTTCACTTGTTTAATTTTTATTTATTTATTATTGACCAATAAATACTGTACATATTGAAGGTGTTAAAAAACTTAATACAAATTACTTTAGTAGATTGTTTTATGTTAAAGAGCTCAGGAAAATTGGTGGGGTGACAAAGGGCTGCAAAGAAAACCCAAAGAGAAGATAAAAGGAAAGCACAAACAAATGCAGACAAGAAAACAATTTACGAGATCCAGGATGGCCCTCAATTTTTTTCTCTGTGATGTTTAAGCTGAATAATGATAATCTAAAGAGAACAGAATGACCAAACCAGTGGAGATTCCTGATTTGCTCTATCTTACCATATTAAGATATTAATTCATGCATCAGGTTCTAGCTACATATTGACCAAAGCATAGTAGAGGGAAAGGGAAGCTGTAAATGTTGATAATCTTGTTTCATTGTAAGGACCTGAATTTCATTCAAAATGCTCAGAGAAGAATGCCAACTCAAAGCTACATCAGTCACACTAAGGAAGAATCTAATGTTCATTCAGACCGAGAAGATAAATGAAGAAAGAATGATAAATGCTGTTTCATTTGGATTCTCTTTAAGATTCATTTCTTCTTCATCAGTGATTCACTGTTTTCTCTCCTGATTCTTAGGTCATCTCAATAAGCATCTGAAGAACTTTCACTCAGTAATAAAGGGAAATAATGCCTGAAACCAGTTCTCTTAAATCATTGTTGACACTTGAAATTGTACTGAACCAATTCTCTTCAGCCTTCCTACTTTGTAAAGAAGCTATTCCATACTAAACATGCAATGAAATCACAAGGGGCACTTTAAATTTGTGTACCTCAGTTTCCCATTCCTTTTCTGCAAACTAATAATAAAAATATATTCTAGTTAATAGTTTTTACACTCACAGGGGGAAGGCAACTTAGAGAATACCTAATTCAGTCCCTCTATTTTGCAGATAAGTAATGTAAATTCATGAAAAATGAAATTTTGCAGGTAAATAATGAAGTTGAATTCATAAAGTGAATTGTCTGAAGCCACATACCAAGTTGGGCAGAGTGAAGGTGATATTAATGGTAAAGTCACACTCAATTCAAGATACTTTCTTATCTCTAGAATTAAATTTATATAGTTTAAGCCATTTACTGCATTCTAATAACTGCAAAGCAATCCTGAGAACAGAGTCATATTTTAATACAGCACTGAGGCAAGTGATTGCATTCAGTCAAGGTAACAGCTTTTGTTTCTTACTAAATGATGGTAAGACTTGCATGTTAGAAAACAGAAGAGTTGTTCAAAAATATGTTTATCAAATTAGTTACCAGTATATATCTGGCACAACAGTTTTGGTGGTGGGATATTTTTAGTTTGAATGGCAATTGTCTAAGCTGTGTTTTGGTGTACTTTTATTTACAATGGTCCTATTTTTTTAAAGTTATGTTAATGATAGAATGTATGTTTTTCTATTGAAAAATTAGTGAGTAGTACTGATTCCAAGGTTTTGAGTGAAGCCAGTGTCTTTATTATCAACTCATCAAATGTTAACGTATTAGTTTTAGCCATTAAGTTCTTCAGATTTCAAAAAGATTTGACATCTCACTGAAATCTTTATCACAGTTTATAACAGATGTTATGACAATCCAATGATACATTACAGAATATCCATGGGCTGGGTAATAGGCACAAATTTAGGTAAAGGCTATAGACATCTGAGAGATTTGGCATCATTCATTTAAAGATGTGCTAATGCTGTTGCCATGAAGGAAGCTGCACTTTAGGAAATTATAAAATGATTTCCCATGAGCCGTGCTAGTTCATCGGCTGTAAGTAGAAGCAGCTCCTATGATACATCTTAAAGTTTTCTTTTCTTCTTATGTCAGTGTTCCCAGTTGTATAAGCCATGAAGCCCATTACATTCTTTCTTAGATCTCAAGATCAAAGCAGGTATAGAAAGAATCTGGAAGGATTCTTTTTTTTTTCCCCAAAATGGTAAATTCCTTGGTTTTTAAAAATAATTCTAAAAGTAACACATGAATATTTGTTATATGAAGTAAATTTAATCTCATGTAGGATTTAACCCAGCTACAGTCCGTTTGCAAGGAGAACTCTAAGGATAAGTTATTCCTCAGAGTTGTCCCAAAAGAGGCTAGGGATCTGAAGTAAAATGAGAGCTTTAATAAACACATAAAATTAAAGATAACAGATTTTGTGCTCGCTTTGGCGATATATATACTAAAATTGGGATGATACCTAGAAAGTTAACATGGCCCCTGTACAAGGATGACATGCAAATAAAGATAACAAAGTATGGCCTTCACAAGTTTTTGCATTCACACCTATGTCCTTTGGAGTTTCAGATGGACTGGCTTGTCCATACTGTTTCAGGTATATGAGCCTCTCCAGCAGAAGCCCTGGAAACTGATATAATTTCAAGTCAGCCATCAGGCAGTCAGATGGGTTCCTGGGCAAATGATCCATTATTGCTTGGGACTAGTTAGCTTTGGAACAACTCTAAAACCAGTGGCACTCTCCTATCTAAAGAGGGAGTTCAAGGATCCATTTCCTTCATCACTTAGTGTCAAGGCCAAGATACAGGTGGTCCTCAGTGCTAGCAGAAAGGTTTTGAGATGTTAAAAGTTCTTAATTCTTTGTAAACAGCCTTCATTTGAGAGATTCCTCTCGTGGTCTTTTCTTTAGGATTGCTTAGTGTTCTTATTTTCTAGTCTCTCTACTCCCATGCATCTGGGGCAATAGAGTAAGTTAGAGCTTTCTACAACCAAGGACCAAGATCCCCACTTTTAGAAGACTAAACAGGGATCAAGATGAGAAAAGAGGATATGAAATGAATGCCTTAGGCCAATTATCCTAAGAAAAAGCAATGAAAGTAAACTACTCTTTCAAGAAATTATTAGAGAAACAAGGGCTAGAGATGAGACAGCTAAATTAAAATATAGAGGATCAAAGTATGGAAGTGTTCTACTCTGCTTTGTTCCTAAAATAAAGATTACTCAAAAGAGTTAATTTGCTGAGAGGGAAAATTAGTAAGAACAGACAGCTGGAAGATGGAAAATCAGGAAAGCATAATTGATAAACAACTTCCTAGAAGAACCTATGTGGAAACAGACCAAAAGTACAGGTAAAGCAGTCAACCTTAAAATGGAAGGATCTTTCTTCTTCCAAGACTGGGGATAAAAAGGAATATTAAGGGGCACCTGGTGGATTTGTACATATGTTTTAAGTTACCAGCTTTAGGTTTAGTTGCCAAATTTTAGTTGCCAACTTAAAAAACCCAATGTGTATTCTGTCTCTTAATAGGAAAAGAGATATTTAAAAATTCCAGAAAGGACTGAATGTTTTACTCTTTGTAAATAATTAGTCTGGGGGCAGTTTTGTTTTTTTCTTCCTTCTATCATAGCCTCATTTTTATTTAGTCATAAGTTTGTTTAGTCAATCCCAGCATGGAAATTGCCAAGTACTACAAAAGTTATATACTTTTCTTGCTGTAAAATAACTAATGCTAAAAAATACTAATTCTATTACATATTACATTCCTCTTCCATTTTCAGAAACTCTACTTTGCATTTCCATGACCTCTTCCAGATAGGGGACATGCTGACAAGCTCAAATCCATTTTTCTGATCATAAGATACTGGAGTTTTCATAAGTCAAATGTTACACCATGCCCAGAAGAAATCCACATCTAGATTTCTTTACATTCCCAAAACTTTACTTCTGCTTTCATTATCTAGCAATGTTATTGCAGATTTCAACCTGATGTCATCCTTTGATATTACCTATAAAATCTTTTCTCTTTCAACAGGATAATTTCTTCTTACTTATAAATTCAGGCAGGAAGTGGCACCCTAATTCTTATGCCAACTCCTATTTCTGGATCTATTTTGCTCATGTCAAAAACTATTGAAGTTTTTGATTTTTTTTTCACTTACAATCAAAAATTAAAAATAAAATATACACTCTTATTTAATCCAAAATCAAAACAATGCTGATGAAAGAATTAAAAAGATTTCCCAAATTCAATAGAATTGTAATTCCAAAGTGTCCTGAACATTTATGAAGTTCTTGGAGTATATTATTAGAAACTTTGATTATGTTATAATGGTTTTTGCTAATAGAACATATAGGGGGCAAATAGAAATACCACTTACCATGTTTACTTACATAATTGTAAGCAGTTATGTCAGGAAAATGGTTAGTGAATGACTCTCCCACCTGAAATCTGTCATGAAAACTATACCTGGGTGGCTTCCCAAGTGCCTATCTCCAGAAAGAGAATGCAACGAGTCATGCTATGTCTTGGAATTGAGGAGTTAAGAGCTACTAAAGGTTAGTCCTTATTATCCTCCACACAAAGGACTAGTGAGAACTGCCCTCCTCTACCTGACTATGTAATAAAGGAAAAGTTTATCTACTAGATTTGCAAGCGTATTTTTAGGGTGTGCTACTTAAACCCCCATACTCTTCTCACTACACACATGCACACACACACAAAATCCCTTCACCAAATAGGACAGGGAGACTAGTACTGCTTTGACTGCTTTCTCAGTCTGGATTTTGCTAAAATTGTAAATATGTTAACCTATTGTCAAAGCAAAGGGAGTGACGATTCCAAAATATATGTGGTAACAGGGGAGGGTACAGAACACCCTAGACATATGATGTTTATTTGTTGTCCCTAAAGAACTTAGAGTATTTGTCCTAATGGGGTCAGAAAATAATGTTAACCTATTTACATTCAAATTAAAACTAATGTTTAGTTACTTGTTAAGTGCTCAGGTAAGAGTGAGTCCCCATGCTCTCACCTATGGGCTACAAGTGCTAATAGAAACCAAAGACACAAGAAGAAAAAAGAAAAACTCACTTAGCCTAAAGCTGCAGTTGTTCCTACTGAGTAATCTACAGAAAAATAACAAAATGGACTGCTTTTGTTTTGTTTTTTCCCTTTCAAGTTTATTTGAAGGCTGAGGTAAATCAGTGGAATATTTGAATGCATAGACACTTGAAATATGGAGGAAAATGACAAGATCTAAAAAGCCATATTTGAATATTCCCTTCAACTAATAATTACTACAATAAAACAGTTGATTTTAATGAAGATATTTTAATTTGATTTGGGCTTGACGTCTAGATTTTGATATATGCGCCTATTTCACTAACATAGTAATATTCTAAAGACCTGATTTTTATTGATATATCTATATAATTAAATATTTACTTATATATTTATACTTTAAATGTATAATTTATGTCTTTAAAATTATTACTCATATAGTTGTATATATATATTTACTTATTTAAATCTATATATATAATTTATCATTTCATTTCTCACAACTACTGCTTAACTATCTGCCCTCTAAGTATGCTAGCACAGAGAAAAATAAAATTCCAGAGATGTATACAATCAGCATAAAACAAAATATGTTTTCTTTTTTTCCTTTCCAAGCAGTCATACTCTAGTTTACTCTCCTGCTATTTTTTTGTATTCTGGATACCATGGGAACAAAAAACAATTATAGACTATGCAGTCAGCAAGTATAGAACACTAAACAAAACACGTAAGGTTATGATTATAAAATTTGGGTCCGAAATATTCATTCCTTGTGGTTTTACTATCTCCTAACATTCCTATGATATCATTCACTATAAAATTCATCTACCCAGATTTTCATCTAAACTCAAAAGCTCAAACATCAATGGTAAAACAAAAATAAAACTACTATAGTCTTTTGAATCACAATCAAACCTATTTCTTTTAATGTTGCCGATTATGGCAGTAGAAATAGTTTCTCCTAAAAGGGTTAACATACGCCTGAAAATAGATCATTGTACCCAAAGATTTGCAGAAGTTATCCATTTTTTGTTTCTATTCTCACTGTATCCTCTTTATCACATGCCTCCACACACTACTCTCTCTGTACCTTCCTATATTGGCTAATGTCATCAGCATCCTCTTGATGGGAGGCTCCAACCTCACCAAATGAGTTATTGTGTTTTTTTCCTCATAAATTCTGTCTGCATTTCATTTTTATCTTTCCTGCTGAAGTCCAAGCTCCCATTATCACCCTCATCTGAACTACAGTAACAACTACGCAATTAGTCTTTATGTTTCTAATTTGTCCCCTTCTAATTCATCCTGTGTTTTGCTGTCACCAGTTGTGTCCTTAAAACAACGGCTTATAGATTCCCTTTTCAAAATTCTTACATCATTTTCCATTAAATACAAAATAAAATACAATCTTCTCAACCTGGAATTCAAAGCCTTCTACAACATGGATTCAGTTTTCTTAACAACTGTTTGTCACTAGGCACACAATGGGGATACCCACACTCACACACATACACCCCCACATGCACACCATTCTCTTGACATTCCTTCAGTCTACACTTTGCTGTGTGGTTTTCATTAAGCTATTATCTCAACTAAAAAGTTCCTCTCCCACCTAACCCCTCTCCCTTCCCCAATATCTGGTTCAAATGCTTTTTCTTATATCCACTAATTCAAATAAATCTTTTTCTTGCTTTTCCATTATACTTCATTTGTACTTCTATTTTGATACTAAGCATAATTTTTCCTAAAGTGTATATCGGTGCATCTGTATACATTATATATGAGTTTTTCAGTTTCTTTAAGTTTGGGGACTATGCCATAGTAATCTTGATCATCTGGGGTTCAAAAATAGCATTTATTAATTTCTATTTCAGGATAATTATCAGATGATGATATTTTCCCAATAAGGAAGATGAGAAAAGAGCTTTATTTTAATTATTTTAATTTGTTGATATTTTGGCTAATGGGCTTATAAAATATGAACTGGAGTACAGGGGAGGCCAGAAGTTTGATTAATGCAACTGTGGAAATACTCAGAAAATAGAAAAAAGAGAGGTCCCTAATTATTTGACTTTTTATGAAATTTTTTCAATAAAATATAACTTAGTCCAGCTATTATTTCCTTCCATGTAAGGCAGAAAAAAATGTTTATTTCCTTTAATTTGCATCAGAGTCTCCTGACTACTTCTGCTTCTTCAACAATGCTGCTTGTGAAGAGCATGTCACAATTATGGATAGAATGGACCTAAAACCTCAAACTGAGGATGATCATTCAACAAACACATGAATTCTTCTTATTATACTTCTACTTACAGAAGTCAGTTATGAAAAAAATATTATTTCTGGGGTACCTGGGTGGCTCAGTCGGTAAAGCGTTTGACTCTTTGATTTCAGCTCAGGTTATGATCTCAGGGTTGTAAGATTCTCTCTCCCTCTGCCTCCTTCTCTCTCAAAAAAAAAAAAAATTTAAAGAGAAAGATTATTTTTTCAATTTCTTAAGTTTATGTATCTTTAGTTATTAAGGGCTCTTAATAGATTAAACCAGGGTTAACTTCTGGAATATCTGAATACTAGTTATCCTTCCATTCACAGCTAAAAATCCAATTTCCATAAGACTTTTCATGTTTAACCCCTCTAGATCAATCATAAAGTTTATTGAACTTAACTAAAAATATGGTTTTCTAGAATCAGAAAGTTAGGTAATGATTAATTCACTAACTTCAGAGAATTTGGCGTTTATTGAAAACATATGTTTCTTGACTGTGATTAATAGGGACAATTTTATTCATTTCAAAAATGAAAATCATACAGTCACAAGAAGAACAGGGAAAACTCTAAGCATTATTAGCACACAATGAATCATCATAGCACATCCAGCCTTAAAACAGCTTTGGAATTTTAAGAATCTAGGTTACTTGCTTGATATCAAAAAGCAAATTCAGGGGCGCCTGGGTGGCTCAGTCGTTAAGCGTCTGCCTTCGGCCCAGGTCAGATCCCAGCGTCCTGGGATCGAGCCCCGCATCAGGCTCCCTGCTCCGCGGGAAGCCTGCCTCTCCCGCTACCATTCCCTCTGCTTGTGTCCCCTCTCTCGCTGTGTTTCTCGCTGTCAAATAAATAAAATCTTTAAAAAAAAAAAAAAAAAAAAAAGCAAATTCAGTTTTATCTGTTACTAGAACTCAGAACATAAGTGTTCTTGCTATTACGTCTAATATAGCTTCCATATTTTGGAGAATATATTTTCTGGATTTTTATTTTTCAGTAGGGGGTTAAGGGTGCTGTAGTTTGGCTCAAAATTGCATGAATCAGTCTCTTACGGAGTTGCAGTTGAATGCACAGGCCCTTCACCCCTGTAGAGAAAACTAGCCATTGTGCTGTCGGGAGGGACTTTGTCACTTAACAACCTACTATAGAAGTAAACAAAAAAGTAAATTTTTCATGTCTTTTTTTTTTTCTTTTAAGTATTTCACTGAGACCTACAAACCATTATATTGTAGATATATCCTTTGGCACATAACCAATATATTTCTTTTCTACCTCTAACTCCAGTAACTTCTGTCTTTGTTGAGAGGACAGCATGTTACCAGTGACTTCTGGAGTCTATAATTTATCTGTATGACATTTTGTGGTACACAGAATTGTCTATGGGCCTTTCTTGCCTCTGATTTAGAGCAAAATAAGGGCTGTATACAATGCGAATTTTAACACCTGTTATTATGAAGGAAACAGAAATGAACACAAAAGCCGGAAATTTTTTAAATAAGAAATTGAATTGATCTCAAAGTAGAATAAGGGAGTTAGAGTTATCAACTCAGCATTTTAAAAGCAGTAAGAAGGTAATGATAATCTAAGACAACATTTGTCCTGTTGCTTTATCAACTTTGAGTTTTGGAAGGGAAGTGTTGGAGAGAGCACTGGATTCTGTAAAATGAAACAGTACCTCACTAAAAGGGTTGTTGAAAGGATTCATTGAGATTATATTTCTAAAGCACATATCCTGACACAAGGAAAACATAATAAATAGCAGCTGAGAGAAGTGGTAGCAACAGTATCAGAAGATGAGGACCCCAATGTCATTTTCATCACCTACTATTGGCTTTGAGTATATCACTTAATATGTCTGATCCTCAGCTTCTTCATAGACAAAAATAAATTATAACCACTACTATACAGACCTTCCCCACACTGTTGTGAAGTCAAACAGGAAAATTATAGAGAAGTATCTTGAAAAGTAGAAATATGTCATTATATACATCTAATAGTCCATTATTACAACCAGTAAAGAAATAATTTCTAATGCATCTCTGGGATATAAGCATTCATATCATGCTTGCATATCAGAGCAATTAGTAACTCACTGCCTGTAGTTCCAGCCAGCTCATGGCAAGCAAGGATGCATCTGTACACACTGAAGCATTTGTAATTTCTTTATCCCTCTTCCTACTGCTATTCCTTGTTGTCATTGGCCCATAACCTACCTTAGTTGGTAATCAATGGTAGCTAGAGTTAGAAAACAAGGGTATAGGACACTCTGGAAAACAGAATGGAGGTTCCTCAAAAAGCTAAAAATAGAGCTACCCTATGACCTAGCAATTGCACTACTAGGTATTTATCCAAAAGACAGAAATATAGTGATTCTAAGGGGCACATGCACCCCAAGGTTTATAGCAGCAATGTCCACAATGGCAAAAACTAAGGAAAGAGCCCAGATGTCCATCAACAGATGAATAGATAAAGAAGATGTGGTATATAGATACAGATAGAGATAGAGATAGAGAGAGATATAGATATAGAGAGAGATATAGAGAGAGATAATGGAAGATTATGCAGCCATCAAAAAATGAAATCTTGCCATTTGCAACAATGTGCATGGAACTAGAGGGTATTATGCTAAGTGAAGTAAGTCAGTCAGAGAAAGACAAATACCATAAGATTTCATACTCCTATGTGGAAATAAAGAAACAAAACAGTTTAAAATAGGGGAAGGACAAAAAAATAAAAGACAAAATCAGAGAGGGAGACAAACCATGAGACTCAACTATAGGAAACAAACAGGGTTACTAGAGGGGAGATGGGTAGGAGGATGAGGAAACTGGGTGACGGGCATTAAGGAGGGCATCTGATGTAATAAGCACTGGGTATTATATGCAACTGATGAATCAATGAACTCTACCTCTGAAACTAATAATATACTGTATGCTAATTAATTGATTTTAAAATTAAATTTTAAAAAGAAAACGGGCACGGGGATGCATCCATCTTTCAGTCTTCTTATTAGAGCCCAATCATAGACAACATACATAAATTCAAGATAAAGTACATCAGAGTTGAAGGGAAGAGAAACCTGTGAGAAATTACTGTCTTCCAAGTCTTAACATTGTAGACAATATTAGGGAGAAATTGTTTTATTAAGGAAATGATTGTTGCTCCATTAAAATTTATTTATTTGGTTATAACATTCTATCTGGCCCTAATGAAAATAATTTGCTTTCTCTTTCAGGCATGTTTAACTTCTTTTAAAGTTGAATACACAATGCACAGTATAACGTCAGTATAATCAGATAGACTATAAAGCCATAGAGCTACAGAGAGAAAGGAAGAAGAGATAACAGTTGCAAATGCTTTTAGATTCTGCTAATATCAATAGATCTCTAAAAATTAGTTAAGACATTAGGAAACAAAGAAATTAGGTAAACTCTTTATTTTATTTGAAGCCTAACTGGCATGTTGATCTGTGAATTGGGCTGCAGGTTTATAAAGGAGCCATGCACTGATTAGAACTGTTACAGTGGAAAAAAAAAAAAAAAAAGAACTGTTACAGTGGAATAACTCCTCTTCTATGATCCATTATGAAGCTGCTTACACATAAAAGTAAGTGCTGCTCTTCACCTTAAGCATAAATAATTACACTCTAACTAGAAGGTAGGAGGAATACATAACAGTATGTTGCTATTGTGTTATTAAACAGTCACTTAAATGTTATAGTATTTACATAATTACATGCTAGATGAGAACATTCATTTTACAAAGTTCTACATAAAAAAAATTATTTTAAAAAGTATCAAACATTTTAAAATAATGCCCTACCAGGTAGAACTGAAAATAGCAATGAAACCATGTCAACTCTGATCAGATACTCAAGGCTAAAGATGATGATGAATGTGACTATGAATTAAAATTTCTACAAGACTAAACTTAGACCAATATCTACTTTGATCCAAAAATGCTCCTAGCATGAGGCTGGATGCTTGATAGACAAGCATGAAAGAATCTAGGGCTTTTTTAGACATGAACATAAAAGGAGTTCAATGCTAACTTCTCAATATTAAATATATCTGCCTTATTATTCAGACTCAAGCAAGGTATTAATAGAATCCACGATTGAACTAAAAGTGAGATAAATTGAGTTTAATTGATGCTGAAGTTGGGAAGAGTTGACCAGAGTTTTCAGAGAAACCTTTAAAATTGTCATCATCAAGTAAAGGTGATATATTCTGATCTGAGAAAACCCCTATCTGACCTCCAGTAAAGCCTATCCTCACGTTAAAACCTTGCTTTAAAAATTACATTTATGAGAATTGAAAAGAAATGCAGTTGATGAATAAAACATTTTAGAATACAGAAAATAAGAAACAATCTATCTCTTTTCAGCTCACCTGGTTGGTAAGGAATAGCCTTAGATTAAAACATAAAAATATAATTGTCAATATAAAATAGTATGTATTTTAACAAGGTTATTGTGAAAGGAAATGAATAGAAGCAGGAAGTTTAATAGTCAAATTCACTAAAATCATACTATCTTTCTATTTGAACAAGTTAGGTGTGCTCAAATAACTGATTTACTTCAAAACTGCCTGAAAGAAAACCAAGTTGGGTCTGGCAATCCTAATGCTACTCTCTATTTTTCAAATCTGAAAAGTATACTTTTTTCCATCGCAGCAGAGGACCTGGGTGGTGTATTCCCACATATACTAGATGTAAACACGATAGAATCTTATATATGAAGGAGGCCTGAAAGCTCCTGATTGGCCTGAGGAATAATTTGGCAGACTACAGAGGATTATCCAAGAAAGGTGATTATAGGATCTTTGTTATCATTTTAGCATTCTCCTTACTCCAGCCCCCAGTCAGAGCTCACTGAATCTGACCCTGGGCCTATTTTTCCTTATTGGAAAAGTCCAATGACAGTCAAAAGTCAATAGCAGAACAAAGAGATTTAAAAATAAATGATCACCCATTCTATTTTCTCTATATTCCACCTAAATTAATAAGGTAATATTTCACTTTCAGCATCAAAAATTAATAGAGAAGCTTTTATCTCTATCCGAAGCATGAAAAAGTTGTCTTTAGATTTTTAGATTTATATTCTTAATGCTCATTTGTCCTTGGTCAGGATTGTGTATCAGGATTGGCTGCATATTAGGTGCGAGGAATGGAGTACTGAAATCACTAGCATGAGGGCTTAAAGTGATGTAACTTTTACAGAAAGACAGCCAAATCAATAATTTATGTGCAAGATGAAATTTCCATGTTAAGATACTTCATTGTACTGCATTTATAAACACCTCATCTTTCCCTCCCAAAGTTTACAAACACACATACATACACACTTATTGTTGGAAGAAAAGGAGGAAAGATAAATCACTTACTTTTGGAACAAAACAAATAATCGATTAAAAAAATTAAGTATATATACTATTTTATGGAATTCCTATCTTGTCAGGCAAAGAATGGCATAAATTTAATCGAAGAGGGATCAGAGCACTGGAAAACTAAACTCGAAGGCAGGCAAGATAGTGCAAGAACTGAGATTAGAATTTGAATCTTCTAAGTGTAACCAAGTTTCCTTTATACTAGATTAGGTTCTCTTCAGAAAGTATTATTTCAAGTTGATAGGATAGTATTTTTAAATTATAACTCTCCTTTACTTAAATAAAGTAATGCCCTCTAGTGGCTCTCTTTAAAATAGCATTAAATTGAATTTACAAGGTCATCTTTAACTGTAAAAATGGATACTACATGGTGAACGCTAAAAATTCATCTCACTATCAGAACACAGTGGGAAAAGGATTACTGAATGACAAGAATCTAATGCACTCTACTGCATACAGAGAAGGGAAGAACTTTAGTATCAAAGTCTAAGTCATTACACTGATCTACATTTGTCAGACATATTATGTCCATTACTGCCATGAAATTCAAGAAATGACTATTTGGATGGATTGGATTATAAGTAAAAGACACTAGACTTTTACTCAAAAACCCACTGCCATGCTTTTTCATCATCCAATCTTCAATATTCAGTGCTCACCAGTTCTTCTTTCTCTTGTTGATAACAAACCTAATATTCTCTTTTTAGTCCTTTCCTCTTCTTTGTGGAACATTTGATTACATTAACAATTCCTTCCTTTTATAACCTCTCAGCCTGTAAACTTCCTGGCATTTTCTCCCACCTCTCTTCCTTCACACTAGAACCAAACTCCCTGATTTTTCCTCTCCATACATGAAGTACTTCCATCTCAAAATATCCAAATTCTACATTCACTCAGGACCTACCCTAATGCCATCTTCCTTTTTTAAATTAATTAATTTTTTATTATGTTATGTTAGTCACCATACAGTATATCATTAGTTTTTGATGTAGTGTTCCATGATTCATTGTTTGCATAATACCCAGTGCTCCATGTACTACATGTCCCTCCTTAATACCCACAATCAGGCTAACCCACCCCCCCAAATCCCTCCCTTCTAAAACCCTCAGTTCGTTTCTCAGAATCCATAGTCTCTCATGGTTCATCTCCCTCTCTGATTTTTCCCTTTCTTCTCCTAATGTCCTCCATGCTATTCCTTATGTTCTACAAATAAGTGAAACCATATGATAATTGACTTTCTCTGCTTGACTTATTCTCACTTAGCATAATCTCCTCCAGCATCTGTGTTGATGCAAAATCTGGGTATTCATCTTTTCTGATGGCTGAGTAATATTCCATTGTATATATGGGCCACATCTTTATCCACTCATCTGTTGAAGAATATCTCTGCTCTTTCCACAGTTTGGCTATTATGGACATTGCTGCTATGAACATTGGGGTGCATATGGCCTCCTTTTTACTACATCTGTATCTTTGGGGTAAATACCCAGTAGTGCAATTGCAAGGTCATAGGGTAGCTCTATTTTTAATTTTTTGATTAAAAAATTAGTTTTCCAAAGTGGCTGAACCAAACTGCATTCCCACCAACAGTGTAGGAGGGTTCCCCTTTCTCCACAGTCTTTCCAACATTTGTTGTTTCTTGCCTTTTCAATTTTTGCCATTCTAACTGGTGTAAGGTGGTATCTCAATGTGGTTTTGATTCGAATCTCCCTGATGGCTAATGATGATGACACCTTCTCATATATCTGTTAGCCATTTGTTTGTCTTCTTTGGAGAAGTGTCCATTCATGTCTTCTGCCCATTTTTTTCCTTGATTATCTGTTTTTGGGGTGTTGAATTTTAGAAGTTCTTTATAGATCTTGGATATTAGCCCTTTGTCTGTAGTGTCATTTGTAAGCATCTTCTCCCATTCCGTGAGTTGCCTCTTTATTTTTTTGACTGCTTTTGTGTCAGTACCATGGTGTCTTGGTGATCACAGCTTTGTAATATAGTTTTAAATCAGGCAATGTAATGCCCCAGCTTTGTTTTTCTTTTGCAACATTTCCTTGGCGATTCAGAATCTTTTCCGGTTCCATACAAGTTTTAGGATTGTTTGTTCCAGCACTTTGAAAAATGCCAATGGGATTTTGATCGGGATGGCAATGAAAGTATAGATTGCTCTGGGCAGCATAGACATTCTTCTGATCCAGAAGCATGGAATGTTTTTCTTTTTGTGTCCTCTTTGATGTCTTTCATGAGTGTTCTGTAGTTCCTAGAGTATAGATCCTTTACCTCTTTGATTAGGTTTATTCCAAGGTATCTTATGGTTTTTGGTGCTCTTGTAAATGGAATTGATTCTCTAATTTCTCTTTCTACAGTTACATTTTTAGTGTGTAAGAAAGCAATTGATTTCTGTGCATTGATTTTGTATCCTGCCACATTACTGAATTGCTGTATGAGTTCTAGTAATTTGGGGGTAGAGTCCTTTGGGTTTTCCACATAAAGTACCATGTCATCTGTGAAGAGAGAGACTTTGACTTCTTCTTTGCCAATTTGAATACTTTTTATTTCTTTTTGTTTGATTGCTGTTGCTAGGACTTCTAGTACTATGTTAAACAACAGTGATGACAGTGGCCATCTTTGTTGAGTTCCTGATCTTAAGGGAA
The DNA here is from genome assembly GCA_028646535.1 of Procyon lotor. NCBI lineage: Eukaryota > Metazoa > Chordata > Mammalia > Carnivora > Procyonidae > Procyon > Procyon lotor. The sequence continues at coordinate 68,988,048 of CM053608.1, read as the reverse complement.
AGGCTCTCAGCTTTTCCCCATTGAGAATGATATTTGCTCTGGGTTTTTCAAAAATGGATTTTTATGAAATTGAGGAATATTCCCTCTATCCCTATACCCTGAAGAGTATTAATCAGGAAAGGATTCTATATTTTGTCAAATGCTTTTTCTGCATCAATTGAGAGGACCATGTGGTTCTTCTCTCTTCTCTTATTAATTTCTTCTATCACATTGATTGATTTGAGAATGTTGCACCAACCTAGGATCCCAGGGATAAATCCCACCTGGCCATGGTGGATAATCCTTTTAATGTACTGTTGGATCCTATCAGGTAGGATCTTGTTGAGAATTTTAGCATCCACATTCATCAGGGATATTGATCTGAAATTCTCCTCTTTGATGGGGTCTTTTACTGATTTAGGGATCAAGGTCATGCTGGCCTCATAGAAAGAATCTGGAAGTTTTCCTTTTATTTCAGTTTTTTGAAACAGCTTCAGGAGAAGAGGTATTATTTCTTCTTTGAATGGTTGGTAGAATTCCCCAGGGAACCCATCAGGTCCTGGACTCTTGTTTTTTGGGAGGTTTTGATTACTGCTTCAATCTCATTACTGGTTGTTAGTCTATTCAAGTTGTCAATTTCTTCTCATTTCAGTCTTGGAAGTTTATAGGTTTCCAGGAATGCATCTATTTCCTCCAGGTTACTTAACTTATTGACATAGAGCTGTTGATCATAATTTCTGATGACTGTTTCTATTTCATTGGTGTTGGTCATGATCTCTCCCCTTTCTTTCATAATTTTATTAATTTGGGTCCTTTCCCTTTTCTTTTGGATAAGTCTGGCCAGTGGTTTATCAATCTTATTCTTTCAAAGAACCAGCTTCTAGTTTTGTTGCTGTGTTCTACTGTATTTCTGGTTTCTAATTCATTGATCTCTGCTCTAATCTTAATTATTTCCCTTCTCATCCATGGGTTAGGTTTAATTTGTTGTTGGTTCTCCAGTTCTTTAAGTGTGAAGACAGTTTGTGTGCTTGGGATTTTTCTATTTTTTGGAGTAGGGCTTGGATAGCTATCTATTTCCCCCTTAGGACAGCCTTTGTCATACTCTATAGGTTTTGGATTGATGTTTTCTTGTTCTCATTGGTTTTCATGAATTGGTTAAGTTCTTCTTTGATTTCCTTGTTGACCCAAACATTCTTGAGCAGGATGGTCTTTAGCTCCCAAGTGTTTGAATTCCTTCCAAACTTTTTCTTATGACTCAGTTCTAGTTTCAAAGCACTGTGGACTGAGAATATGCAGGGAATAATTCCAATCTTTTGGTATCGGTTGAGACCTGATTTGTGACCCAGTATGTGGTCTATTCTGGAGAAAGTTCCATGTGCACTCGAGAAGAATGAGTATACTATTATTTTAGGGTGGAATGTTCTGTATATACCTATGAGGTCCATCTGGTCCAGTGTGTCATCCAAAGCTCTTGGTTTTTTTTGTTAATTTTCTGCTTAGATGATCTGTCTCTTACTGAGAGTGGAATGTTACGGTCTCCTATAATCAACATATTATTATCAATATGTCTCTTTATTTTGGTTAACAGTTGGCTTATGTAGTTAGCTGCTCCCATTTTAGGGGCACAGATATTTACAATTGTCGGATTTTCTTTTTGGATAGAGACTTTAAGAATGATAGAATGTCCTTTTGCTTCTTTGACTATAGTCTTTAGCTTAAAATCTAATTTGTCTGATATGCAATTGCTACCCCAGCTTTCTTTTGTGATCTGTTGGCATGAGAGATGGTTCTCCATCCCTTCACTTTCAGTCTGGATGTATCTTTAGGTACAAAATGAGTGTCTTGTAGACAGCATATGGATGGGTCTTGTCTTTTTATCTAATCTGCAACCGTGTGCCATTTTATGGGAGCATTTAAGCCATTCACATTGAGAGTGATTATTGAAAGATGATTTTATGGTCATCATGTCGCTTATGAAGTCCTTGTTTCTATAGATTATCTCTGTAAATTTCTGTTCTATATCACTCTTGGGATCTTTCTCCTTTTATAGAATTCTCCTTAATATTTCTTGCAGAGCCATCTTAGTGGTCACATATTCTTTCAATTTTTGCCAGTCTTGGAAGCTCTTTATCTCTCCATCCATTCTAAATGAGTCTTGCCAGATAAAGTATGCTTGGTTGCATGATCTTCTCATTTAGTACCCTGAATATATCTTGCCAGCCCTTTCTGACTTGCCAAGTCTCTGTGGACATGTCTATTGTTATTCTGATGTTCCTCCCTCTGTACATAAAGAATCTCTTCCCCCTAACTGCCCTTAAGATGGTTTCTTTGGTTTTAAGATTCATGTTTTACTATTACCTGCTGGGGTGCTGGTTTATTCTCCTTGATCTTGGGAGATGTTCTCTCTGCCTCTAGGACATGAACGCTTGTTTCATTCCCCCATATTAGGGAAGTTCTCGGCTAGGATTTGTTCAACTATATCTTCTAGTGCCCTCTTTGTCTCTACTCCCAATAATTCTGACAATGGAACATTTAACGGAGTCAGAAAATTTTAAAATCAGTTTCACATTTTGATTTGTATCTAATGTAGTCTGGTTCTTTACATTTCTGTTTCACTTTTTTTCTTTGTGATAATTTTGGAGTTTAATATTTCCTCATAGAGAGCCTCAGTACAGAATAGTGATGCAAAGAGTATGTCCCAAGGGATCAATCCTTATGTGGGGGTGAGGAAGGAAGAGGGTTTCTTTTTTCTCCAGCTTTATTGAGATATAATTGACATATAAAATAGTGTAAGTTAAAGGTGTAGAAGGTGATGAGTTATGTATGTATATATATTGCAAAATAATTACCACAATAAGGTTAGTTAGCATATTCATTACTCAGTTTCCCTTTCTCTTTGTAGTGAAAACCTTTACTATCTACTACCGTAACAATTCTGAACTATATGTAACAGTGTTATAATCACCATGTTGTAATTAGATCCCCAGAACTTATCATCTTATACCTGGAATTTTTTACCCTTTGATTACATTCACCCCTCTCCCCCATATCCCCGCCCCTGACCACCTATCTACCCTGTTTCTATAACCTAGGGATTTTTTTTTAGATCCCACATGAGTGAGATCACACAGTATTTGTCTTTGTCTAACTTATATCACTTAGCATAATGTTCTCAAATTTCATCCATGTTGTCACAAATGGCAGAGTTTGCTTTTGTATGGTTGAATGTTATTTTTTATATACATATATATCTCATATTTTCTTTATCCTGTTATCTATCGGCAGACAATTTTCCAGGTCTTGACTGTTGTAAATAATGCTGCAATGAACATAGGAGTGAGCCATCTCTTTTAGTTATTTCCTTTCCTTCAGATATTCGCCAGAAGTGGGATTGCTGGATTATATGATAATTCCATTTTAAATTTTTGAGGAACCTCCATACTCTTCTCCATAGTGGCTATACCAATTTACACCACTATAAACAGTATACAAAGGTTCCCTTTTCTCTGCATCCTGAACAACACATTATTTCTTACCTTTTTCATATTAACCATTTCAATAGGTGTGAAATGATATCTCATTTTGGTTTTGATTTGTATTTCCCTAATGATTAATTATGTTGAGCACCCTTTTAAGTGCCTAATGGCTATTTGCACATCTTGTTTGGGGAAATGCCTATTTGGGTTCTTTGCCCATTTGTAATAGGATTATTTGTGTTTTGTTATTGAGTTGCATGAGTTCCTTATATATTTTTATATTAAACCCTTATCAGATATGACTTGCAAACATTTTCTCCCATTCCTTAGGTTGTCTTTTCATTTTGTTGATTATTTCTTTTGCTGTGCAGAAGCTTTGTAGTTTGATATGGCACCACTTATTAATTTTTGCTTCTGTAGCTTGTGCTTTTGGTGTTATATCCAAAAAATCATTGCCAAGACTGATACCAACAAGTTTTTCTCCTATGTTTTCTTCTAGTAATTGCATAGTTTCAGCTCTTTTAAGTCTTTATCCATTTCAAGCTAACTTTGTGAGTGGTATAAGATAAGGTTCCGAATTTGTTTTTCTGCATGTGGTTATCCAATTTTCCTAACGACATTTATTGAAGAGATGATCCTTCCTCTATTGAGTATTCTGGTTCATTTGTCAAATATTAGTTGACCATATATGCAGGGGTTTATTTCTGAGCTCTTGATTCTGTTCCATCGGTCTATGTATCTGTTTTTAATTTTAGTATCATACTGCTTTATTATAGATCTACAGTATAGTTTGATATGAGGACATATAATGCCTCCAGCTTTGCTCCTTCTCAAAATTTCTTTGGTTATTCAGAGTCATTTGTGGTTCCACATGAAATTTAGAATTGTTTTTTCTATTTCTGTAAAACTGCCATTGGAATTCTGATGGGGATTACACTGAATTTATAGAGGCATTGGGTAGTATGGACATGTTAATAATAGTAATTTCTCAGATCCATGAACACAAGATATCTTTCCATTTATTTGTGTCTTTAATTTTCTTCATCAGTCTTATGCTTTTCAGTGCACAGACCTTTCACCTTCTTGGTTAAATTTATTCCTAAGTATTTTGTTGTTTTTTGATACTATTGTGAATGGTATTGTTTTTACTTCTTTTTCAGATAGTTTGTTGTTAGTGTATAGAAATGCAATTGAATATTGTATCCTGCAACTTTACTGAATTTATTAGTTCTACCAGTATTTTGGTGGTGTCTTTAGGGCCTGCTGTATATAGGATCATGTCATCTGCAAACAGAAATAATTTTACTTTTTCCTTTATTATATGGATGCCATTTACTTCTTTTTCTTGCCTCACTGATCTGGGTAGGACTTCCATTACTACGCTGAAGGGAAGGAATGAGAGTGGGCACCCTTGTGTTGTTCCTGTTTCTGAAAGAAAAGCTTTCAAACTTTCCCCATTGAATATGATTTTAGCTGTGGGCTTGTAATATATGGCCTTTATTATGTTGAGGTACATTCATTCTATACCCAATTTGTTGAGATTTTTTTTTTCACCATGAAAGGATGTTGTATTTTGTCGAATGTTTTTTTCTGCCTCTATTGAGATGATCATGTGGTTTTTATCCTTTATTTTATTAATGTGATATATCACATGTTTTGATTTGCATGTGTTGAACCAACCATTCTTGCATACCAGGGACGAATTTCATTTGATCATGATATATGATCCTTACAATGTTTTGTAGTATTTTGTTGAGAATTTTACATCTATATTCATCAGGGATACTGGAGTTGTTTCTTTTTCTTGCAGTTTCCTTTTCTGGCCTTGTTATCAGTATAATGCAGACCTCATAAAATGAATTTGGGAGTGTACCCTCCTCTTCCATGTTTTAGAATAATTTAAGAAGGATTGGGATTAATTCTTCTATAAATGTTTGGTAGAATTCACCAGCAAATTCATCAGGTCCTGGGCTGCTCTTTGTTGGGAGATTTTTGATAACTGATTCAATCTCCTTATTTGTTTTTGGCCTATTCAGAATTTTTATTTCTTCATGATTCAATATTGGTAGTTTTGTTTCTAGGAATTAATCCATTTCTTCTAGTTTATCCAATTTGCTGGCATGTAATTGTTCATAGTAGTTTCTTAAGATGCTTTGTATTGCTATGGTTGTAATGTTTCCTCTTTCATTTATAATTTCATTTATACTTTTAATTCCTCCCACACACATTTTAAGCTATTAATGTTACAATTTATATTTTATGTTGTGTATCTAATAGTAAATTATTGTAGCTATAATTATTTTAATACATTCATTTTTTAACTTTTAAACTAGAGTTACAAGTGATTTACGTACACCATTACAATATTAGAGAATATGAATTTGACTATATATTTACTTTTACCATTAACTTTTATACAGTCAAATGTGTATGTAGACAGGGCTATAGGCTGTTCTCCATAACTTCTCCTGGTCAAGTGTGGTCTCAGGCTTATGCTCCCTGACCAGACGGTGCCACTGGCTAGACTCCATATTCAAGTGGGGCTGCAGGCTATGCCCTGAAGGTGGGGAAAGCTATACACTGGGCTTTGTGATTGTATAGGCTGTTGGGTGTGCTATGTTTTGGGGTAAGGTCATGGGTCAGGGAGCTCACTGGCCAGGAACTTCCATCTGTACCCTGCAGTTGGTGGAGCTGGAGACTAGCCTCCATGATCAGACTGGGTTGCTATCCATCTCCTTGGTTAGGTGGGGCAGCAGGCTATGCCCCTCAGTTAGGAAGGGTCACTCACTGGGCTCCCTGCCTGCGCCTGGCCACACACTGTGTTTAGCAATTGAGCAGGGCCATGGGCTGGGCTCTATTGCTCGGTATGTTTGTGAGCTGGACTCCATGGCTGGCAAATGTAGACTGAGCTCTAAGGCTGCTCGGTTTCACTGTTCTGGTTCCCTGGTTACATAAGGCCAGAGGCTATGCTTATCAGCTGGGCAGGGTTACTGGCTTGACTCTCTGCCCAGGTGAACTATAGCATGTCTTCCACAGCTGCCAGGCATCTATAGCCAGTTTTCTCAGAGTAATAAGACTAGAGGCTATGCTCAGCAATTGGACAGTACTGCAAATTTGCTCCACTGCTGGGTAGGGCCATAAAATGGGTTCCATAACTAGTATGGCCTATTGGCTGGGGATGGGGATCCAAATCAGGCAGAATTGCCAACTAAGTTCCCTAGCTAGACAAGGCTACCAACTTGGCTCTGCAGATGGTCAGAGCTTATGACTGGAATCTCTACTTGGTTGCCACCGCAAGCAGAAATGCAGTTCACTGAGATCTGACTGCTGTTTGTTTTAACCAGCACCCCATTTCTCTGTCTCTAGATGATCCCTAATGTCAAGCTTGGCAGATTCCCCCAGTGATCCTCATGAGAAGACATCTGAGTGGGCCTCCTAGGAAGCATAATGCGGTGCTGAGAAAGTTTTTATGTCCACTTTGGGCTCTCTTTTTTCCCATTAGAGAAGCCATAGGCCCAGGGGGCACTTGTGCTTCAATGCTATGTTGAGTTGGAGGAGGAGCGATGTGGTTTGAGATGAAGCCCACTCTTCTCAACCTTCTTAATACAGTCCTTCTCAGTTCCTGTAGTCTAAGGTGGTGTTTCAGCCTCATCTTTGGGTTCTGGGATTTTCACAGTGGTTTCATGTCTGTGGATAGTTACTAACTGATCATGTTGTGAGGGGAGCTGAAGTCAAGAATAACCTATGTCACCATCTTAATGATGTCCCATGTCAGCAGGATGTTTTAAAAAACAGCAATGAAAACCATAAACTAAGTCATGACAATAAAAAGCATTTGGTTGAGTCTAAAGTAGGGGGAAAATGTGGCAAATATCACATTTACCAAGAATGTAGAATGTGAAGTAAGGGGAACAACTGTTCTAGAGCCAAAGACAAAAAGTTAGAGATGGTGTTACAAATGAAAAACTGAAGCTCAGAAAATTAAGTACCTGGCCGCACATTGTTGACCTATTTAGGGAGCTCTCACCACTTTGTAGTTCTGTCCTGGATAAATATGAAGTAGAGAAGCTGTTGAATCACAGGTCTAAAAACTGATTTCAATGCAAATACTACAGAAGACAATCAGGGAATCACAGAGGTGCCAAGGCAAAATACCCAGAAAGAAACACAGTTTGCCATTGGAAGCAAATCACTGCTCTTTCCTCACTTCCTATAAACGTTAAGCCTTACTTCCATCCCCATGAGGAAGTGGCAGACGTGAAATAAAAAGTTTTAAACTTAGAACACTCATAAGAGAAAGAAAAAAATATGGTTAGTCAGCATATGAGACACGGATATAATCACTTTTTCACAAGGTGTGATATCACTGCCCTGAAGGACAGTTCAGACTGCCTCTCATTCTGTGTTCTTTCTTTCTTCCTGATGGCCATGAATGTGCTTAGAGTTTATCTATATAACCCACCTCTGCCCTCTGGTAGGTCCCAAGAAGGGAAGTTGATGGTGTAATTGGATGAAGGACATGCCAATGGGAAGAAATAGGCAAGCCCTGAGAAAAAGTAGAATTGTGGGCAGAAAATAACTTTAAAAACATTAATATTAGGGATCACAAAATATGGAAACACAGTATTTCTGAGTTCCTCTTCAGCAACATATATACTAATTTTTAAAGCAGGGAGAAACCTGCTTTAAATCAATCATAAGAGATTCAGAGATGGTTTGAGACATCAAATTAGATAAATTTGCAGTGAGAGAGGGCAATGAACCAAAGGTCATAGCTATCTGGAACCCAAATAAACAAATAACATATCATAAACCCATAAAAATAATGGTCTCTCAAAAAAAAAAATGGTCTCTCTTTGTATAACCTTGGAATAATACATTTAACTTGGGAAATGTCAGTGTAACGAAATGTAGATTAAATGAAAAGATTCATGGGAGAGCTGAAAAGTATTTAGAAAAACAGAGGTATTGATTTATACCACTGATTTACAGATTAAATACACTAAGTATATAGACCTGAACTAAATAATAATTTACCCTGCTCCTAAATAACAGACCATAAATATTTTAAGGGTATGCAACCAAGAAGAAAAGAATAGTGATTTAGCTGGCAATTAGGAGAACAAATCGGTAAATACAATTGAATTACTCATTTTAGTCTGGGCAAGTTAATTTTATATGTGCTCTAACTGGAGACTTTCCTTCCTCTTGGCTGGGTCAATGCTTAATCACTACAGACGTAATACTATGTGCTTTGCTTTGACAAAATTGCTCTATCCACCCAAAATCTTTTTATGCACTAGGATTTCTTTTCATCTTGCTTTACCAGAAACAGAAATCATTCCAATGTGTGAAGCCCTTGCGTAAGGCCTTATCTCTAAAAATTTCACTGATATCATATATGTGTTACTTAGAAGGAAGAGAAGCATCCTGAGATCTGTTTAGAACATTAGCCCAAGGGGCGCCTGGGTGGCTCAGTCGTTAGGCGTCTGCCTTCGGCTCAGGTCATGATCCCAGGGTTCTGGGATCGAGCCCCACATCGGGCTCCCTGCTCGGCAGGCAGGAAGCCTGCTTCTCCCACTACCATTCCCTCTGCTTGTGTTCCCTCTCTCACTGTGTTTCTCTCTGTCAAATAAATAAAATCTTTTAAAAAAAAAAGAACATTAGCCCTAGTTTATTCATAAAGATTTTTAATTTCCATCATAGAAAGGACAGTAACATAGCTCTCAGGGGAAAAGTTCTGAGGAAATTAATTTCACTGGATATATGACCTTTGCTTGCCTCAATAAGCCCTTACCTGGCTGGATAATATAATTTTGTAGGAATAATCAGGGCAATCTCAGAAAATAGGTGCTGGATGGTACTTTTAAGTGGAAGAACTTTTCAGAACTGTCAAATGTTATGTTTTAAGTTAAGAAATTTGAAAATTGGTTAAGAATGACTTTGCTATTTATGTGCCTCAGAGCTAACTTGGTACTCTCCAATGTGTGTTCTTAAAACTCTAATTCAGATGTGGGCAATCTACAACCCATGAGCTAAATCCTGTTTTTGTAAATACAATTTTATTGGAATACATCCCTGCTCACTTGTTTATGGATCGCTGTAGCTGCTTTTCCCAAACAACTCTGCTACAAGAACAGTTACATGGTTGCAACAAAGACTGCATGTTCTGCAAAGGCTAAACTCATTATTCCGCCCTTTATCAAAAATTTTCACTATCCCTGCTCTGGTTCGCTGAGATGCTATTAGGTATTACCTGATCAAAAAGTTTGGGAAAGTTAAGTAAAATCAAGGATTTTTCTGTAAGATTTCTCAGAGTCTTTAACATACTAATCCCTAAAGGGAGTATTCAATATCTCACAAACTTATTTGAGACCATAATTTTTTTTCATGCAACATCTTGAAGGACCTATTTTCTGTAGAACATGCTTAAGAGAATGCTACAGCATTCATTCAGATAAAAGACACACTAATAAAGTCTTCACTAAATGTCAAACATTAGAGATCCAAAGATGTGTAAAATACCACCTTTGCTCTCAAAGAACTTGCTGCCTATTGAGGACCCAAATATTAAATGAATAATTACAGTGAAGTTCTGGAAGTGCTAAACTAGGGCATACAAAATAATCAGTACTAGTTCAAAGAAAAGAAAAAATCAACTTTGATTAGGGTGGGTAGAGGTTGGAAGTCAGAAGGAAGGTACAGAGAAGATTCCTGAACCATGTTTTGAATAATGCATAAAAATTTTCCTTGCAGAAAGTGTAGAATGTCATCAGACACAGAGAAACCAACATCTCTATAAAATAGAATTTTGGTTTTGGAAACTACAAGGAATTTGTCTTTGAGAGGTCAAGAAGATCTGTGGTTAAAGCAGTGGGAAAAATTCATGTCCCCAGTCTTGAATGACATATAAGGATCTATGAGAAACGAGATTAGCAGTCAACTTAGAGAGATTACATATCATCTGTGATGGCACCACATAAAATGGTGAAGCAATCAGCAATACTTCTGTTTCCTCCAAGAACAAGAGTTTAAAAATAAAACATAACATGAAATTAAGGAAAAAAAATGGAAAATTTTAAGCAATAACTTATATTGTAATGTCCTTTTTGTGTGGCAATTTTCAACTTCTTTTTTGGATAATAAATGGAAAAATGCATTGAAAGTATGGGTGCACCAGGAAAAGAGGTAATTTTGACTTTAGAAAAAGAACACTGATTTCATGGGGAGACATTTTCCCAATCTTCCTGACAAACTACAGATTTCCATGTTAGCCTGAATGTATTTGGAAGCCCAACCAAAAAAACACCTGGCACAAAGACTGGCATGATATTCAAAACTAGAGATGAACAAAACATAAAATAAAAAAAATACTTTGGAAACCATGTATAAGCTAAAGACCCAAAGACTCCTGATAAACAGTTGGTTATTAGTGTACTTGGCATTTTATGTTTAAGGATGATGACAAGAACTCTTTTAAAGGCTAGTATAGGTAAGATCTAGAAGTATTAACAGATAAACTTTCTGTTCATAATTTTTGAACTCTGCCTTAATTTTTGAAGTATATCTCTCCTCCTTCATTAATTTTTCCCCTGGTAACCTTCCTAACTATCTCTAACTGATCACTAAAGCATCTATTCCTTTGTTTTTCCAATATTGTTTCCTTTACTCAGTCTATAATAATTACTGCACTTATATGACAAAGGTTTTCTCTATAAGACCTCTTTTCTCTTTTTACCTAAAAAAGGTCTTTAGATTTTATCAATTATCTATTCTTCCCCTTTTGTCTTAAAAGAATAAATGAGGTTACTCCCCTCTAAGGCTGGCCTTTCAGTCTGTTAATTTTGATATCATATGACTTCCAGAACTTGCCTCATAAATTTTCTTTTTTCATCAGCTTCACTCTGGTTCTTCTCTGTTGGCTTCTTTCTTCAATGCCACCCCAATCAAAATTCCACTGGCTTTTTTCAAAGGGCTGGAACAAAAAATCCTAAAATTTGTACGGAACCAGAAAAGACCCTGAATTGCTAAGGAAATGTTGAAAAAGAAAACAAGGCTGGGGGCATCACACTGCATAATTTCAAGCTTTACTACAAAGTGGTGATCACCAAGACAGCATGGTACTGGCACAAAAACAGACACATAGACCAGTGGAACAGAATAGAGAGCCCAGATATAGACCCGCAACTCTATGGTCAAATAATCTTTGACAAAACAGGAAAAAATATCCAGTGGAAAAAAGAGTTTCTTCAATAAATGGTGCTAGAAAAATTGGACAGCTATATGTAGAAGAATGAAATTTGACCATTCTCTTACACTATACATGAAGATAAACTCGAAATGGATAAAAGACCTCAATGTGAGGCAGGACTCTATCAAAACCCTAGAGAAGAACATAGGCAGTAACCTCTTCGACATCAGCCACAGCAACTTCTTTCAGGACATGTCTCCAAAGGCAAAGGAAACAAAAGCAAAAACGAACTTTTGGGACTTCATCAAGATTAAAAGCTTTTGCAGAGCAAAGGAAACAGTCAACAAAACAAACAGACAACCCACAGAATGGGAGAAGATATTCGCAAATGACACTACAGGCTAAGGTCTGATATCTAAGATCTATAAAGAACTCCTCAAACTCAACACCCACAAAACAGATAATCATATCAAAAAATGGGCAGAAGACATGAATGGACACTTCTCCAAAGAAGACATACAAATGGCTAACAGACACACGAAAAAACGTTCATCATCTTTAGTGATGAGGGAGATTCAAATCAAAACCACAATGAGATATTACCTTACACCAGTTAGAATGGCCAAAATTCATCTATATATATGCTAATGGTTCTCCAATTCTAAATAAATAGTTCCTTAACTCTGTCCTTCTACCTTTTTCCTTTTCACTCCTGTGAATACTCATAAAAGTAATTCTCCTTCAATTCCACCATCCTTCATTGTTCACTTTAACCTACACCCCAATATACTTTCTATCTACACCACTTCACTGAAACTTTCTTAAAAATCACAAGTAGTACCATTGCCAAATCTCGCAACACTGATTCTTTTCCTATTCTGCTTTACCACAAGCATTTGACAATATTAAAATTAGGTTTGTTAGTGAAATTCTTGCCTCCTCTGGTTTAGTGGCCCCAAATCTCTTTCTCCTGTTTCTTTTCTTACTTCTCCTGCCACCAAGTACATTATGTATATCTTAAAACTCTGTGCTTTCCTCTTTTCTCTTCTGTATACTCTACTTCTTTAGGCCTTTATTCTCTCACACTAAACTATCCTGGCAATACCCAAACTGGACAGAGCGCCCACCACAAAATCAACCCAAGGAGGTGACACCAAGACACTTACTAATTAAAATAGCAATCAGTATTGATAAAGAACTTTAAAAGCAGCAAGATAAAAGAAAACAGTTGCATACAAGTGAAATGCCAAAAGGCTATCAGCAGGTTTTTTAGCAGAAACTTTGTAGAGCAAAAAGGTAGTGGCATGATAAATTCAAAGTGCAGAAAAAACAAAACAAAACAAAACTCTCCAACCAAGAATATCAAGCAAGGTTTTCATTCAGAATAGAAGGAGAGAGAAAGAGCTCCTCAGTAAGCAAACATTAAAGGAAATCATTACCACTAAACCAGCCTTGCAAAAATGTTAAAGGGGACTCTGAGTGGAAAGGAAAGACCATAAGCATGAGTAAGAAAAGTAGAAAGTACAAAAGTAGTAAGATTATATTTAAAAATCAGTCAAGGAATTCACAGAATAAAAGAATATAAAGTAGGGCGCCTGGGTGGCTCAGTGGGTTAAAGCCTCTGCTTTCGGCTCAGGTCATGATCTCAGGGTCCTGGGATCGAGCCCCGCATCGGGCTCTCTGCTCAGCGGGGAGCCTGCTTCCCCCTCTCTCTCTGCCTGCCTCTCTGCCTACTTGCGATCTCTCTGTCAAATAAATAAACCTTTAAAAAAAAAAAAAAAAAAAAAAAAAAAAAAAGAAGAATATAAAGTATGACACCATATGCCAAAAATGTGGGGAGGAAGGAATAAAAATGTAATCCTTTTAGAATGGGATTCAAACTTAAGTGGCCATTAACTTAATATAGACTGCTATATGCATAAGATAATATATGCAAACCTAATGGTAATCAAAAATCAAAACATTTTAATTGTTATGCAAATAATAAAGAGAAAAGAATCCAACTGTATCACTAAAGAAAGCCAGCAAACTGTGAGAGAAGAGAGCAAGAGAAGCAGAGAACTACAAAAACAACCATAAAACAAGTAACAAAATGGCAATAAATATATACCTAATGATAATTATTTTGAATGTAAATGGACTAAATGATGCAATCAAAACATATGAGGTAACAGAATAGATAAAAAAGCAAGACCCATTTATATGCTGCCTACAAGAGACTCATTTCAGGTTACAAACACATGCAGATTAAAAACAAAGTGATGGAAAAGCATTTATCATGCAGACTGAAGTGAAAAGAAAGCCAGGGTAGCATAACTTATATTGAATAAAATAGATTTTAAAACAAAGACTGTAACAAGAAATAAAGAAGGACACTATATAATCATAAAGAGAACAATCCAACAAGAATATAGAACAATTGTAAATATTTATGGAACCAACATGGGAGCACCTAAATACATAAAACAGCTAATAGCAAACATAAAAGAAATAATCAATAGTAAATCAAAAGTAGTAGGGTACTTTAACACCCTATTTACATCAATGGACATATCCTCCAAACAGAAAACCAACAAGGAAACAGTGGCTTTGGATAACATACTGGACCAGATGGATTTAACAGAAATATTCAGAATATTCCATCCTAAAACAGCAGAATACACATTCATTTCAAATGTACATGGAACACTCTCCAGAATAGTTCATATATTAGGCCACAAAACAAGCCTCAGTAAATTTAAGAAGATTGAAATCATACACTGCACCTTTTCTGCCTACAACACTATGAAACCAGATATGAGCCACAAGGAAAAATCTGGAAAGTACATAAATACATGGAGGTTAAATAACATGCTACTAAGCAATGAATGGGGGAACTAAAAAACCAAAGAGTAAATTAAAAAATTCATGGAAACAAATGAAAATGAAAACATAATAGTCCAAAACCTTTGGGATGCAGCAAAAGCACTTCTAAGAGGAAAATTTATAGCAATGCAAGGCTACATCAAGAAATAAGAAAAATCCCAAATAAATTATATAACTTTATACTTAAAGAAACTAGAAAAAGAATAAAGAAAGCCCAAAATTAGCAGAATGAAGAAAGTAAGAAAGATCAGAGCAGAAACAAATGAAATAGAGACTTTTAAAACAACAGAAAAGATCATCGAAACCAAGAGCTGCTTCCTTGAAAAGATAAACAAATTTGATAAACCTTTAGCCAGGTTCATCAAGAAAAAAGAGAGACGACTCAAACAATCTCAGAAATGAAAGAGAACCAAAAACTGACACCATCAAAACACAAAGGATTGTAAAAATGCATATGCCAACAAACTGGACAATCTAGAAGAAATGGATAAATTTCTAGAAACATATAACCTTCCAAAACTGAATCATGAAGAAAAAGAAATTTGAACAAAACAATTAGCAGCAATGAAATTGAATCACTAATCAAAAACTCCCAACAATGCAGCAAAGGCAGTCATAAGAGGGATGTATACTAAATACAGGCCTACCTCAAGAAGCAAGAAAAGTCACAAATATACAATCTAACCTCACACCTAAAGGAGATTGAAAAAGAACAGCAAATAAAGCCTAAAACCAGCAGAAGGGAAATAATTGAGATCAGAGAAGAAATAAATATTACAGAAATCAAAAAACAGTAGAACAGATCAATGAAACTAGGAGCTGTTTCTTTGAAACAATTACCAAAATTGATAAACCCCCTAGTCAGATTTATCAAAAAGAAAAGAGAAAGGAACCAAACAAATAAAATCATGAATGAAAGAGCAGAGATCATAATCAACAGTGCAGAAAGACAATCGTAAAAGAGTATTATGAGCAATTATATGCCAACAAATTGGGCAATATAGAAGAAATGGATAAATTCCTAGAAATATATAACTACCAAAACTGAAACAGGAAGAAATAGAAAACCAACACAGACCCATAATCAGCAAAGAAATGGAATCAGTGATAAAAAATCTCCCAACAAACAAGAGTCCAGGGCCAGATGGCTTCACAGGGGAATTCTCCCAAACATTTAAAGAAGAATTAATACCTATTCTTCTGAAGCTATTTCAAAAAAAATAGAAAGGGAAGGAAAACTTTCAAATTCACTCTATGAGGCAAGCATTACCTTGAATCCAAACCAGACAAAGACCCCACTACAAAGGAGAATTACAGACCAATATCCGTGATGAACATGAATGTAAAAACTCTCAACAAGATACTAGCTAATCGGATTCAATAATACATTAAAAGGATTATTCACCATGATCAAGTGGGATTTATTCTGGGGCTACACGGGTGGTTCAATATCCACAAACCAATCAACATGATACACCACATTAATAAAAGAAAGAACAAGAATCATTTGATTCTCTTAATAGATGCAGAAAAAACATTTGACAAAATACAGCATCCTTTCTTGATAAAAACCTTCCACCATGTAGGGGTAGAAGGAACATACCTCAATATCATAAAGGCCATATATGAAAGACCCACAGTGAATATCATTCTCAATGCAGAAAACCTGAAAGCTTTTCCCCCAAGATCAGGAACACAACAGGGATGTCCACTCTCATTACTGGTGTTAAACATAGTACTGGAAGTCCCAGCCTCAGCAATGAGACAACAAAAAGAAATGAAAGGCATCCAAATCAGCAAGGAAGATGTCAAACTTTCACTCTTCGCAGACAACATGATACTCTACATAAAAAAACCAAAAGACATGGGGCACCTGGGTGGCTCAGTCATTAAGTGTCTACCTTCAGCTCAGGTCATGCTCCCAGGGTCCTGGGATCAAGCCCTGCATTGGGCTCCCTGCTCAGTGGGAAGCCTGCTTCTCCCTCTCCCACTCCCCCCTGCTTGTGTTCCCTCTATCACTGTGTCTCTCTCTGTGTCAAATAAATAAATAAAATCTTAAAAAAAAATCCCAATAGACTCTATCAAAAAATTGCTAGAGCTGATATATAAATTCAGCACAAGCTCAGAATATAAAGTCAGTGTACAGAAATCTGTTGCATTTTTATACACCAAAAATGAAGCAGCAGAAAGAGAAATCAAGGAATTGATCCCATTTATAACTGTACCAAAAACCATAAGATACCTAGAAATAAACTTAACCAAAGAGGTAAAAGATTTGTATGCTGAAAACGATAGAACACTTATGAAAGAAATTGAAGACACAAAGAAATGGAAAAACATTCCATGATCATAGACTGGAAGAACAAATATTGTTAAAATGCCTATACTACCCAAAGCAATCTACATAGTTAATGCAATCTCCATCAAAATAACACCAGCATTTTTCACAGAGCTATAACAAACAATCCTAAAATTTGTATGGAACCAGAAAAGACTCCAAACAGCCAAAGTCATGTTGAAAAAGAGATGCAAAGAGGGAGCCATCACAATCCCAGACTTCAATCTCTATTACAAAGCTGTAATCACCAAGACAAGATGGTACTGGCACAAAAACAAACACATTTAGATCAATGGAACAGAATAGAGAACCCAGAAATGGACCCACAACTATATGGCCAACTAATCTTCAACAAAGGAGGAATGACTATCCAATGGGGGGAAAAACAGTCTCTTCAACAAATGAATTGGGAAAACTGGACAGCCACGTGCAGAAGAATGAACTGGACCACTTCCTCACACCATACACAAAAATAAATTTAAAATGGATGAAAGTCTTAAATGTAAGACAGGAAACCATCAAAAATCCTAGAGAAGAACACAAGCAGCAATCTCTTTGACCTCAAGTGCAGCAATTTCTTACTAGACAAGTCTCTAGAGACAAGGGAAACAAAAGCAAAAATGAAATATTGGGACTTCAAGATAAAAAGCTCTTTACAGCAAAGGAAACCATCAACAAAACTAAAAGGCAACTGATGAAATGGGAGAAGATATTTGCAAATGACATACTGGATAAAGGGCTAGATCCAGAATCTATAAAGAACTCATCAAAATCAACACCCAAAAAATAAATAATCCAGTTAAATGGGTGAAAGACATGAATAGACATTTCTCCAAAGAAGACATACAAATGGCTAACAGAGACATGAAAAATGCTCAACAACACTCATCATCAAGGAAATATAAATCAAAACTAAAGTGAGATACCACCACACACCTGTCAAAATGGCTAAAATTAACAACTCAGAAACAACAGATGTTGGTAAGAATGGGGAGAATGGAGAACCCTCTTACACTGTTGGTGGGAAGGCAAACTGGTGCAGCCACTCTGGAAAACAGTATGGAGGTGTCCTCAAGAAGTTGAAAATAGAACTACTCAATGACCTAGCAATTGCACTACTAGGTATTTATCCAAAGGATACAAAAATGCTGATTTAAAGGGGCATATGCACCCCAGTGTTTATAGCAGCACTGTTAACAACAGCCAAATTAAGGGAAGAGCACAAATGTCCATTGATTGATGAATGGATAAAGAAGATATGGTAATATTACCCAGCCATCAAAAAGAATGAAGTCTTGCCATTTGCAATACCATGGAGCTAAAGAGTATTATGCTAAGTGAAATAAGTAAGTCAGAGGAAGACAAATACTATATGATTTAACTCATATGTAGTATTTAAGAAACAAAACAAATGGACAAAGAAATAAAGAAAAGACAAAAAAGAAACTCTTAAATACAGAGAACAAACTTGTGGTTATCAGAAGGAGGTGGGTTGGGGAATGGATAAAATAAAGGGGATCAACAGTACACTTATGATGAGCACTCAGAAATGTACAGAAATATTGACATATCATATACCTGAAACTAATATAACATTGCATGTTAACTATATTCAAAGAAAAGAATAGAAAATAAATTTATTTGAAAAAAACTTAAGGTCCCATATATGAAATGAATTGTTTCTGTAACATTTCTTCTAGGTTATGTGCTTCATTCTGCTACTGAGCATGTCTTCCCAACTAGAATCATTTTCTAGAGGCAAGCTGCACGTTTTTTATCCTACCCCCCCCACCTTCCTAACCCACAACTCTGTGATTTGCACATTTTATATGAATAAAAATATGGCCTGTTGATGTAAATGTTATATCCTTATTTTATAGATTCATGCCTATAAGAACACTTAGCATGAATCTGTACCTTAGAAAGCTTATGCAGCTTAGCTAGAGTTCAACTATTTTATCAGAGGGTGAGTGAGTTAAAGTCTGTATAGTGCCTTAGGCAGAAATAATCTGATTTCTGGAAGGCAAAATGGAGAAGATTGTTATATAAGTAGATAAATGATCTTTTATGTCTATATAAGACATCTCTATTTTTGAGATATAAGTGATAATGCAGCAACTATTATTAATACATAGTTTCTTGTATTCTACTATCAATTCTAATAAAAAATTATTATTGTTCATACTTATTTTAGAGCTCCTATTTTCACATCTTTTGTTCATGTTATGTCCTAATTTATACATCTAAGATAAACACATTATTGTGAAGTTTTAAAGAACATTAATAAATATGATTCGATATGATTCTAAAAATACCATTCTCTCATTGGAGATATTTTGGAATATGCAAAAAGTAAAAGAAAATAAAGTTCCTCCACATTTACATTGCCTGTGAGATAATCACTCCTAGTAACCTAATGTGTTATCAGCATCCTGTTTTTCATCTATATACAACAAAACTGAGATCAGTGCATATGCAATTTTATATCCTGTTTTATTCACTTAACATTATATCATAGCACATCCTCATGCCTTTAAGTATTTTATAAACACCATCTTAATGCCCTCAGAGCATTCTATCATGGATGTATCATATTTGATTCAGCCATTTTTCCATTTTGGTGTTTTAAAATATTTTCCATTATACTATTACAAATAATGCTATGATGAATACCTTTATACATAAATCTTAATTTATGCTTTAGTAAAATCATAATTTCATATTTTGATTCTGCCTTGTTTACAACTTCATTTCAGATCATAGGTTACATAGGTCATTAGAGTATGGATTTGAGAATATAAAATATTGGGCTAGGCAATCCACTTTGGCATCAGTGGAAAGAAGAACTTTATAGATTGGAATTTATAATTTTGAAGAATTTGATAAATTAGATACCATGAATGTGCCAAGAAAAAGAGCATTAGCAGCTTCGGTTAAAGGTCTTGTTTCTATTAGATCTATACATGTTCTGTACCCTGTCATCACAAAATTGAATTTGTCTGGATAATTTATTGAGAAGGACAAAAAGAGATTTTCTTTAATCGTCTGCTTTTAAGTACAACAATTCTTTGTCATCGTCAATGGTACATAACAATTGTCCTCAAAGCTATAAATATTGTAAATCTGCTTTTACATGCTTGTTGTAAGAAACTGAATTTACTCACTATGTTTGGTAAAGTAAATTGTATTTATTAGGATATAATACTGTAGGCTATTGAATTTATTTCCGTAAGTTGTAATACACACACAGCACAATAATGATTAACTAACTCACTGCCTACAACATCACTAGTTTTATTCTATAACTTTACCAAATGGTATGAATTCACTGTGAATTGCAATCTTTGTCTTTTGCTTGCTCCCTACATTCTGTTTGAGAAAAATTATTCCAACAACAAAAATTCTTTGTTCATCAAGATACACTCTTAAAACTGGAATTAACAGAAAGTCTTAATGAAATTATGAGGCCCTTTATACTTTTGCCAAAGAGATATTCTAAAATTTATTTACTCAACAAATTCATATTAAGCATGGATAATGCCAGGCACTGGCATTAGTAGAGACACGGTCCCTATGAACAATATATTTGTCCCAAATCATGCTCCCAATTAAGTGTTCATGGCACTGTGCTTTTGTCAATACTATCATTGTTTTAAGTCTTAATGATTTAATTTGACAAATAAAACATATTATTTTATTAATTTATATATTATTACTACTGATGTTAAAATTCTCCTTATATCAGTCAATCAGTGAAAGACAATTATTATATGATCTCTCTGATACGAGGAATTTGAGAGGCAGGGTGGGGAGTAATGGGGGGTAGGGAGGGAAAAAGTGAAACAAGATGGGACCAGGAAGGGAGAAAAACTGTAAGAAACTCTGATTCTCAGGAAACGATCTGGGGGCTGCTGGGGGGTAGAGGAGGAGGGATAGGTTGGCTGGGTTATGGACACTGGGGAGGGTATGTGCTATTATGAATGCTGTAAATTTTGTAAGACTGATGATTCACAGACCTGTACCTCTGAAGCAAATAATATATTCTATGTTAATAAAAAAAAAATTACCCTTATATCTATTTTTTCTTTTTCATTTACTTATTTTTCTACTGGGCTTTTTAATATAACTTAGTCATAGGAGCAGATTATATATTAGGAATGTCTATTCTTTATGCTATTTATGACAAATAAAACATATCAAATACATACATTCTGTGTTATATAGAAGTTATTTCCATCTGTTGCTTTCATCTTTATGATGTTTTCCATTGTTTTATGCTTAGAAATGCTATTGCCACCCAAAGATTAGACATATATTCATTCATATTTCCTTCTCTTTCCCTTGTTTTTATCACATATTGAATCTTTCATCCCTCAGAAAGGAACTTTGGTGTATAATATAAAGATCTAGATTTATGTATTACCAAATGTCTTATGAGTTTACTACAAATCAACTTACTAACATTTTTCTATCCCACAATTATGCTACTTTTTCTCTTTGTATATCTAAGAATTTTAATATAGTTATTATAGATATACTATTATTTGTGCTTCCCAGTGCAAGAAGACCAAGACTTTTATTTCCAGGATAGATTGCACATTAATTTTAAATTCTGTTCTTGACCCTTCTCTCTTCACAAAGTAGTTCCCACCAGAAAGAAGATGCTTGCTGACTTCTCAGTTTGTGACCATTAAGGAATGAGTAAAAATCTTTTCTTTCCTGTTTTGTCTTGCTGCTGTATTTCAGTCCTAAATATGTCTTAGTTTAAAAAGTTCAAGTAATCATGTTAGACTGAAAAGAGAATTGCCATGCAGGAGTTTTTCTCCTACTGCATCACAGCATAGCATAGCACTTAATCACACCCAACCAGGACAGGCAAAATAATGCTATAAATTTCAGTCATCAAAATGCATAATTGTAACTTTCCTTAATTTTTCAATAATAAGATTTAATTTCTAGGTAGGGCCTATAATGCATCAGATAGCAGTAATCTCAATCAGGTCTCTGCTCACCCACCTCCTCCTTCCTGAATATGGGAAGGATAGGGTGCCAGAAATTTCATTCTTTGCAATTTAAAACTCTACCAGGCTTTATTCACACAATGCTTCCTTCTATCCTTTTCTAAGTCTGTCAAATTTGTCTGTCAAATGTGCAGGACCTTTGTCTACACTTGGGAGTGAGAAATCTAAGTCTGACTCAGCAGGGATTCTTCTAAATCCTGAATTCTCTTAGATAGAATTTTCAATCTATGAAAGCCTTTTTTTTTTTTTCACTCTTATCCAGTGTAAAAGTTCTAATTAATTTCCTTATTGATGTTTGAGCCTAGGGAAGACCAGAAATGGTCATTTTCTTTATCTTTACTTTCATTTATTTGTGTCTCAAGCCCTGTCCAGTCATATCAAGCAGAATTATAAAAAAAAATTAAAAGATGCCCAACAAACCAGACTGACGGCCAAGGAGAAGAGGTGAAATCCAAAAGATGGCACAGAGGAGAGAAGTTTAAGAAACCAAAGAGACAGAGGAATAGATACTGAAGAGAAAGAGAGAGTCCCTGCAGAAGGGAGAGACTTACAGACAGATCCAGAGATGCTTGATTCCGAGAAATAAGAAAAACCCTTTTGGGAATAGATCCTTGAGCAGATGAGACAAGATCAATAGAGCAGAGGAGCATATTACTTCACTAAGGGAAAGTCTGTGTGGATTAAAACAAGCAACTTAAGGCTCACGTTGGCAGCACTTATGTCCAGTGCTCTGGATTTTGAAATACGCACCTACATAATCGACCATGTAAGGCTTACAGAGACTAAAGAGTCCAAATGCATTTGGAACTGATGATAAAAGGGTGCCATGGAAAGGCCTGCACTTTGGGTAATATCATTAAGAGAGTATACAGAGAGTAATTAATTAGTCCTAAATGAACAGTTAGTAAAATGGAAGAAGGAAGCTTTAATTTTCAGTTTTTGCAAATTCTTGTGTCAAATTAAAAATATGCTCATATTTCATTAATAATAAAAGACTTCCTGTTTTATGCTTCTACCTCTCTTATTTGTTTTCAGAATTCATATTTTCTAAAAATCTTACCTAAACTCCATTCACATCCAACAATATAGTTCTGATAATTAAATTTGGTTTTCTCATCAAAAATTCTCCCTCTGGATGAAATTCAAAATCTGCCTCAAACAGAGCCATTTATGTCACTAATTATTTTTAATGTCCACATCTTTTTTAAGCTAAATGAATCTAATAATATTTTATAAAATTGTACAATTTCCCTTTACTTTATGAAAAATCAGTCTTGTAACTTAAACGAGCTTTGGGCTTGTTTTTATTTATATCTCAATATTTTCATTGTTTAAGCCATAGAGCTGATATCAAATACTAATGTCAATTAATAAATCAGGCATATTTACTATACCAAACTATTCTCTCTTTCTAGTTCCTAGAAGCAAATGGATTCATTTTTGGTTAGATATACTTACCAGAGTGGAGAGGAAGGTTTTACTGAATATTTGTGTTCTTTTGGCAGGTAGCATTCCTCTCTTCCCTTCTCCCTCCTTGTCACTTCTTTCCCATTCTCTACTATGTTCTCTGTATCTCAGAGGATGGAAGTTTAGAAACTGCATTACTCCAACTCCCCTGTCCCTAGTATTCTAAGTACAGTTAGTGGTCTGCCAGTATGATTCATTTGCTCAAGATCTGTGTTAAAAAAAAAAGGGGGGGGATGGATTCACTCTGGGTTCAAACCCATTGAACTCAGAACTCTGAGTTCTACAAAAAGAGTGATTGAATTGTCCTGAAACTAGACCAAAATGTAAAATAAAATTTATAGAATGTGTTTCTACCTCTTATGGATTTCATAAAGTCATAAAGGCCTAAAGACAGGAAATTTTCTCAATTGTGCCCTGAGTTATCTGTTCCTTGGAGCAATGAGTTGACAAGGAATAAAGTGGGGAAACTCAGAGACTTGCTACTCTTTCAAATCCTACCTTGGGTTAGATTCCCTAGAAACAGAGCTTCAGACAGCAATACTTGTGCAAGAGACTTTTTTTTTTTTTTTTTAAAGGAAACGAAGGTGGAACAGAGGAAGAAGATAAATAAAGACATGATTTCAGCTGAGGTCTACCCTTATCTGATCCCAGAAGGAACATGAATGGATCCACAGTTTTCTACCTGGAAGAAAGGGCACTAGGCTTAGCTGAAAAACACTCATATAGCAATTGGAAGATGAGTCCACCTCTCTGGCAAAGATATCTGGATGGGCACCAAAATCTACTGCAAACCCTATGGCAGAGCTATCTTTTACCTACATGCAAAAGACAGGTACACCTGTACTCACTAACACTTAGCCAGACATCAGTCCATGTCTTATCACTGAAGACATTTCATGCTTACAATACTAATGTCAGAAGAGAAATGAAAACAATCCAACTGCTAATTCTGCTCAACTCTCCATAAATAAATTATTTTAGGTCGGTAAGATTCAGATGTTTTTGATAGTCCAAAGGAATAGGTGTCAGCAAAGTTATATTTATACAATTGCACATATTCAATCCAATACCAAGTTAGAAAACAAAATTAGTCTTTAAAAAGAAAATCAAGGAAATATTAAAAAGTATCTTTACTACAAAAAATAAGATATTTCTACAAGGTATACTAGTTCTTGTGAGGTGGAATGGGGATGTTGAGGGAATAACCAAACTATCCTCTCTATTCTTTTTACCTAACAAGAAGGTAGGAAGATTGATTTTAATTGGTACAGATGATTTCTATTGCAAAAGATTTAATTGGTGTTGTATAATTTCAAATCAAATTTGTGAGTATGTTGCTGTGTTGGAGGAAAAGAGAAAAGCCCAGGTAGGTGGGCATTGCAGGAAAGCTTGAGGAAACAATTGAGAGTAGGGGTTAATGGAGAGGTTCAGCACACCTGGTGAGATGTGGGAGTGATAGAAGAAAAGGGATTTAAAATATATGCAGCTGTGGGTAACAAATTAAAACCCTCTTCTGAGTTCTTAGAGGAACAGAAAGTTTAGAATTATCTTTAATTATTTCATCTGCTGGACTGCCTTTCCTTTGGGATACAAGATTATTTTTTTCATGTGTTCATTCAGTCAGCCAAGTATTCATTTACCGAATAAATACATATATTTAGCACCTGCTATGTGCCAAGCTCTGTTCTAGGCACTGGAGATACAATGATGAAAAGAGAAACAAAAATCCCCCAGCCTTATGAAGCTCACACCTTAGGAAAGAGAGACAGACAATACACAAACCACAAACCACTGAAGGCATTTAGTATCTCAAACGGTGATTACATTTATAATACTATAGAGAAGTACTAGGCCATATAGTATAGTACCTACTACTATAGAAAAAAGCAAAGCTGGAAGGGAGCACTGGGGAGGTTACAAAGTTAAATAGCACATTAAGGAAAGAATCAACTAACCTCTGAAGGAGGTTGCTTTGAGCAAAGTTCTGAGAAAAGTGAGTTAGCTAACTGGTTAAGTTGGAGAAAAGCATTCCAGGTGGAGAGAACATATGCAAAACCCTAAGGTCAGGGCATGTCTGGAGTATCATATTAGAGTTAAGATTTTCTTCCTGTGTTTGGTTAGACACACTTGTCTTCTAGTTAATAGTACTGACAATTATATGTTAATAAAAAAAGAAAATAAAAAAATAAAAATAAAAAATAAAAAAAGAAAATAGCACTGACAGATAGAAAGTAGATTACCTGTCTTGAAATGGACTACTATCCATTAATGAGCAAAGAAATTTACTTCATTGATTAGCCATTTACAAAAATAGAATAAATTAGAAGAGAAAATAACAAACTACCAAAGTATTTTTAAGTTTTATTTCAGTTGTGTACAGATCTGTGTTCATGTTGTAGGGAGGATGGGTATGAGTATAATGGGTTGCAATGTAAAAACTATTTCTATGTATCTCAAATTGGAGAAATACAGAACTTAAAAGTTCTGTACTAAGTTAAAATTCTTAAGACTTAAAATTCTTAGTTTTGTATCTATCTTCAGAGCAGTGATTTCAATAGAAGTGGAAGATGCCCAAAAGTAGGGAAAGTGGGACATTTCAGAATTATTTAGGATGCACTACCCCCAACTCAGAACTTCTTATACCTCTTCCATCCTGATAAATAATCACTTTAGTGATCCATCACAGATGCTGTAAGCAATTTGTCACATCTGCCCTTTAAGCAGAGGCTTTACCACTCTAGTCATGGTGCTAGCTGGGCTAAATCTAGCTTCTCTACCACAAAATATCATGGCAATCAGAGTCTGAGCTCTCAGACTCAAGGTCATGATCTAGACACTATCACAGAGAATGATGAGTATTACTTCTGATAAACTGGGCTAGAAGGGCTACCCTTGCCTGATCTCTCTGAATGCATACCTGCAAAATGTACAGTCTTTCACCTATGATTGTCCATATTCAAAGAATTGAAAAGGTCTCAATCCATGTCCAGGTCTCTATTTTGAGAAAAGGAGGAGTATTAAAAAGACCTATGTGCAGAAAAACGTTGCATTTGGTTTACTTTATGTTGTCTGTCCTGAAATTTCACTTACGAGCCCATTTGTTGTCCCCAGCACAATTAACAATATTTACTCACTAATTGTTCCTTACTTCTTTGCTATAAAATAAAATATCCATCCTAATTGGCCTTGGTAATCCTTGGTAATTGGTAATCCTTATGAACCCTTACCTACTACCAGCTTCACAAAGTTTGTGTTGACCATTCAACCTTATTTTCTGCTTCTCTGTTGGTATATTTCAATGATAGTTTTTAGCTCTAAAGAGATAGTGTTTGGTATTTTTATTAATGAAACAGTAGTATCTTGTGCGCAGTCATACATCCTTAAAACACAAGCTCTGGATCAGCATTTTCTTTATATTCTGTAGACTTCTCGCAATGTTGTAGATTATTACCATCTTAGCTCCTCATGGCTTCCAAAAATTTTTTTTAAATATTAAGCAATAACTGCTCATATCATATTGTCGTACTATGAAAAGGGCAAAGTCATGATCATGACCAGTGGAATTGTTCCATTCTACAAATACAATTCCATCTGCATTGGCAGTCCTACATTTTGGCTACATTAATACTGGAAGAAAAATAGCTCTAAATATACACTCTACTAACACGTCAATTATAGCATCATAGAATGCAATTGGCATTGTAAATAATTGTCAGCTAATGTGTGTTTGCATAGTTGACTGAAAAGTCCTACTAATTTTGAAGACTTAATTACTTTCTGTGTAACATCAAAAAAGATACATAATTTTATAATCTAAATCTAGAAAAGAAATACAAGAAACAGGATGGATTGATTCAAATACTGAAAAACAAGTATCAGTCATACAGATAAATCTCTCCTCTATCAGCCAGTCTCATTAAATAAATTTTGGCTATCAGGAAAGATTAGGAATCAAAGCCTACATAGAAAAATCAATAGTACTAAATGTAGTAAAGTATTTACTAACTTTTATGATTATGTGTGTGAGGCATTTATTTATTATTTTATCCATTCAGTGAAGCAAACAATAAATGGTTTGGTTAGACTAATATGTCACTAAATTAAATAGAAATTTGTGTTTGAGGAGCCATATTTGCACTTGGATTCAAAAAAGTCTTTGTAAATACGTTTCTCCAGCATTGTACATTCAGTTGTTCACTATTAGAGACCTTACTTCTAAATAAGCAAATAGAATAAAAGAAAGGCTGTAGGGTGCCTTGAATTTAAAAACTTTTAAATATGAAATTGTGGCATAAATTTCCCAATAAATGTAACCTATTTTACAGGGAAAGTATGTGTTTTATCCCACTGAAATTATTTTCTTATCATTTTAAATTAATCAGGAAAAATTTCCAGAGTTTTACTTTAAAAATAAAATAGAAGAAAACATGGAACAATAAGGATATACCCAGTGTCTAGAAAGAAAATAGAATTATAACATTTTCCCATAAAATGCCCTTGAAATTGTGATGTTTGCTTGATACTGTCACTGCTAGAAACAAAGTATACAAATTTTCTATTCTTAAATTTTCTCTCTACTTTTAAAAATAAAATCCATCTTGGCCTCCTTAGAGAAGAACCAGCCTCCTTGCTCATCCTCTAATGCTTTTATCCAATTAAACATATACGTTAATCAGATCATTTAGTGCTATAAATATCCGGCCTCAGACTGTAATATGGATTTCAAATTACAAAGAAATAGAGGAAGTTATGTAATGTATACTCAAAACTCATTGACTCATAAGCAGTTTTGTTTTATTTTGTTTTGTTTTGTTTTTTTCACTAGGCACTATCTTCAGTGGAAGTCACTGTTTTCTTGTCAACCAATTCCTGATGAAACCATCTTCTTACAAAAAGGAAAGCAGGTAGTCTGGGTAGAGGGGTGATTGGAGTGATCTCTCCTCCTCATCCTCCTCCCACACACAGCAAAATGCAAGTTTCCTCTGTTCTGGGAAGAGAGTCTATCCTATTTGCTTTCATTAAAAAAAAGTATTGCTTTCTTGAAAATATAAAATTGAAGTAATTCCCATTTATTTCTGGACTCTAAGGAGGTGAGGATACCCAAGGGACTGTGATTATAAGATTAAACTGTATTCACAAAGGCTATTCTGGGTCTCAAATTCAACATAAATGGGGATATTTTGAAGTGGAAAGCATAAAATCAAGTATCACACTTGGAAAAATAAAAAACTTGTTTTTCACTCTTGTTATGGTGTTTGGCATGTGCTTGCTGTACAATTGTCTGCCAGGGTTCAATCCTCGTGCCTCACTTACTAAGTGTATGACCTTGGGCAGAGCTTTCCTCTTCTCAGTTTTCTTATCTGCAAGGTGTAGAAGAGTAACACCTACCTCATAAAGTGGTTGTGAATATTAAAATAATTGATGTGATCCTTGATTTCTCATTTTCTCAACCCTTATCCACTAGATCACAAGATCCCCACTTATCCACTAGATCTCCCTACATCTACACTTTTCCATCTCCAAGCCATTTTCCCGTGTAATCGTTTAAGATTTTATTTATTTGACAGAGAGAGAAAGAGTACAAGTAGGCAGAGCAGCAGGCAGAGGGAGAGGGAGAAGCAGGCTCTCCACTGAGCAGGGAGCTTGATGCAGGCCTCCATCCCAGGATCC
Source organism: Procyon lotor (assembly GCA_028646535.1). Lineage (NCBI taxonomy): Eukaryota > Metazoa > Chordata > Mammalia > Carnivora > Procyonidae > Procyon > Procyon lotor. The sequence continues at coordinate 68,959,041 of CM053608.1, read as the reverse complement.
TGGGATCATGACCTGAGCCGAATGCAACTGTTTAACCAACTGAGCCATCCAGGCATCCCCCGTGTAATCATTTTAAACAATTTAATCAAATCACATCCTTCCCCTTTAAAAATTCTTTAATGAGCTCTTCTTAGTGCTCCTTAAGAAAAGCCTAGACTTTTTAATGGCCAGCATAGTCCAGCATAATTCATTTCCTCCTCATCCACCAAACTCACCTCTTTCAAGTCTGCTCTTCATTCACCATCCTTTTGTCTTTCCTCACACCTAACAATTCCTTCCCCACTGCAGAGTCATGAAAAATGTTCTTCTCCAAGACTGTAATCCCTTCCACCAGTCCTCCACATGAACATCTCCTTTTTTATTCCTGAAGTGTCTTTTTTTAAAGATTTAATTTATTTATTTGATACAGAGAGAGAGAGCACAAGCAAGGGGAGCAGCAGGTAGAGGGAGAGGGAGAACCAGGCTCCCCACTGAGCAGGGAGCACTATCCTGGGGCTCTTTCTCAAGACGCTGAAATCATGACCTGAGCTGAAGGCACATGCTTAACTGACTGAACCACCCAGGTGCCCCCTGAAGTATCTCTTAAATACAGCATCTCCTTATACGTGATTTCCCTTACTATTCTATTTAAAGTGGCCATCCTATGTTATTCAATATCCCATTACCCTTTATACCAATTATCATAATATTTCATTATCTTATATATTTGTTGTTGTTATCTAGCTAGCTTCCCCAATCAGAATATAAACTCCTCAGGGATAGGACATCTTCATTCTTCTATCTTCTGTGTTTGGCACATAGTAGGTGCTTAACAAATAAGATTTCAATAAAGCAAATTCTCATCAGTATTTGTGATACTTATAAATGCTTAGTAAATGGGAGCTGTTATCTTGAGAATGCTTTTATGAAAATTGTATAAATTATCATGTAAAAGAGTATATATACACATAACGAGTATTGCTTTTGACATTAAAAAAATGAATAAATGCGGGGCGCCTGGGTGGCTCAGTGGGTTAAAGCCTCTGCTTTCAGCTCAGGTCATGATCTCAGGGTCCTGGGATCGAGCCCCACATCGGGCTCTCTGCTCAGCAGGGAGCCTGCTTCCCCCCCTCTCTCTGCCTGCCTCTCTGCATACTTGTGATCTCTCTCCTTTCTGTCAAATAAATAAAAAATAAAATCTTTAAAAAAAAAAAATGAATAAATGCCGTGAGAGTGGATAGCATTCAAATGGATGTTATCATATAGTAATATACTTTGAGATCCTAGGAAAAAAGGTTTAATTCAATGGAGATAGTGAGTTTCATCCTCGAAAACTGAAGAAATAAGAGAATAGTGAATAGCAGATACAATCTTTGTTGCTTCCTCGTGGCTATGTACCTAACTCCACTGGTCAGCTACTCATGCATAGGCACAATACTAGACACACACACACACACACACACACACACACACACACAATTAATATGCAGCTGAGCAGGTGGCAGGTGCTGAAAGATTTGTTGAATTGAGTTGAATTTGAAAAAACATAACAGAGACAATGCCACAGAGAAAGAAGATTGAAGATTTACTACTGGGAACGGCACAAATGCTAGCCTATTTGTACATCAGCTTGGACCACGGTTTTTCTGATTACTCAGTGATTCTAACCAACTGGCCAGAATTAATAGTTTATTGACAGAATCACAAACAATTAGTTGTTTAGCTAAACATCAAACTTGTAGAAATAAATTATTCAGAAAAGTTCCATAGGTTATCCAAGGTCTATAGTAGTCCCTATGCATGAGATCTCTCAAAATTCAGGAAACACATACATTAATATAATGTGAGGTGATAGAAATACACTTGGATGGGAGGGAAAGATGAAAATGACACAAGGGGTTTAAAATGTGCCTAGACTTGATTGGAGCAAAGAAGACAGATACTGTCACAGCACAGCACAGAAAGAAGAAAAATAATGAAGAGAGATTATAGCTAACAGAAACAGAATCAAGTGACTAGATAGGGTGTTTTGAGGTAAAACAAAATTTGAATTATAGAAAACAAGAAGAGATCAGAGAAAAGCAGACATAGAACACACAAAAAGGAAAAAAGTTCTGGGAAGCTTTCAACATACTTAGGTATTCAGAATATCCTATTTATCCCTTATTTAATATAATATAAAAGAATATGCTTCAGTTTTAAAGTTAAGTCTTTGATTTTTTAAGAAGTTGGTAAACTTTGCTCAAAAAAATTTACATTTCAAGAGAAGAGATCTAGATAAATGACATTTCAGAGAACTTAGAAGTTAAGTATAATGTGCATTTTTAGATGTAAAAACTTTCATTAATACCTGAAGATTCTGTGCTTTATCAGAAATTTTGTAGAATAAAATATCCTATATATACAGCATGTATACAACTGAACAGTTTGTAATATTCCCACAGTTTTCAAAGACCAAACTCAATTAATATTTCCATTGATTAAATCTCTCTTCACAGGGTCTCAAAGTATATTACTGCATGAAAAAATTCCTTTGTTACACCTTCTCAGGTGACAATAGATGTTATATCTATATTGTAGAACATGAAATGGAACAGATGTTGTGAAATTTCTTTAACTTAAAGCAACAAATCAAACCAAAGAAAACAATTATGATCTCAGACCTGAAGACCCAATTCACCAGGTCTTTACTCTTTCTCTTACTGCCTATAACTAAAATTAATATAATATTGAGCCATCCATCAGAATTTTGCCCACTCCTTGTATATGGTGTTATAAAATAAGCCTAATGAAGTGAAAATTTTAACAATAAAATCAAATTCTATATTTTATCATTAACTTCAAATAATTTTGTTCATTTGTTCATGTAGCCCTTGGGCCTTTCTAGAATAAAATGCATGAAAATGGATACATACACTTGGAGAAAAATATTTAAGACCGACTCTCCTCTTTCTTCTTAAAACTCATACACTTGGACTCCTGACAGAGGTATCTGAAACTCACAAATTACTAATTTTAATTCCCCGTTGAGAGAGCAGGAAAAAGGCTAACTCCATTTTGTGTTATACCAGTCATATTGTATATAACCCCTACACGACCTGCTCCTGAGAAAGGCCACAGAATGTCAGAACATTGCCTAGCCAGTCCTTGAACTAGTTTGAGTTAGCCGCTAGGAATGCGAAACCCCTAACTGTCACAGGATGCAAACCCCGCCTTTTGCCCGCCAATTCAGACCAGAGTAATAGGCTAGTTCAAATGGTTACTATAGGGTAAATTGTGATTCAATTGGCCACCTGCGTGTGGACCGACATGACTATGCAAATTTCTGCCTGTGTTACAACCTGATTGGCCACCTGTGTGTGGACCAACATAACTATGCAACATTCCGCGTGTGTTACAATCTCATTGGCCACCTGTGTGTGGACCGACAATGACCATGCAACTTTCTGTGTGACCACTGGCCCCTATAAAACTGTTATGCCCTTTGACTTACGGGTCCAAGTTCCGACCCCGCTGTGTCGGATATACTTAGACCCAAGCTCAAGCCTGCTAATAAACCCTCGTGCGTTTGCATCAGTATCAGCTCCTCGGTGGTCTCTCGGATTCAAAATCGGGGGCATTACACCATGAACCTACAAGTACATACTCAGCATCTCTGGTACATTACACATTACAAAAAGATTTTCCGAGAAGTTTGTTAAACATCCAAGCACCTCAAGTGTTCTGATCCAGGTAATCTAGGGACCCAATTTTGAAAATACTTGCTCTAGGAATTGACACAGCCATAAAAAGAAAAATTCATAACACAGGAACAACATGTAGCTATTACTGCACAGCAGATGTTGCTACACAGTGAATTGTATGGTCGATAGAGTACAGGCATAGACTGTGCTTTTTTTTTTTTTTTACTCATTTACTCAAGTAAATGATTCTATTTTCTTCTCATGGAGGTTTTAAGACCCAGGCATAACTAAACGAATGAAACATCTGCCTTCCCCCCCACACACAAAAAAGCCTGGTGAATGTATTCTGACTAGAACTGAACTAAATCCTGAACTAAATCCTACAAGTGATCAGTCCAAGTCTTCTTCTAGATTAGGACCACAAGAACCACTTCTGGTGTTGAGATTTATGAGCAGTCAGGAAAACATCTCTCTTGTATTCTTCCTTCCAGGTCTAGACCAAAGGCTGCACTCCCTTCCTCACAATTCCCCAATTAGTTGCTCCCCAGTGCTTTCAACTTCTAATTCAAACTCCTCAGAATGATATACAAAGTCTTCATGATACAATCTCTACCTCCCTTTCCAGATTCCCATTTGACCATTACATCACCCTGACACTCACTCTAGCCAAAGGTAAGATGTTTTCAGATTATAAAACAAGGGAAAAAAGCCCCACAGAGAAAGGGGCTTTAGAGTTGGTTGATAAAGTGCTTCAGTGATAAGATAAATAACTTGTGGTCTTTCCATCTCTAAGCTCTATCAAGTATTAGATTCACCCTAAGACTGGTTCCTCTGAAGTTGCATGATGACTTCCAATAGCAAAGGAGGCTAAACGCATCTTTCTACTCACCCAGGAGACAAAAGGAGGCTTTTTATTAGAAGTTTCTTTTAAGATTATGAAACTTCTTCCTTAGAATTTCCCAGGAAGTCTCTCTTTGGGTCTCATTGGTCCAGACTGCTGAACCAGGTATGAGCTAGTAAAGTCCATGTTCTCTCACATTGCCATACATATCACATTCTTTTGCCTTTATCCTGAATTTTTTCCCCTCAAAATGCTCAACCAGATCCTACTCATCTTATAATACTTCAGATGTCACCTCCTGTTGAAAAAGTTTCCTCATCATCTTACCCCCTCCTTAAACTGAGTTAGTTGCCACCTTTGTAGTCCCAAACACCCCATAAAACCTCTATTTTAACACTGTAGTTGATTTTCTTGTCTAAATTTCCTAAGTGTGTGGACTGTGCATTGTTCACTGCTATAATCACAACACTTAGCACAGTGACTATCAGTGACTAGGTACTTATAGTAGGTGACAAAAAATATTTAATTAACTGGTGGGGGAATAAATGAAAACATGATCACCATAAAAAACCCTCACTAAAAAAACCCCAAGAGCTGCCCTGCTAGTTATCCCTAATACTTCTGTCATTCAATTAAGTCAGGTCACTAGCCAGGAAGTGTCTTGAGAGTATGGGTCAACACTAGTTATATGCTAATTTGAATGAATGCATCCATGCATGAATGAATGAATGAAAAACTGAATGACTAACACATAAATGTTATAAACTTCCTTAAAAAAAGAAATACAGGGGCGCCTGGGTGGCGCCCCTCAGTCATTAAGCGTCTGCCTTCGGCTCAGGTCATGATCCCAGGGTCCTGGGATCGAGACCCACATCGGGCTCTCTGCTCTGCAGGAAGCCTGCTTCTCCCACTACCATTCCCTCTGCTTGTGTTCCCTCTCTCGCTGTGTTTCTCTCTGTCAAATAAATAAAATCTTTAAAAAAAAAAAAAAGAAGTACAATTCTCTGGCAAGTTATCCTCTGGGTAGGAGTCAAATCATAGTTCTAATCTGAATAATCACATTTTATAAATAGAAAACTGATAGCTCTGGCTCCTGTCATCTGGGAGGAAATACCTTACCTCACTCATCAAACCTCATTTCACAAACTGTGAAAATGGTTTTACCAGTCTCTCAATTTAATGGTTTTCTTGCTGTGTTTTTTTAGAAACATGATTTCTTAGAAGTAATAGGAGCTAAATCAGGGTAGGAATGGGGCCAAGAGTCAGACCAAATAGCCAAGGTTCCTAATTCCTCCTTCTGTTTCCATTAGGTGTGCTCTGATTTTTATCCATTTTTTATTAAAGTTCTTTAAGATTTTATTCTAATTTTTAAAACATTAATCAAAATGGCTAGCATTTATTAATCCCTCATGTTGTATCAGGCTAAGTGTTTAACATGGATTATTAGGGCTTGTAAAAACCCTATAAGATGTGTACTATTACTATCTCATTTTTATATATTCAGAATCTAAACTTAAAGAACACTCTGATAGTGAAATTATAATTTAATAAAAATTTTGTGGAGATCAACTAGATAATGTACATTCAAAACCTTTAAAATGTTTTTCTCCTCGGGAACCTGGGTGGCTCAGTGGATTAAAGCCTCTGCCTTCGGCCCAGGTCATGATCTCAGGGTCCTGGGATTAAGCCCTGCATCAGGCACTCTGCTCAGCAGGGAGCCTGCTTCCCCCTCTCTCTCTCTGCCTGCCTCTCTACCTACTTGTGATCTCTCTCTGTCAAATAAATAAATAAATAAAATCTTTAAATAATAAAAATCCTTTTAAAAAATGTTTATATCCTTTGAAAATATGAACACATTATCTTTAAGTTATATGGGCACCAATATGAACCAGTAAGACTCAAGGTATTTTCTTGACAATTTTGGCCTAAACTGCTTGTTTTCATTGTATTTAACTTAATTGACAATCATTCTTCCCCAAAATAAAATATGCAAAATTAATTCATAAGTTCAACAAAGTACAGATGTGAATATTTTAAGTGTCTAGTCCTTCTGGGACTTCAGCCTCCCAGTACCAGCCCCTTGGCTCAAGTTTGCATGAAAGTCCAATTATTGTACAAAGCTACAAAGTTTTATAAATAAATAAGTGGTATAATCCTGAAAAGAGAAAGAGTATTATCGGGGGTTGAACTAAAGAGAATAGGTAAGACAATATAAAATAGATCTAGCATGCACCAAAATATATTGGAGTCCAAAGTTGAAATAGTAAGACGTTCTTGGAACTTTTAGAAATTAATTATAAAGAGATGAGCTATCTCAATAAAAATTTGTCTATAAGCTTAAAAATGTGCTCAATCCCCACAGTATTAAAGAACTATGAATTAAAAAACAAGATGTCTTATTTAGATTATTAAGTTATCAAATATTGAAAAGAATAATAGAAGTCATGGTTCAAAAGCAAGAAATCCAAAAAATGGGCATTTACGATAAAGCACAACAGAGTATAAATGCATGTAAACTTTGATGGGAGGATTTTAATAAATTTATCAAAAATGTTTCATTAAATATTTTTGCATTCCCCTCATCCTAAGAAATAATCAGTGAGGTACACAAAGTTATAAGAATACGTATCTCAGTATTATTTATAATGCTTGAAAAACTTGAAGCCGCTTCAACATCCAAAGGCAGGGGGATTGATTAAATAAATTATGCTATATTCAATAGTAGAAATTTATGATCCAGTCAATAAAATTTAATGACTTGGAAAATGCTAAAAATACTTATAAAGTATTTTTCAAAAAGTCTTTAAAATAGTATTTACTGTATGAACTCATTTTCATTTTGAGAAAATAAAGAGACTGAAAAATGCTGCATGGATAACTCTGATTAGTAGAATTTAAAAGATTTCCTATATTTTCAAAGTTTTTTCAATAAACATATACCACAATCATGCTCTAATAATTTTGAAAATAAGTGAACATAACTATTTCAGAGCCTACTTAGACTGGAGAACAAAAAGGAGATGACCATGGCTAAACACAAAGAAGTAGTCTAGGAAAGGAAATACTTATTTGAGGGGCAATGCCTTGAAGAGAAAAGGGACAGAAATGAATAAATAGCCTTCATTTCTTATAATTTAGACCAAAACAATTCAAATGTGCTTTAGTGTCCTCAACTGACAGATTTAGGTCAAACTAAAATACATGTACTAAACTCTATGAGGTAGGTTTGCAACTTTGGAATCCTTCCAGGAGCTGAGATAGTCAGTCTATTCCTGAGAGGAGCAGTCATTAAGTGAAGATCTACTAACAGTGGTGTATGAAGTTTTCAGAAAACATCATCCTCTCCACTGTTGAGTCATTTCAAATTAGCTAACATCCTGGGGCACCTGGGTGTCTCAGTGGGTTCAAGCCTCTGCCTTCGGCTTAGGTCATGATCTCAGGGTCCTGGGATCAAGCCCCACATCAGGCTCTCTGCTCAGCGGGGAGCCTGCTTCCCCCTCTCTCTCTGCCTGCCTCTCTGCCTACCTGTGATCTCTCTGTGTCAAATAAATAAATAAAATCTTTAAAAAAAATTAGTTAATTTCCTGCTAATAGCCTTAATAAGCCTACTTCTTTAGGCTAAAATCCTACTGATGACCTTGTCTGTGGTGAGAAAGAAGCAAAAGTTGTCTGTGACCTTGTCTGTGGTGAGAAAAGGCAAAAGGAGAAAGAAGCATAGAAAGTCTTTCCTATGGCCTCCAATGAGAATCATGGAGGATATTAATGGGTGATTGAATCAGTCGAAAGTAAATAAATTTCTCAGCGTGCTGACCAATCTGCTTCTTTTTTAAAATTTGCATTTTTTATTTAAATTCAATTAATTAAATTGTAATACATTATTAGTTTCAGAGGTAGAAGTCAGTCTTATATAATACCCAGTGCTCATTACATCACGTGTGCTCCTTAATGTCTGTCACCCAGTTACACTATTCCTTCACCTCCCTCCCCCCTCCAGCAACCCTCAGTTTGTTTCCCATGATTAGGAGTTTCTTATGGTTTTTTCTTCCTCTCTGATTTTGTCCGGTTTTATTTGTTCCTCAATTCCTCTATGATCTTCTGTATTGTTTTTTAAATTTTTTAAAATTGCACATATGAGATCATATGATAATTGTCTTTCTCTGACATATTTTGCTTAGTCTAATACCCTCTAGTTCCAATCACATTGTTGCAAATAGCAAAATTTCATTTTTGATGGTTGTGTAGTATTCTATCATATATTATATATAAGATATATAATATGTACAAGATATATATATATATATACTATGTATATATATATATATATAATATATATATATATATATCTCACATACACACACATACACACACACCACATCATCTTTATCCATTCATCTGTCGATAGACATCTGAGCTCTTTCCATACTTTGGCTGTTATGGACATTGCTGCTATAACCATTGCAGTACAGATGTCCCTTCGGATCACTACATTTGTATCTCTGGGGTAAATCCCTAGTAGTACAATTGCTGGGTCATAAGATAGCTCTATTTTCAACTTCTTGAGGAACCTCTATTAGGTTTTCCAGAGTGGCTATACCAGCTTCCATTCTCATCAGTGGTGTAGGAGGGTTCCACTTTCTCCACACATTCACCAACATCTGTATTTTCTTGACTTGCTCATTTTAGCCATTCTGACAGATGTGAAGTGATTTCTCATTGTGGTTTTAATTTGTATTTCCCTGATGCCAAGTGATATAGAGCATTTTTCCACGTGTCTGTTCGCCATTTGTATGTCTTCTTTGGAGAAATGTCTTTTCATGTCTTCCATTTCTTGACTGGATTATTTGTTCCTTGGATACTGAGTTTGATAACTTTTTTTATAGATTTTTGCATACTAGCCCTTTATCTGATATGTCATTTGCAAATATCTTCTCCCATTCTGTCAGTTGTCTTTTAGTTTCATTGACTGTTCATTTTCTGTGCAGAAGGTTTTCATCTTGATGAAGTCCCAAGAGTTCATTTTTGTCTTGTTTCCCTTGCATTTGGAGAAATGTCTAGCAAGAATTTGCTGTGGCGGAGATCACAGAGGTTGCTGCCTTTGTTCTTCTCTAGGATTTTGATGGATCCCTGTCTCACATTTAGGTCTTTCATCCATTTGGAGTCCATTTTTTTATATGGCATAAGGAAATGGTCCTGTTTCATTCTTCTGCTTGTGGAGTTCCAATATTCTCAACACCATTTGTTGAAGAGACTCTCTTTTTTCCACTGAATATTCACTTCTGCTTTGTTGAAGACTGTTAGACCATAGCGTTGAGAGTCCATTTTTTGGTTCTCTATTCTGTTCCATTGATCTATGTGTCCGTTTTTGTGCCAGTACCATACTTTCTTGATGATTATAGTCTTGTAATAGAGCTTGAAGTCTGGAATTGTGATGCCACCAGCTTTGGTTTTCTTTTCTTTTTTCTTTTTTTTTTTTTTAAGATTTTATTTATTTGACAGAGAGAGAGAGAGAGATCACAAGTAGACAGAGAAGCAGACAGAGAGAGAGAGGGAAGCAGGCTCCCCGCCAAGCAGAGAGCCTGATGTGGGGCTCCATCCCAGGACCCTGAGATCATGACCTGAGCCGAAGGCAGAGGCTCTAACCCACTGAGTCACCCAGGCACCCCCAGCTTTGGTTTTCTATTTCAACATTCCTTTGGCTATTTATAGTCTTTTCTGGTTCCATACAAATTTTAGGATTATTTGTTTCAGCTTTGTGAGAAAAGTTGATGGTATTTTGATAGGAATTGCCTTGAATGTATAGATTCCTCTAGGTAGCATAGACATTTTAATAATATTTATTCTTCCAATCTATGAGAATGGAACATTTTTCCATTTCTTTGTGTCTTCCTCAATTCTTTCACAAGTGTTCCATAGTTTTCTGGGTACAGATCCTTGGCCTCTTTGGTTAGGTTGATTCCTAGGTATGTTAGTTTTTGGTGCAATTGTAAATGGGATCAACTTCTTAATTTCTCTTTCTTCTCTCACTGTTAGTGTATAGAAATACAACTTATTTCTGTGCATTGATTCTATATTGTGCCATGCTGCTGAATTCCTGTATGAGTTCTAGCAATTTTGGGGTAAAGTCTTTTGGGTTTTCCACATAAAGTAACATGTCATCTATGAAGAGGGAGAGGTTGACCTCTTCTTTGCTGATTTGGATGCCTTTTATTTCTTTTTGTTGTCTAATTACTGAGGCCATTACTATGTTTAACAACAGTGGTAACAGTGGACATCCCTGCCATGTTACTGACCTTAGGGGAAAAGCTAAGAGATTTTCCCATTGTGAACGATATTCACTGTGGGCTTTATGATATTGAGGGATGTTCCCTCTATCGCTACACTGTGTAGACTTTTAATCAACAAAGGATGCTGTACTTTGTCAAATGCTTTTGCTGCATCTATTCAGAGGATCATGTAGTATATCACATTGATTGATTTGAGGATGTTGAACCATGTTTGAGCCCAGGTATAAATCCCACTTGGTCATGATGGTCATGATGATAAAAGGATGAATAATCCTTTTAATGTACTTTTGAATCCTACTGGCTAGTATCTTGGTGAGAATTTTGCATCCATGTTCATCAGGGATATTGGTCTGTAATTCTCCTTTTTGATGGGGGTCTTTGTCTGGTTTTGGTAAGGTAATGCTGGCCTCATAGAAAGAGCTGGGAAGTTTTCCATCCATTTCTATTTTTTGAAACAGCTTCAGGAAAATAGGTATTAATTCTCCTTTAAATGTTTGGTAGAATTTCCTCAGGAAACCATCTGGCCCTATACTCTTGTTTTTTGGGAGATTTTTATTATTGTTTCAGTTTCCTTCCTGGTTATGGGTCTGTTCAGGTTTTCTATTTCTTCCTCTTTCAGTTCTGGTAGTTTGTATGTCTCTAGGAGTGCATCCATTTTTTTTTCCCCAGATTGCTTAATTTGTTGGCATACACATGCTCATAACATGTTCTTATAATTGTTTGTATTTCTTTGGTGTTGATTGTGCTCTCTCCTCTTTCATTCATGATTTTATTTATTTGAGTCCTTTCTCTTCTTTTAAATGAGCCTGGCCAGGGGTTTATCACTCTTATTAATTCCTTCAAAGAACAAGCTCCTACTTTCATTGATCTGTTCTAACGTTTTTTGGTTTCTAGTTCATTGATTTCAGCTTTAATCTTTATTAATTCTCTTCTCCTGCTGGGTTTAGGCTTTATTTGCTATTCTTTCTCCAGCTCCTTTAGATGTAAGATTAGGTTATGTATTTGAGATCTTTCTTGTTTCTTGAGAAAGGCTTGTTTTGCTATATACTTCACTCTTAGGAACTCCTTTGCTGTATCTCAAAGGTTTTGACAGCTGTGTTTTCATTTTCATTTGTTTCCATGAGTTTATTAAATTCTTCTTTAATTTCCTGGTTGACCCATTCATTCTTTAGTAGGAAGTACTTTAGCCTCCACAAATTTGAGTTTTTTCCAAATTTCCTCTTGTGATTGAGTTCAAGTTTCAAAGCACTGTGGTCTGAAAAGAGGCAGCAAATGACACCAATGTTTTGGTACTGGTTGAGATCTGATTTATGACCCAGTATCTGATCTTTCTGGAGAATGTTCCATGTGCACTCAAGTAGAATGTGAATTCTGTTGCTTTAGGATAAATTCAGAATGCTTTGAATTTATTTATTATCTTTCTGGAGAATGTTCCATGTGCACTCAAGAAGAATATGAATTCTTTTGCTTTAGGATAAATTAGGATAAAAATAAATTAAGATAAAATTAGGATAAAATAAATAAAATAAAATAGAATTAGGATAAATTAGGATAAAAATAAATTCAGAGCATTCTGAATTTATCCGTGAAGTCCATCTGGTCCAGTGTATCATTCAAAGCCCTTGTTTCCTTATTGATCTTCTGCTTAGATGATCTGTTCATTGCAGTAAGTGGGATGTTAAAGTCTCCTACTATCATTGTATTATCAATGTTTGTGTTTAATTTTGTTATTAATTGGCTTATGAAATAGGCTGCACCCATGTTATAGGCATAAATATTTACAATTGATTGAGCTTCTTGGTGGATAGACCCTTTAATTATGATACAACATCCTTCCTCATTTTTTATGACAGTTTTTGGTTTAAAATCAAATTTGTCTAAGGATTACCACCCCAGCTTTCTCTTGATATTCATTAGCATGATAAATGGTTTTCCACCCCCTCGCTTTCAATCTGGAGGTGTCTTTGGGTCTAAAATGAGTCTCTTGCAGACAACATACCAATGGGTCTTGCTTTTTTTATCCAATCTAACACCCTGTGTCTTTTGATTAGACCAATAAGTCCATTTAAATTCAGAGTAATATTGAAAGATATGAATTTAGTGCCATTGTATTACCTGTAAAGTCATTGTTTCTGTGTATTGTCTTTGTTCCTTGCTGGTCTATATTACTTTTAGGCTGTCTCTTCACTTAAAAGATCCCTTTTAACGTTTTTTGCAGGGCTGGTTTAGTGAGCACAAATTCTTTTAGTTTCTGTTTATCCTAGAAGCTTTTTCTCTCTCCTATTTTGAATGACATCCTTGCTGGATAAAGTATTCTTTGGCTGCATATTTCTCTTTTAGCAATATGCTCCAATGCTGGAGCTGACAGATAGGGGTCTCACTCCTCAGTGTGTTCTCAAGGAAAAGCAATCACTTCTGTCTTCCTCATTTCTGTCTGCACTCTGTGCTCACACAGTCTTTGACAGGGTGTTTTTATTTTAGGTACGAAGTCTTGTTTCAAGTCCCCAAACCCTGCAAACTCCTGCAGTGTGCACTTGCGCCACTCCTTTTTTTTGGGGGGGGCGGGTGGTTTCACCAGTGTTCTGCCACTTGCTGGGCCCCTGCTTGGAGTCACCCAACCACAGGGCAGTTCATGGTTTATGGCAACCCTGAGCTACGAGCCCTCTCCTGGTTTCACTCATTGCAGCAAGCTTCCCCGTTCTGATGCCTGGGAACTCTGCCACACTCAGGCACCCCTGGGCTTCTTGTTATCCTGGGGATCCTAAGACCATACTGCCCCACCTAGGATTCTGCCCCATTCTGCCACCTGAGAGCCTTTCAGGCAGAGATGTCCCTCACTGGAGCAGAATTCTAAAAGTTCTAATTTTGCACTCCACTGCTCTATCACTTTCCTGTGCTGGCTGCTGGAGGCTCCCTCCCCCAACCCCCCACTCCCAGCTTATCATCCCATATATCAACTTGGATTCACTTCTCTGAACCTCCTACCTTACAGAAAGTGATTGCTTTTCTATTTGTAGAGTTGCAGCTATTCTTTTAGATCTCTGATTGAGTTCACAGGTATTCAGAATGATCTGATAGCTATCTAGCAGAATTCCTGGGACCAGACAAAACTAAAGTCTCCTATTTCTCCACCACCTTGGACTATCTTCCAGCAGTCTGCTTCTGATATCAAACTGCAAAGCTTCAGGCAAACTACTTGGTGGTGTCCCCATCATAATAAGAAATGTTATCATCAATTTAAGAAAAACATCTTTTAAGGTTTTTCCCAATATTCCTATTAAGAACTTTTAACACAGTCATTTCATTATAAGCATCTCTCTCACTATGTTAGGAGGCTTAGAAAAAAATGAGTATATGGGACTTTCTTTGTTTTACACTGCCAACATTGATATCCCCCTATCTTCTTACAAAGTACAAGGATATATGTCTTTCAGCTTCAATAGAAGACTTTCAATTTGCAAATCTGTCCCTCTTTTTACTTTGAGAAATAGTATTAACTGATACATTTACAAAGGTAAACATACATGTTTAGTTTTTAATTTTTTTTTACTAGAGCATGCAGGACATATACACTGCATGGTGAAAAACTGAATATGGTATATTCTGAGGGATTCTACCAAAATGTCAGTCTCTTAATGTTTCGATGGTCTTATTAATGCTTAGTAATTTCCTTAGCATATAGTCTTCTTTTTTTTTTTTTTTTTTAGCATATAGTCTTCTTTAGCCTTGTCTTACTTATTACCTGTTGTTAAAGGGTACTAAAGGAATCTATAAGTTTGACAGAAGTTTTTTTCTTTCTTATTTTGAATGTGTCAAATTTCTATCAGTCTCATTGAGTTTGATTTCCATTCAGAAGTTAATGAGGCTTGGGGCACCTGGGTGGCTCAGTGGGTTAAAGCCTCTGCCTTTGGCCCAGATCATTATCTCAGGTTCCTGAGATTGAGCCCTGCATTGGGCTCTCTGCTCAGCAGGGAGCCTGCTTCCCCCTCTCTCTCTGCCTGCCTCTCTGCCTACTTGTGATCTCTCTCTGTGTGTCAAATAAATAAATAAAATCTTTAAAAAAAAAAGTTAATGAAGCTAAATTAAATAACCCTAAGTCAAGTCATGTCTATTTTTATTGGCTCATAGAAAAATAGAGTTGGAAGGAGGCTTAAAGGACGGCAAAGACTGTCCCCAAAACAGGAATTTCCTCTTCAGCTTTTCTAGTGAATGGTCATCAAGACTCTATTTGAACATGACTAGACATGAGGAACTTTGTATGGTGGACATGGTGATGTGCTACCAAACACTCTTCAATGAATGACTTGTTGTCCAGCTGCCAGAAGGCTAATGGTAAACAGCCCTCTGGGGATTGCCTTAATTGCATAGAGCTGCCTTGACTAGTGCCCATTTCAGGATACCCACAGTCAATGACAGATAGAGGATTAAGAAGGCCTAATTATCCTGGCCCATCTGAAAACAATTCTGAAGGGCCACTGAGCTTCCATTGCAGTTCTACTCCTCATGCCAAGTCCTTTTTAATTTCCCTGCTTTCCAAGAGCACTTTTCTTTCTTATAATTTTTTTAATTTGAATATAATTGACACACAATGTTATATTATTTTGGATATACAATATAGTGATTTAACTAATTTAAACATTATGCTAAGCTCCCCACAAATGTAGCTCCCATCTGCCACCATACAATACTATTACAATATAATTGACTATATTCTCTATGCTGTGCCTTTTATTCCTGTCTTATTCATTCTTGAAGTGGAAGCTTATATCTCCCACACTCCTTCACCCATTTTGCTCATTCCCCCAACCCCCTCTTTCCTCTGGCAACTATTTGTTCTCTGTATTTATAGGTCTGTTTCTGCTTTTGTTTGTTTATTCATTTGTTTTGGGTTTTTTTAGATTCCACATATAAGTGAAATATATGGTATTTGTCTCTCAATCTGACTTATTTCACTTAGCATAATACCCTCTAGGTCCATCCATGTTGTCACAAATGGCAAGATCTTACTCTTTTGTGTGGCTACATAATATTCCATTGAAAGACTGTGTGTGTGTGTGTGTGTGTGTGACATCTTCCTTACCCATTCACCTATTGATGGACACTTGGGTTGCTTCCACATCTTGGTTATTGTAAATAACACTGCAAAAAAACATAAGAATACATATATCTTTCATTTTCTTTGGGTAAATACCCAGTAGTTTAATTATTGAATCTTATGGTATTTCTATTTTTAATTTTTCGAGGGAACTCCAAACTGTATTCCATAGTGACTGTACCAACTTACATTCCTACCAACAGTGCATGACTAAGGGGTTAATATGCAAAATATATAAAGAACTTGTACAATTCAATACCAAAAAAACAATCCCCCAAAAATGGGAAGAGGACCCAAATAGACATTTTTCCATGAGAACTTTTCAATAAATTCCCTGCACACCAAACCATGCCTCAGAGACTGCTTCAAGGGAGCCCAATCTCCAAAGCTACCTTTGCATATAGCCTCATCCATCATTGTCTTTCTTTTAATCCTACTGAACCACAAAATATGCCTCTTTTTTTTAAAAGATTTTATTTATTTATGTGACAGAGAGAGACATAGCAAGAGAGTGAACATAAATGGGGGAGTGGGGGAGGGAGAAGCAGGCTTCCCACCCAGCAGGGAGCCTGATATGAGGCTCAATCCCAGGACTGTGGGATCACAACTTGAGCTGAAGGCAGATGCTTAATGACTGAGCCACCCATGCACCCCTAAAAATATGTCTCTTACATTTTCACTTAGAGAATCTTCTCCCAGGGCACCTAGGTGACTCAGTCAGTTGAGCATCCAACTCTTGATTTTGGCTCAGGTCATGATCTCAGGGTCATGAAATCAAGCCCCATCAGGCTAATTCGGTGGGCATGGAGCCTGCTTAAGATTCTCTCTCTGTCCCTCCCCCTCCTCTCACTCTATCAGAAAAAAGAAAGAAAACCTCCTGTCCTCAGAAACAACACAAATTTGAAGAATATTCAGTTGTTTGAACATTCCTTTAAATATTTGACTTTGTTGGAATTTCTTGAAATAAGGAAATAATATTATGACAATATAACTACATCAATATTTCTGTCAACATATAACTTGTAATTCTTCCCCTAAGTATTAAAAAAAGAAATTTACTACAATGGAGTATTATTTAGCCATTAAGGCATGATTCATGGCACCCACAGCAGTGAGAAGTGGGGCAGGTGGGCAAGCATTGCAGGCCCAGGGGACCGAACCAACACCATCCAGAAGGGCGGCAGGAGGGAAAGCCAGATTGGACCATCGGCGCTGTGGCTGCAGGGGGGACTGGACATTACCAACCTGGCCAGAGAGGAGGGGGCCGCTGGCCTGTTTCAGCTTCGTGCAACCCCAGGAGGGCATGAGATTTCACAGCCAAAGCCCCAGCAGCAGCCACAGGCACCATAGGCTCACGCTGAGAAAGGAGGGTGCACCTTGCCTGGATCATGGTTGATATATTCAGCCATTAAAAAGAATGAAACTTTGTCATTTGCTTAAACATGGGTAGACCTTGAGGCATTATGCGAAGTTACATAAATCAGAAAGAGAAAGACAAACACTGTATGATCTCACTTAAATGTAGAATCTAAAAAAGAAAAACAAAAAACAAAAGCTAAGCTCACTGATACAGAAAATAAGAAATCTAAAAACACTTCCCATGTCATTCTCTATTTGCCACTATCTTGAAATATGAAAATACTTTCTAAAAACAAAAACAAAACAAAACAAAATGAAAAAAACCAACCACACAGCTATTCTGTGTGATAATTTTACATAGATTTCTCCTCTCTAAAATATGCCTTAATCTTCCCTTTTAAATACATGTATTTTCCCTCCATATTAAACAACATTCTCTAAATTTACAGATCTAGATTTTGAAATCTAATCACATGCTTACTAGTCACATGGTCCTTGGCAAGTTTTTCAATCTGAGTCCCTATTTTCTAACCCTACAATGTTAAAAAATAGCCTATAAGTGTGTTTTGAGAAATAAATAAGCTTTCCATGTGAATTGACACAGTGGTTAAGAGCAGTGGAGTCAGATGTCTGCATTTTAAATCCAATAAAGTTACTTAATTTTGTAAGAAATAATTTTTCCCATACGTAGCTTGAAGATAATAAAGGCACTTATTTTATATCCATGGCTCTAAATTTGATATTTATATAAATGGAATAATCTACATAAATAATTTAGTATAATGACTGCTAAACTATTAGTTGCCATTATTTTTTAAGAACCTGGAATACAATAGATATTAAATAATTGTTGGTGCTATCACTCTCCTCTCTATCACCAACCACTGTATCTTTTACCTTTATCTATTCTCTATGGAAAGTACATGTGTCCTTTAGCTATCTTATTCTTATCAAAAGTGATGGGTAAGGGGCACAAGTCTATGGTTTTTTGGCAAATAACCCTAATACCCTAATTTAAAACCTCTTTAATGCTTTAGTCCAATTTTTTAGGGTCTTTTTGAAAACATCCAGTTTAACACCATCCACTGGTGCTAAATGAGACCCAAGGTAGATGGACAAATAAATGTATTTAACATTTATTGCCTTAGGCAATTTTTCACATAGGTAGCCCATGTAATATTTTATTTAGCATAACCTTGAACTATCTCTTTCTACCCAAAGGGTAAGTATTCTTGAAATAGATAAAATTTTTAAATAATAAAAGCATATTACTATATACTTTAATGATTCTCACATAGCATGAATAGGATTCAGGAGGGGGAAGGAAGTCTTTGTGATTCTACATAATCTTACATGGCTCATCAGAGCTTTTACTATGTCATTTTCTTAACTTATTAAAGTTGCTTTTTTCTTCCTTAATGAACTACTTTTACACAAAATGCTATAACCAATCAGGTACCTTTAAAAATATATCTTGTTATCAAGGCACAGGTTTATAAAAAGACAGTTATTCAGTGTTAGTACTTCAATTCCCATCTGACACCAACACTAAATCTTCTGTTAGTCAATATATTCTCATTATTCTTGGCAGACCACTAAGCACTATAAAAATAAGTCAAATACCACCTTTTTTAAAAGGTTTTTGTTTGTTTGTTTTTTTGAGAGAGAGAGAGAAAGAAAGCATGTGCGACCCTCATGGGATAAGGGAAGCGGGGGCAGAGGGAGAGAATCTTAAGCAGGCTCCCTGCCCAGCACTGAGCCGGAGGCAGTGCTCCATCTCATGACTCTGAGATCATGACCTGAGCAGAAATCAAGAGTCAGCCACTTAGCTGACTGAGCCACTCAGGTGCCCCACAAATACCACTTATTAATTCAACTTCAATAATGTTTTGACTTCACAAATTCTCTTCAAAACTAAAAAAGGCGATTCTGAATTAAAATAAAAATTTTCATTTTCCCATCATGCCAAAATGTTTCAAATACTCTTGCACTAAATGACAGAACATTAATTTTAGAGTGACAAGTACCCCCACAAACCTCATTATGCTAATACTAATTAAAATTTCTAACTTAGGGTAAAGTCAGATGGAGTCATTCAGAAATAGAGGCAGCTATTGTTATTGAGCATGGCATAATGAAAATAAATTAATCTAACCAACATCTATACATGCATAGATTCATTAAATAACTCTAGCTTCCAGATGCCTCAGTTTCCCATTTTATCAATAAGACACAGTATTCTTCCTCCTGACAAAATTACAAGTTTGCTTTGAAAATGAACCATTTCCCAAAATTGTGAAATTAAAATTTCTCAACTAACAAAAAATAAATCTTGAGTTTGGGAAAAATTACTTTAAATAGGTAAGAAATATAAATCTGGAACTGCAAGGAGAAATAAGTCTGCTATTATATTTGGAGACTTCAACAACCTTCTGTCAGTAGGAATAATTCAGATGGAATGTAGAATGCAACAAAAAACCTACCTGTACTTATTACAAATGTATAAGGCAACCTCACAGAAAGGGGTGAGGAAAAAGGTACTGACCTGAGTACATTTAGAAACGAATGGCATCTGTAAAACTAAAGCCAAAAGGAACTGCACATAAGCGTTGTATTGTAATTGATGAAGCCAAATGTACAGACTAACAATTTCAACACTGCAAACATGTATACTTGCATTTGAATAATTAGGTAAGTGGATGGCATGAGTGGGAGCCAGATTTCTCACTACTGGAGTGGAAATTCACAGACAAGTAAGGGAAAGAGGCTATAACGATCCATGTAATAATGTATTAGAGTTGGAGACATCAATAAGAACTCAGATTTTACTGGTTACTTATAGAAATATGTGTGTGTATATATACTCTGTCAGCTGAGGGGGCCTAGAAGCAATGGGATCCTAGTAGCAACAAGAATACCTAAAGTCCAAGGGCATGTGGGTGGCTTGGTCAGTTGAGTGTCTGACTCTTGTTTTTGGCTCAGGTCATGATCTTACGGTCTTGGGATAGAGCCCTGCATCAGGGTTTTGCACTCAGCATGGAGTGTACTTGTCCCTCTCCCTCTGCTTCTCCCACTGCTCATGTGCTTGCACACTTGCTCTCTCTGAAGTAAATAAATAAATAAAAATTTAAAAAAAAAAGAATACCTAAGTCCCAGATATTGGTTTCTAATACCATTTTTCAGTAAAAGGAACCAGAGAAATGGCTGATTCTAGTACTAGAGCAGGAAATATACAAGGTGAGCTCTTGTAGTGACAGAAAGTAAGTTCCTATGGAGTATTTCCAAAAAAGGTAAACCATAATGACAGGGCTATGTCAAATAGGCACAAGAACCAACTGAAAGAGATTCCAGTGGCCAAAGTGGAACAACTTGAATAACAAAATTAAGTAGTATTGGATTATAGCCTGAGTATATAATAAATATCATGAGTCCATATAAATATATGTCCATATAAATAATGTCCATATAAATATATGATATAAGTAAGTGGTTAAATTAATCAATGGAGAAAAGACAATCTCTCTCGAAAGAGAATTCTAAATAAATTTATAGAGATAACTTCTCCCTATGGAGGGGAAGCAAAACTCCTGGCTCCTTAAGGAAAGGCTTCCTATGTAACTTCCTTGCAAAGAGTACAGTATGGAAAGGGAGAGAAAAGAGTTAAGTTTAAAGTAGGAAAACCTAAAACTGCTATTTCAGCCAAGTGATCAAGGTCAGCATCAACAATCATAAATCATGTTGACAGTATGCAACCTTGATATAATGTAATGAAAATGACACTTTACCTCTGTGATCTTCCTCCTGAAAACCCACAACTTGGCTAATTAGGAGGAAAAGTTCAGACAATTCCAACAAAGGGACATCCTACCTGACCAGTACTCCTGAAAATGGCCAATGTCACCAAAAATAAAGCAAGTCTGAGAAACTGTCACAGCCAAGAGGAGCCTAAGAAGACATAACAAATAAATGTAATGTGGTAACCTGGATGGAACCCTAAAGCAGAAAAAAAGAAGTCATTTAATAAGGGATAAATGACATCTAAATGACCTGCTACTTTAATTACAATCAACAGACCCTTGAAGCAAATTATAATAAACAAACTGAGCTCAAAGTATGTACTGAGCCTTACACCTTCACTGTTTAACAAAGAAAACATGAAAATAAACCAACTAAATATTCAATTCATGGGAAAAGAAAACCTAAAAAATAGAAATAGAAGGAAAACAAGAAGGAATAAGTAAAGTCTTAACTATATATATTTTTTAAATTCATAAGTAACTAAAGAAAAATATAGGTCTGGCAAATAATCTAAATTTTTATTTAAAACATGAATCAGACATACCTCCAGCAAGTTGGTTTACTTTAGTTTTGCTTTGTAAAGGAAAAACAAGCATTCATAAGCAAAAGAAGAAATGGAATATAACAGATAAAATGTATTATTTTGCATTATAACAGGCAGACTCAGGGAACACAAAGCAATTTTATATACAAATCTTGCAATGCAAGACCTTATAAATCAGCCCAGCAAGTATACAAAAAACTTGTAGGTGAGACAATATTCCTTAACTATCACATGAATACTTCTACTACAACTGTAAGTAGAGCCAGCTATATACAGGAGGAGAAGCAGGATATTTTAGCAACAGGAAAGCTGCAGAAGGAGGAAGTTTCCAGAAGCAATAGGTAACCAGTAAACTAAACCACAGTGACATCAGGCAGAATGGATTCAGCATAGATGGAAAGCCAGAAGGCCTCTTTCTGTACTACAGTCTCTGAAATGGATAGCAATTAAAAAGTGACTGGATGCCCAAGGTCTGTCAACAAAATAGCAGGTCAATTTTCAAAAGACAGAGGAAGGGAAAGAACAGAATAAGAAAGACTAAGAAGAAAGTAGAACAAATTCAATCTGATTCCTTCTGAGGAGGCATCATCATGAAAAGTTCCATTCTGTTAGCTTTCAAAACCCATCATTATAAGACTGGTGAGTACCTCAGAGATAATTTTCTGAATCCCCCTCATTTTACACATGGGAAGCATGTTCCTAGATGAGGAACAAGGAAAGTCACACATTTAAGAAGAAACTCCAGACTCCAGATTTACAGCACAGTTATTATTCCCTTAACCTCCTATTCACTCCAACAAAAGATACGATACAAAGTAATGCACCATGATTTTTCACTTTTTTCCCATTTCTTTATTATATTTTTATTTTTGTATATTTTGAGCAGCACCTACATTGCTGCGGGGTAAGAGGAGAAAGGAAAAGGAAAAAAGGAAGCTATCTTCAAATTCCATTTTGTTCCATTTCTACAGGGCTGTTTCTGCTGAACCCAAGACACTGGGAGTCTGACAAAGTACTGTCCTATAAGGGCTTCAGCACACCCATCTCGATTCTTATTCAAATGTGTAAATGTCCTCGAAGCCCCCTTTAACAGAATGTAAATAGAGATTTTGCCTTTCAATACAAGAAGTTCTTTGTAATAATCCTAGCACCCTCGTCCCCAGGTGTCTGAGAGCACTTAAGGACACAAACCTGCCATTGGCAGGGCTTCGCAGTTCAATTAAGCTGGAAGTAGGAAGTAATTCTAAGAGTCTGAATAGGTTCTTGATGAAAATATTGGTTAGGAAAATGATTGTGCCCTCATGCCTATCCAGCACATCTGGTAGGAAAGGATTGTTACTTTATTTGCATTCCATAAACAATTAAAAAAGTAACTTGCAGTTTGAGACAAACAAAGAAATGTAAAACAGCGGTTGACTGACTGAAAGCTTCCCCATTAAAGAGTAGAACTGACTAAATTACTTTAAAGTACATTTTTCCTGTAAAAGCTTCATTAATTGAGTTCTATTACTCTATGATTTATCCTGGTTTGATATTTATCTTTGCAGTAATTCTGCAGAAATTGGGAGGGAACTGTACCATAGAGAAAAGGGTTAAAAGACATGAAAGAGAAGACTTGTACGAAGATTGACTGGGCAAAGGAATCAGGTAGAGAGGGAGGAAGATGGAAGAAATCTGTCAAGTCATGACACAAACAGAACAGAAAAGAAGGCAACACAGGGGTGAAAGGAACCAAAGCTCTTTTTGCAGGAAGGTCAGGAGGTGTGACCAAAGGATTTGCTAATAGTCCAAGCAGATACGCATGCAGCAAAGCCCATGTCATCATCAATGGTGTTTCCTAGAGGAGTCAACAGACGGGAGGTCTGGGCCTCAGCTAGAGTGCCTTGTGTATGAAAATGTACTATCCTTCAGGCACAGGACTGATAGGACGGAGACAGATTCAGATTTTGTTGATCTAAAGAACTAAATTTTCCTTAGGAAGTTTCTGAGTATATTTCATTTCTACTTGCTAAGTAAAGTTACATTGAGAGAATTCTGCTTAAAAGTGTCAGGAACTCAATTTCAGATGTGCTCATGTGTTCTAGAAGCAGTGGCTACATTCTAAAGCACTAAGTATCTGTAGATCAGGAAGTGAGTGGAAAAGAAGGCAAGTTTGTTAGGAACAGGGCTTAACCCTATAGTAATGAACATAGGAAAGTATAATCTGCTGAGTTACAATACAGGGTACACTCTTATTTTCAATATTTCCCCCGAATCTGAGGTTCCTTTTCCATTAATGTAGGGAGAACAATCACAGGATCTGTATACCACAATCTATCCCCTTCCAACCCCTTTGCAGACATTACTAATTAATCACAGAGCCTCAGGCAGATCGCAGCTTTACCATAGCATTCAACTGATAAGAGCTGGCAAGAGAGTCAAAGAAACCAGCTTTCCACCTGTGATCTATTTGGTTGACTTCTCAGATACCTTACTCAAATTAGTGAGAAAAAAAAAACTAAGTAGTAACTGCACTCAGTCTAAATACTAAGCACTGAAAAATAAAAGTCAAACTGGAAAAGTTTAGAGAACTACAAAAGCCTCTTTAAAATTGCTATGAGACTTATAGTGAGAAGTTCTATTTTTTTGAGAAATTCTATTTTAAATTTAGTTTTTCTGTAATAAACATGTAGTTTGGATTTTTTTTTATAAACATGAAGTGTAGTGTTTTATAACCTTCAAAGACCTTCCACCTACAGATTTTTAAATTTGATTCTTATTGCATCTCTGTGCATTAGAGGAGGACAGAATTAAATAAAAGCAAGAAATGGCTAGAAGATAAGAAATGGAGGCTCTGGTAATTTCACTTTGAGGATTTTGAACTGCAGAAGTATTTCTGTTCTTACAGTTCAGGGAGGGGCTTATTATTTCTCTTCTTAGTTTAGCACTAAACACACTCTTCAACCTGCTTTATTTAAGTGGGCCTGCCATACCCATGGTTTTTCTTTGCATTTCTACATATTTCTGAAGCTAAGAACAAAATTGAAATCACAACTGCTCCATGATCTGAAGCCAAAATTTGATCTTAGAAATATAAATAATCACCAAATTAATATGCTTGAAGAATACTTCTACTTTCACACTTTTTCTATAGAGAAAATCAGATACATTTTTTCCTAGATCTGATACATCTCAAAGCAAGTGATCTTAAGTACAGGTGATTAAAACAGATCTTTATTACCACAGCTTGACATCAAAGACACCTTTGTCTTCTAGTACCAAAAAAAAAAAAAAAATCAGTCTGAATTAATACTGAGATCCTTTCAAAATTTCAACTTCCTCCTGCTCCAGTCACCTAGTATAGAGAACACAGACCAATTGATCCCACTGGGCTCCTTATAACTTGGGTTGTGATTGCTAAACTTGCTATTTGTATATACAGCTGTGATATCCTTTATTATGATGATTCAAATTATGCATGATCCAAAAAGAAATCAAGTCCTGACTCAGCATAAACAAAAACCTAGCACAGAAAATCCCACAGATTCAATCAAATCAATTTTCTCTCATTTCAAGATGTACCTTCCTCTGGATACATATTTTCTTATACTCTATATGAGTCTTCTCCTAGGATTTTTTTTTACTATGAATTATTGCCAGCAAAAAATGCAAGCTCATGAAATCCAGCTTATAGAAATGCTAGTTACGTTAAACAAATTGATCTCACTCCACTTGAAGTGCCTACCTTGTTTCTCTGTGTCTTCACTTTAGTACTTCTATGTTAGATTTGAGAGATTAATAACAAAGTTGGAAATTCAGTTTCCGGGAAATGTTTCCATGTCACTGTGTTTTTATTCACAAACCATTTGGGAGTATGAAGTCTAGAGCCAGGAGGAGGATGTGACCATGCTGTCATTTAATGACGTGTAAAAACAATTCAAAAATGTTTCCTTTTAAACACTATTTGACTGATGAGGGGCAGATGTAGTCAGAGAAGCATGCATGCTGACTACTGATAAATTGACCTTACCTGGCACATCAAAACACCCACCTGTTACTACAAACACTGCTCACAAACTTCGCTACTTTCCAACATTCAGGTAATGTGAGAAGGAACTCTAGGAGAATAAAATGCTCGTATTTGTAAAAGTGGATACTTGCTCAGTGAACACCAGGAAAATTTAATTATACTGTTTTCATCAATCTAATATTTATTCACTGATATGGGGAATTCTGTAGTAAGATATATAAAACATTATTTTCCAAGATTTATTCATTGGGTAAGTTTTTAAAAATAGCTTACAGCAACAAACTTTCTGTGTTAGCAAAACAGAAGAAAAACAGAGTCGACAAAAGCCCATTCATTATTTGGGAGTTTTGTGTACACGATGCTTGGACTTCTGGCTTCAACTATTTTTTTTTTTTCTTTTTTGGCTTTTCATGGAAGACTTTATTCTATTTACATTTAATTATTGATCTATTAATATCAAATGTCTTCTATTTGCTCTCTCTTTTTACTAACTATATTGTTTTTTTATTTTATTTTATTTATTCTAGTATGGTTAACATACAGTTTTATACTAGTTTTGGTGTACAATATAGTGATTCAACAATTCTGTATATTCCTTAGTGCTCATCAAGATAAGTATATTCTTAATCCCCTCTACTGATTCCACCCATCCTCTCCCGTCACCTCCCCTCTGGTAACCATATGTTTTGTTCTCTATAGTTTAGACTCTATAGAGTCTGTTTTTGTTTCCTCTCTTTTTCTCTCCTTTGTTCATTTGTTTTGTTTCTTAAATTCTACATATGAGTGAAATTTTATGGTATTTGTCTTCCTCTGACTGACTTATTTTGCACTTGATCTTAGCCAAAAGGCCGAGAAGCGATCTGACTTATTTTGCATAGCATTATATTCTCTAGGTCCATCCATGTTGTTGCAAATGGCCAGATTTCATTCTTTTTTATGGCTGGATAATATTCCATTATATATACATATACATATGTATACGTGTATATGTGTGTGTATGTGTGTGCGCACGCGTGTGTGTAAATAAATAAATATATATATATACACACACACCACCTCTTCCTTATCCATTCATCAGTTGATAAACACTGGGCTGCTTCCATAGCTTAGCTATTGTAAATAACATTGCAATAAACATAGAGATGCATATATGCCTTCAAATTAATGTCTTCATATTCTTTGGGCAAATATCCAGTGGTGCAATTACTGGATCATAGGGCAGTTCTATTTTTAATTTTTGAGGAACCTCCACAGTGGCCCCACCAGTTTGTGTTCCCACCAACAGCCCATGGGAGTCATTTCCTTACACATTCTTACCAACAACTATTCTTTCTTTTGTTTTGATTTTAGTCATTCTGACAGGTGTGAGGTGATATTTCCTTGTGGTTTTGATTTGCATTTCCCTGATGATGAATGAGTGTTCAGCATTTTTTTCCTGTATCTGTTGGCCATCTGTATATCTTCTTCAGAAATGTCTATTCATGTCTTCTGTCCATTTATTAATTGGATTATTTGATCTTTTGGTGTTGAGTTGTGTAAGTTCTTTATATATTTTAGATAGTAACCCTTTATCAGACGTCATTTGCAAATATCTTTCCCCATTCAGTTTTATGTTTCTTTTGCTATGCAGCTTTTTATTTTGATGTAGTCCCAATTTTTGTTTCAGGTGTCACATTTAGGTCCCTAATACATTCTGAGTTTATTTTTGTGTATGGTGTCTGAAAGTTCTTTTGCGGGGCACCTGGGTGGCTCAGTGGGTTAAAGCCTCTGCCTTCAGTTCAGGTCATTATCTTCAGGGTCCTGGGATCGAGCCCCGCATCAGGTTCTCTGCTCAGCAGGGAGCCTGCTTCCCCCACTCTGTCTGCCTCTCTGCCTTGTGATCTCTCTTGTGATCTCACTCTTGTGATCTCTCTCTCTCTGTCAAATAAATAAATAAAATCTTTAAAAAAAAAAAAAGTTCTTTTGCATATAACTGCATGTCCAGTTTTCTCAAAACCATTTGTTGAAGAGACTGTATTTTCTCATTGCATATTCTTGTCTATTTTTGTCGAAGATTCATTGACCATATAATTCTGGGCTTTCTTTCCTATTCCACTGATCTATGTGTCTATTTTTGTGCCAGTACCATATTATTTTGATTACTACAGCTTTGTAGTATAATTTGAAATCTGGAATTCTGATACCTCCAGCTTTTTTTTTTTCAAGATTGCTTTAGTTTTTCAGGGCCTTTTGTGATTCCATAGAAACTTTAGGATTGTTCTAGTTCTGTGAAAAATGCTGCTGGAATTTTGATAGGGATTGCATTAAATCTGCAGTTTGCTTTGGGTAATATGGGTATTTTAACAATATTTGTTCTTCCAGTCCATGAGCATGGAATTTGTTTGTGTCATCTTCAGTTTCTTTCATCAATGTTTTAGGTTTTCAGAGTACAGATCTTTCACCCCTTTGGTTAAGTTTATTCCTAGGTATTTTACTCTTTTTGATTCAATTATAAATGGGATTGTTTTCTTAATTTCTCTTTCTGCTGCTTCATTATTAGTTACAGGAATGCAACAGATTTCTGGACACTGATTTTGTATTCTGCAACCTTACTGAATTCATTTATCAGTTCTAGTAGTTTTTTGGTGGAGTCTTTTAGTGTTTTCTATATATAGTATCATGTCATTTGCAAATAGTGAAAGTTTTACTTCTTCCTTACCAATTTTTTGTCTGATTTCTGTGGCTAGGACTCCAAGTACTATGCTGAATAAAAGTTGTAAGAGGGGACATCCTTATCTTGTTCCTGACTTCAGTTTTTTTATCATTGAGTATGATGTTAGCTCTGGGTTTTCATATATGGTCTTTATTTTCTTGGGGTATATTTCCTCGAAATCTATTTTGTTAAGGATTTTTATCATGAGTGGATGTTGTAATTTGTCAGATTCCTGGCTTCAACTCTTACAACCTATGTGACTTTGGGCAGTCCTTTAATATTTCCAAAGTTCTAGTTTTTCACCTATAAATGGAAATTACACTCTTCCCTCTTAGAATTGTGCTAAGTGCTAGCACATAGCTGCCCTTGGGGAATACAGGGAGAAGAACTAATACAGTAGAGGCAAAATGATGTTTAGAAAAGAATCCCAGTTTCAATTTCATCCAATTCAAAATTCTTCTAACAGTAGGTACAAAAGCTACAGGTTCTAGGAATCCCAGTCCTATTCATAAACAAGCCTTACTGCTGAAAGGAGAGATTAGGGAGTAGGGTTTAGGATGGTAAAAGTGAAATGGAGAAAAAAATCGGTAGTTTACTAGTTTGTCTATTTTGCATAAATTTCCATGCAGTCAATTCAAAGGTCCTTAACTTCAAACGTATATAATGTACTCATTCATGCTGTACAGACTCAAAATTCAAGCCACAACCTGAAAACATGAATAACATCTAATCACACATCAAAGAAGGGGAAATATTTCTGAGACTGGAGTTGAAGATGAAGGCAGTATGCTTGAATGCCCTTTATTCTATATGCCACTGGGGCCTGAGTTTATAATGCAAGGATCCTCAAGAACATGGCTGCCTGAGGATA
Source organism: Procyon lotor (assembly GCA_028646535.1). Lineage (NCBI taxonomy): Eukaryota > Metazoa > Chordata > Mammalia > Carnivora > Procyonidae > Procyon > Procyon lotor. Next base: position 68,929,886 of record CM053608.1, on the reverse strand, counting down.
ATCACCTAAATTGACCACATTACATGGGTTGGAAGGTAACAGGTACCACAACCCTACAGACTGCCTGGCAGATTTCCTGATGCCTCACTGGTATAAAGGGTCAAGGATAATAGTTTCTCCTCTTTGAATGTTGATTCCTTTTGTAATTGAGAAAAAAATAGCATTTGAATAAAACACTTCAGTATATAAACCTAATTTGTCCAGAACAGTCCCCGGACTCAAAGCTTTAGCCAAATGATTAGGCAAACAGAACAGCCCTCTACTCTGTATTCCAGAATCTCCCTTAGGTACAGAAAACCCAACATGAGTATTCTCATACCCAGACTCAGTGATTTAATTTGACAAGAAAGTGATGATTCTAGTGCTAAGTAAACTTCCAGAGGCTTAATACCTAAGATCTGTGGCCAGTCGCCAGCCCAGTTACTTTACCATGAAGGAGATTTTGAGGTTACAGCAAACATCATGATCCCACCTCTAGTTGAGATTTCCCATGACTCGCTCACCTCCACTGAACACTAAAATCACTGGCTTCTCAGAAGTGATGTCCTTTCCTTTGCCCTCAAGCTATAAAGATAATGCAAAATGGATTTTTTTTTTCTCTACCTAATTCTATTTATCTGATGAATACAGATTAACATGGTGGGAAAAGAGACAGAAAGTGAGTATTACATTAGGAGGCAGCTGTTAGGAACACAGTTTTGAAGCTGAATTCTGAGATCATCTGAATGCTGACCTGAAGTTTGCTGGTTTTACCTTGGACAAATTACTTGGACAAATTACTACTCTATATCTCATCTTCATCTGTAGAATGGATCCAAATAACCAAGAAAGAAATGAAATTATTACGGTCAATCACTTACTGGGTACATATTTGACATGATATGTATATTAGTTTTTATAGTATTAGCGTGAGCTCTTATAGTATCATCATTACAGAAACATGGGATGTTGAGCATAAAGGCAATAGATTCTTAAGTGCAAACTGTAAAAGAAGCTTAAAATACTTATCTAGGAGAATTCTGAGTAGAAAAGTCTTAGCTATAAGAAAAGAAAAATAAATGTACACTTATAAAGCTAACATATTCTTACCTAGAAATTCTGTTAGTCCCTGATATGTTATCTTGTCTCATTTTCAAAACAACCCTGCATATTAAATGTTGTAAGTGTCATAACTCTATAGTAAAGGAAACAAGCCTAAGAGATTTTGTCACTTGTACAAGACTACCCAGCTTATTTGAGGCAAAGATGAAATTCTAACATCAGTAGATCCAACCTCCAAATTCATGTGTTTTCATCAAACCAAGATGCCTCCACAATATATTCTGTGGACACCTTCCATCAAGTATTGTGTTGGCTCAGATAAATCAATATGCCTGATGTGAAGCAGAGCAGCTTAAGTTATTATGAAGCACTTATAACAACTGCAGTAGTTTCAACAAAGAGAATACACAACAATTAACATCCCTAACCACAAGGGAGATAAAGAGCTTGTTCATTTTAATTGTTATTAAACCCCATCACCTATCTTATTTATTCTGACTTTTACTACTTAGAAAAATACCCTTTGCAGGATATGTAAAAGGAACATTAAAGAAGCCAACCTTTATAAAAACCTCTTTTTTCACAAAAAGGAAATGCTATAGATGTCAATTAATTCAGCAATGTGCTCCATGGGAACCAGGCTTGCTAACTCCTGGTTTGAGGTTAATATTTCTCTATTAATATAGCAACTTCCTATCAGAGGGTTTCTATGAGCTTTATAACTTTACAAACAATCTAATGTCACTGCAGTCAATATTCTTCCTTTCCTAAATGAATTTAAATTCTGCTCAAAATCACCAGGGAAGAGGCAAAGTGACTGCTTCACTGCTTTCATCATGCTATGAGTCCAGTTCACCACTGGACTCCAGCTGTACTTTTTTATATAACTGTTATAGCTCTCATCACATTGTGGCATAATTATTAATGTATACCCTGACTCTCCAATTAGCCCGCAGGTGACTTCATGGCAAAGACTGTCTTATCTTAGAACAGTTTCAGCTCAACAACTATTTAATGAGCTTGTACTTTGTGCCAGGGTTCAAGGCAGATGATTAGGCTATAAAGATAAATGAGACATAGCACTGGCCCTAGGGGATGCTATGGACAAATGGAGGAAGCAGGCACATGAACTGATTATTTTATTTCCACACAACGTGGGAGAAACTACTATGGCTATACAGATAAGGCATGAGCCTAAGGTGGTGAGAGCACGAGCAAGCAGTCCCTGAACCCACCCTGGCTAGTTCAAAAAAGACTCCTAAAGGAGGTGAGGACTTAGCCACAACCTAAGGATGTGTACCTCCAGTAACTAGTACAAAAAGTGGCAGATAGGAAACATTCAATCAAAAATCCATGAAGGATGGGAAGGAGGGAGAAAGGAAGATACTGAGACAGGACTGGACTAATGAGTCCTTTTTATTTCCACCAAAGATCTGGGTATGTATATTTTAACACTTTCACCACATTTCTTAAATTGCTTTCACCCTGTAAAACTTAAAGGCAATGTTCCTACTCTTTACTCCACAACTTCTCGGGTTCTTTTACATCATGGTACATGTAGCAAATGATGTTTGTGTGGCTCACTGGGTAAACAGGAGAGGCTGCCTGTGGCTGGAGGCGAACTATCACCCAGGCCCAAGCCAGCTACACCAAAGACTAAAGGGATCAGTGTCTCAGCAAAATGCTAAGCCACTGACAGCCTATCATTGTGCTGAGGCAAACCAGTTCAAAAGTAGGTCCTAGGGGCACCTGGGTGGCTCAGTGGGTTAAAGCCTCTGCCTTCGGCTCAGGTCATAATCTCAGGGTCCTGGGACTGAGCTGTGCATCAGGCTCTCTGTTTATCAGGGAGCCTGCTTTCCCTTCTCTCTCTGCCTACTTGTGATCTCTCTCTCTGTCTGTCAAATAAATAAGTAAAATCTTTTTAAAAAATTATATTAAAAAAAGTATGTCCTAAACTAACGCCTCACCTTTTTTCTTCACCCCAATCCCATCACATTCCTCTAGGAAACTTGCAAATGAATCGTTCATATCTTTAAACATCATCAAATCTCCTTTAAAGAAGTTCTCTTTCAACCCAATTCTTCCTTGAAGTGAGGCGGAATAGAGACCTTGGATCTCAGCCCCTTCCTGTCTGCTGCTCTCCATATCCCACGGGCCCCAGCTGCACTGAGGTGGAATGGAGACCTTGGATCCCAGACCTCCTTGTCCACTGCTCTCTGCAAAGGGAAGGGGACGGCAATCGGCCCTGAGAGACTGCAACAATGTCCCTTTTCTCTCCCTCATCACCCATAGCCATAAAAATTCACCCCAAACCCTGCAGGTTGCTCAGTCTTGGGGAGTGATCCCACTGAGCCCGCCTGGCGTTGTTGGTGGGAAAACATGGCGTCTGCTCCTCTGGAGCTGATGAGCTCCTGAACTGGGAACTCCTTCTCTGCCCTCTGGCAGCACTTACTCTCTTCTGCCTCCCTCCCCTTCTCCTGTTTCTGGACTACCATGGGTGTGGCCTGCACTACTAGCTTTTAGACTTTCCTTGGTGCCCCAGGCACCATGGCTCCTCCCTTCGCTATCAAGGAGCAAGAAGAGCACCCTCTAGACCTAACAATACCCACTCCAGATTTCCCCACTCTCTCAGGTGAAAATTGACCATGGAGAGGATCCAGGTGGAACATACTGTTTGCTGGTTTCATTAAGGTAGATATGTCTTTTAAATTACCAGCAGTAAACATGAAACTTTTATTTTATCAAGGTTTACTGAAGGTCAGATTACCTCGTGTCATCTCTGTTGCAAGCTGTTAGCAAAAAGATGGCTACGCTGATGGTTAATTGTCTCGAAGTTTTCTTGAGTAATTAAGATAGCTTTCAAAGTCTTTGGTAAACTAAAACTTTAAGTTTTGCTTGAATAATAAATGGAACTACATTCCTTGGATATCTGGGTCTTTTCCAAATAAGACAGAGTGCTAAGTCATTAATGACTAAACATAGGTTTGTGCTTTTGGTCTCTTAATGCAGAGAAACTAAGGATATTTAAACCTGTTGGTAAACATGTTTTGTGCTTAAATGATTCACAAATTTGCCATCTAAAGAATTCTGGTGTAATAGTTCACAATTGGTTACTCCTTAGTCTTCACTGGAGATTAAGGTTTCTTAAAGAGTGAAAAATTCTGCTAACTAAGACTGGAAATAAGGGAAACAACTCTGTATATAAAAGAGTAGGAAATATGTAAGAAAGATAAGGAATGGGAATGCATTTTATTAAAGATAAAAGAAGGTAATTTTTTCTAAATGAGATGGTTGTTTGAAAAAAAAATAGCTTGGGACAAAATCTGAATGCAAAGAAAAGTTGTAGAAGGTTTGTAAAGAGAAATCTCTGGAAACGAATTTTAGGCGCGGTCAGGATGGACTAAGATTAAAATAAATGAATTTTAAAGACACTGGCATAAGATTAAAAGTCCGCTTTCTCTGTGTTGAGAAAGACAAAGTATTCTCCAATTGTTGGTCTGCTCTTGATAAGAAAATGCTAATAGTTGTTTCCTCTCGCCTGCCTAGAAAAACCAGTTTCTAAGTCTTGCCTTTATTGGGTCTTTACTATCCCTTATCCTATTTAGGCATGTAATTTAAAACTTTCTAAGGTTTTAACAAGTTTTCACAAGATTTAAATTGTAAATGAAGTCTCTTTAACTCATTAGGCCTTTTCCTTGGTTATGCTAAGTTATTCAGGAAGTACTGCTAAACAAACAATAAACCTTGGGTTACATTTGGGTAAATATAACTCTTCTAGAGGTTCTATGCATTTCTTATAGCTTTAATATTTTGATAAGGTCATCACTTGATATTTTAATTATTGAAGTGTTTTGTGTCACAAAAATAACCTTATTTCCTTGCCAGCTATATTGTAAACTCTCATCTCAGCAGCTCCTCAACTATGTCTATTCTGAGTTTTTGTCACTTATAATTGTTCTAATTCTCTTGTAAAATGAGTTTCATCTTCAAGGGGGTCACATAAATGACTTTTAGGACAATATAGGTATTCAACATCTTTAAGATCAGTTCTTCTGGATTAAGAACTTCCAGAACTAAGTAAAATTACATTCAAACTGAAAAAGAAATCAGTAATGTGGGACTAAGTGAACTAAAAGGACGATAATAGTTTTGTGATCCTTGCTTGAAAAATATTGTTGGTTCCTTAATGTTCACTCTTCCTGATTAAGAAAACTTAAGATTTCTATGACTTACAGAAACATGATAAAATAATCAGTTGTGAGCAAATCAAAACATTCAACTTTTCTCTCTACCTGAACCCTCAAATTCAAAAGGTCTCAGTAAGTATTCTTCCTTCCAGGGCAATCCTAGTCGTTTGCATAAGTTCAATGAAAAATCTGTTCTCCTTGTAACAGGACACCACTGGAAACATTGGTTATTTTACCAAGGCTTTTTTTTTTTTTAACCAAGGCTTTGACCGGAATGTCATATTTGAGAAAGACATGCATAGACTCCGATATGACCAGACAGCTTTAAGGAACTACGGTTGACTTTATGAAACCTGGAGCCATAAAGCCCCTTGGAACTGTTGGCCTGATACCTTGCTTACAGAGTTCTGGCAGCCTCACCAGGTAAGTAAAGAATGTCACTGCCTGGCAGGTGCAGGAACCTCAGAATATTTTGGGGACCTCAGGAAGAGGAATTCGCCCAAATCTACAGGTATTGCAGGCATGTCTGAAGGCAAGTACTTGGCTTGGCTTCTGGCCTGGAGAGGCTACTAAAAGTTCAACCTAGAGATTCCTTATAAAGTTCCAGCAAAGCAGATTCTAAAATATTTGAATGATCACTCACTGTTCTTGCTGAGCTTATGTAAATAATTAGGCCAAGTTTGTTAAAACTGGACTTGTTTCTCAAATAAATTAGTCCTGATTTGGCTATCTCCAGAAATGCAGGTTATTTTAGAGAGAAAAATTATGTTTCAATAACACCCCTTTGTGGATGTTAAATTCTAGATCTGATTGTCTTTAAATGTTTGTTGTTTACCTAAGTTAGATAACTTGAGGGAAACTTCAGAGGAACTACCACAATAACTCATGTATAGATAATCTTCTTGCTTGTTATTCTGTGAGAGTAATAACAGAACCCCTTGGGCACATAATTATTTAAACAACTGGAAAATGGGATTAATTCCCCAACAATTGTGTGACTTATCACCTTGACCAGTTCTATATGGCTGGGATAATGAAATCATTCCCTAAAAGCCAGAGCATACCTCACCCCATAGGGTTAACTATGGACTTGTGAAGATAATGGATTCTCCCCACTTAAAATACTTTATGGCAGACCACCCCCACTGTTGTCTTCTTTTCTGGGTAACCTTAGCATTTTAGGAGACACCCACTGCAGGACCAACTGTTATCCTTAGGAAAAATCCTCACAGATTCAATAACATCCGTCCAGACACAACTCTCCAGCCTGGCGGCAGTAGCCTTCCAGAATCAGCGAGCCCTAAATCTCCTCACTGCTGAAAAGGGAGGAACCTATCTCTTCCCACAGGAAGAATGCTGCTACTATATCAACCAGTCTGAGATCGTCACTTCCAAGGTTTGCGAACTCCGGGAATGCATCCAACATCTCGAGAAAAACTCACATCTTGGGGTTTCAACCCATAGTCATGGACATCTTGGCTATTACCCCTTGCAGGCTCCTTATTCTCCCTACTCCTCCTAGTCACGCTTCGTCCTTGTCTCCTCAACAGCCTCGTCTGATTCATTAGAGATACTGTCTCTCACTCAACACACGACTGCCCGTATCCTTGCCCTCTGCAGTTAGTTTGCTCATGAATCTCTTAGCCCAGATGATTTCTCCTATTCTATCACCTATATGCCTCTTGAAAACCTCCTCAGGCTTCAAAACTCTGACCTCACGTCCTTCAAGCACATATTCACCCCCACTCATGTTGCAGGTTAGTCCCGCCTTCTGCTCTGTAATCTATTAGCATCTTCAAATGGCACTTTTCCCAGACTTTCTTGGATTAGAGTTTACTTTCACCTATTCCTACAGATTACCAAGTCCAGGGAAGTTGAAACTTCTTCTTTTTATTCCTAGTTAAATATTTTTCAAAATTCTTTGAGGTTGCACCACAAATTACAATTGGATTCAATTAAAATGAATTTAAAATAGACAGGAAAAGATCTCTTGCAGCTAAACACAATTAGTGTAATATCTGTATTTTCAAATTCTTTTGCTTAGGGAAAAAAAAATCCGAAATCACAAATTGTTTGTTAATGAACATTCTGTATTTGAGGAATGCAAAAACTCTGTTCACTTTCGAATAAGGATCTTGAAATTATGTACCTGTCTTAGAGCCTAATCCTCCAGCCTCACCCTGCATCTCCCAACCCCCTCAAGTACCCCTGAGTCCCACAGGTTCAACTACTTGCTATTTCCTACACATAATCTCTCATAACTCTCTGCATATGCTCTCTCCTCTGGCTAGACTATCCTTCCCTACTTTTACCCTGGGACAACCACAACACAGCTTTTCGATTTAGTTCAAGTTAGTTCAATTTAGTTCAAGATCTTCTCTCCCAATGGAGAAAAGTTGAGCACAGAATCTGCTGTTTCTTCAATACCTTCTACATAATTCACTTAGATTACTTGTCCTAATCCAATGTTTTTCTATCTTGAACTCTTTTTCCTAACATACCAGTTTTTCTATCTTGAACTCTTTTTCCTAATGTACCATTGTCAATCCCTCTAGGAGAGAATTTGTCCAGTTATTTTTGTATCACCAAGACTTAGTATTGGCTAGGAAAAAGTAGGTGCTCAACAGGTAATTGTGAAGTGAAAGAACCCTGAGAATCTCAGTTTGCAGCCCAGAGCTCTACAAGACAATTCTGCCTTTGTTACTCCTTACTTCAAAGATAAACTTTGATTACTTGTTGATCTGTAGCCACAGGCATGGAGATATCCTCTATCAGCTTTAGGAAACCCACACTGCTGTGAGCTACATTTTCCTCCCCCAAGTAATTATAGATGCCTCCTCCATCCCCAACTACTTAATCCCTCTGGCCTTTTCAATTACTTATTGTGTTATCCAGTTGTGTAATCAGCTTGGATGATAAACTGTCAACAGTTATTTTTTTTAATGTAAATGATTTCTTAATCCACTGGTCTGAGGCTGTATGTATGTTTTTTGGGGGCGTGCAGGATGGGGAATGAAGAGTGAGACATATTATGGAGTTTTATAGATAATCATTTGTGATCTACATACAAATATGCATGCATCCTGGAAATTATTACCAAAGTAGTTCTGACTTAATTATGCTTAAAACATAAGGAATAGTTCCCAACTTTCAGTCAAATAGATACTGCTAATCTGATTCTACCAGAACTCTATAGTTTCACATTTAAAGCCTACTAACTTCTCTGAGTCTCTGTTTATTCCGTTAAGAAAATGGCCCTCAGGGCTCAGTCTTTTAAGTGTCTGACTTTGGCTCAGGTCAAGATTCCAGAGTACTGTGATAGAACCCCACACTGGGCTCCTTGCTCAGCAGGGAGCCTGCTTCTCCCTCTCCCCCTGCTCCAACTCAAGCTCTCTCTCTGTCTCAAATAAATAAATAAAATCTTAAAAAAAAAAAATGCTCTCTGCAATTAGGAAATCAACCCAGGACTGTGGAAGAACAGATCAGGGAATCATGACTTGCGGTCTTCACTGCCAAAGTCTCTTGCCTCTCCCTAAAATATATCCAAGAAAAAATTAGGTGAGTAATTATCACATGCTTACAAGACAGGAAAATTCTGCTCTGAAGTTTCTGGTGAGGAAGAGAACACATGCAACCATTTCTTTCTTAGTTAAGGAAAGGCCTCCCTCTTTATTATCTCATCAATAAGCTTGAAGACAGGATATGCTTTCCACAGGAAAGAAAAACTATCTTACAGAGAACATTCAAACTCAATGCCAGATCAGCTAGTTATTTACTATGCAAGAAGCACAGAGAAAATGTCAGTGAATAAGAAACAATACTGAAATAGAATTAGTCATGGATTCCATTAAGGGTCTTAATTAAGTCTCTACCTGGCACTCAGTACTCAAACTTTTTTTTAAATAAACAAATGAATGAGCGAGTGAATAACTGAATGAATGAATAAGCAGTCTCCGTGTAAGCAAAAGTCAGTTCTGAGCAGCCCTACGGTCTTGGGTATAAACAGACTGAAGGGGAATTAACATTTATTGTGCTATTTAAACTCTCATACTTGTTCCTGACAGTAGTATATTATCTCCATAAGAGAGAAAAACAAGTTTAAGAAATGTGTTCAGGATCATATATTGCCTAATAAGTGGCAAAATAAGGGATTAAATTCAGTTCTGGCTGTCTTCAAAGCCCATGCTCTTATAACTCTACCAAAATGCTTCTATGATTTCCCAGTAGCTGAGCATGATTTAATGATGACCTTGGGGCATTATTTCCTCTCTGACTTGAGATTCCAAGCAAATAACTATTTTGTATATGTATTAAGACATGAAGCCTGAGCATCCTGGGAGAGGGTGTGGAGCTACCATCAGAGTGATCTTCCAGGCAGGTAAATTAAAACAGTTCTTTAAAATGGGCATGACTGGTTTTGTGCTAAAATGCAAACAGGCATAATTTATGACTTTAATGATTGTAAATTATTAATACTTGCATGCACTCTCAGAAAGCATTTCAGAGGTAAGCATTGGAGGAAAAGAGGAAAATCAGACAGGCCTAAAGCTGCTCTGAATCCTAAATATCTAAAGAAGTATCTAATCTCATCAGTTCTCCATCTGAGTGTCACCTACTGCTCAACCATTTACCCAGGTCTACTAAGATTTATTTCCCCTACCTGTCCCTATATAGTGTCATAATATGCAGTGTCATAATATGCAGAATATTATGCATGGTGTCATAATATGCAGAATGCTGAGTGCTCAGTCCCAAACTGTCACACCCATATTGGCTGAATTTACAATACACAGAAATTAACTTTGTTTAATAAGTATCCCTAATAGGTATGAGATATCAGATAAGTACAACTTAAAATCAATTGATTCAAGGAGCTCCTTCCTAACTCTTTGGTGGAATGAATATACCATAAATGTGATAGTTATAATGGATGAAGAAGAATGGATAAAATTTTGGAAAGAAAGAGCAAGAAGAAGTACCACAGGGGAAGTAGCTAGAAGGCAATAAGAAATTCAGAAATTCTAGCTTTTTTTTCTCCAACCTTAACAATGACATCATTCTTGCATATGCATGAGTATGAAAGCAGGAAAATAAACAGGGTGTAAGAAGCAACTACAGTGGCACTGCTTAGGGAAGCAACATACGTATTAGCTTAGAGCTAAGTTTCCCAACCAACATATTGGCACTACTAAACCCCTCAGGTCTCTCACCCTCAAGGGTAGCACTTGGGAGTGGGAGTTGTTGCTAGGGCAGCTGGAGCCCTAATGTAACTGTTGTGGGAATAAACTGGGTTAGAGCACAAACTTTATATTCAGAAAAATATGGACCTGCTAATTTACCTTCTATGTGATCTCAGGTAGGCAAGTTAACATCTCTGAATGTTCCAATTCTGTTCACGCATGTAAAAATACTTGCGTAGTGTCATAAGTATTAAATAAAGTTAAATATGTCACAGGTGGGGTGCCTGGGTGGCTCAGTGGGTTAAAGCCTCTGTCTTCGGCTCAGGTCATGATCTCAGGGTCCTGGAATCGAGCCCCTTATCAGGCTCTCTGCTCAGCAGGGAGCCTGCTTCCCTCTCTCTCTCTCTCTGCCTGCCTGTCTACCTACTTGTGATCTTTCTCTCTCTGTCAAATAAATAAATACATGAAAATCTTTAAAATAAATAAATAAATAAGTCAAAGGCTTAGGAGCTTCAGACCCATACAAGTGCTTACAGAGAGATAATTGGCTAATTAAACTACTATAAGCATTTACAACTAGAATACACTAGTGAGGTTAAGAGTGTTTTAGTTTTTCATATATTATTTGACTTGTTACCATGTAAAACTATAAGTCAGATCTGGAAATTGCACTGAGAGCGCCTAGGGTGCTATAAATGAAAAACAAAGGTTTCCTGGCTGATAATCTCCCAATAGAAATATTTCCATGTACTGTAGATGTGAAGGGCAATGTATGTGTCAGTCAAGCTCCCAGAGAAGATGTACCTGGGAGGGGTAGGATATTGCTATCCCTTTCCTTGATATGACTTAACAACATCCAAAATATCTACCAAAGCAAAGAGTTGATGAATGCTCTTGCTGATGGCTATCTTAAAAAGTCTGGCCAGCAGCTCTGTGGGGACCTAAGTTTCAACCAAGTCACCAGGAGCTAAACTGCAGCAGTGCAAAAAGGTTAAAAAAAAAAATCAGTTTAAACTATATTTTCGTCAGTATGACAACCTCATCAAAGGTTTGTCATCTAAGTAAACTGTGTGTATGTTCTAGTCATTACTTCTTTTGCACAGATTCAACTCGGCAACATTTTCTTTCCCTTTTTCTGATCTTAATATTTTAAAAATGGATTTTGATTGGTTTCTTTTAATCAATTCTAAAAATAGTTCTTTAAGCTTTGGTCAGCAGTGGCAGTCAAAGAAAGTTTGGAGGTAGCTTCCATCATTCCTCCAGTGTATTTTATCCTCAAGCCTTACTACACTATGGTTGTCAGAATAAAAGTGCAACTTCACCCAATTATAAAGGTGCTGGGTGGAGAATAGAAAAGTTGAGCTAGTTCTCTCTGCAGGGAGTGATAATAAAATCTTAACTTGAAAATTGCCTAGGAAAAGACTTCTCAGTCAATATAAGGGGAAGGAAATTCACCTAACTATTCAAAATATTATCAAGAACTCACAAGTATTGTCTCTATTTTATACATTTCATTTTGGTCCTCAGGAAAATTCCACCATGGTCCACTGTTATTGAGATGATTTTCTTTATAGAAATTGCTAATTACTATTCCAAATCTAGGGAAAACAGAGTTCTCCTATGCCAAATTTGTGTACAAACTCCTAGAAAATCTCAGAATAAAGCAAAACATTTCCCAGCAACAATTTTCTGGATTGCTTGCTCCTCCATGAGGTTCAGAAGATACCTCAGACTTAGTTTTCTTTTTTTTTTTTTTATCATATAATGTATTATTTGCCCCAGGGTACATGTGTGAGTCGTCAGGCTTACACATCTCACAGCACTTACCATAGCACATACCCTCTCCAATCATAGACTTAGTCTTTAAGAAAATTCTTACTGGGTAGCTCTCTATCAGGTCAAGTACAAGGAGCTGCTTTTGCTTTCACAGAAAATACATTTGATAAAAATTAACACCTTATTTTATAAATTCCTAATGGGTTAGTCAAAAATATTTTAATGACTGCAATGATATAATTTTAGTTTGTCACACATTTTATAGATAAAAACAGAAGTGATATTCTCAGTTTTAATTCTGGATAGAGTGGATGAGGAGGTAACTTTTAAATAGCTGTACAGTGGGCAGGAACAAAAGATACGGAAAGGAGTGAAATCTCTCCATTTGTCCAAGTGAGACTATAAACAAACATATTTTAGACCAGACCAACACTGCTCTTCACCAGGGAAATTGACAAGAATTCTGGGAAACTTCAAAGCATGAAGCCACATAAATAAGGAAGTGTTTAATGGTGTACATATTTGCAATTTCTTTAGTGTAACTCCTTAAACTCCAGCTAGGAATATGACTTAAGTACACTAATGTAAAACTAAAGCATTGCAAAAACTTACCCAGACTTTATTCTACAGCTAAACACTGGGAGATAGATCCAAAGCCCTGAGCCACAGGGAAAGCACTCATCCAAAAGGACTAATTCAAAAAGGTATTAGCATTATGGATGTGTCTAGTGGCCATTTAATAAAGAGAGCCTTTGGGGGATAAAAATAATTCACCTAGTTATAAAAGTTCACTAAAATACAACCTATTATAAATTCATTCCCCCTAAAGCAGTGACAGTTGGTTAATTCAGTTCCTTCCATAAGAAAGCTATAGAACAACTGGAAACAGAGCACAATCTATGAAAAATGTGAATAAATAAATGAATGTTGAACACTGGAATTTTTCTGGTTTCCCCCTCCTTAAACACTGAAGTTGGACCACCTCAGAAATGAACCAGACCGCCTTTAAATGCTTTTGACATTTCACCTATTTAAAGGTGTTGAGGCGGATGGGGTCCCAGAAGACAGGACACTTAATCAGAAAAACACTGGGAAAGGCGACCTTCTCCCAGTTTGTCTCTAACACCATCCTGGCATAGAAGTTAAAACAGTAATTCATAAGGTCACTTCTTTGATGTAAAGTTTGGCCTCCATAAGTCATCTTATAAAATGTAAATATATTCCTTGAAAGAAAATACACAGTAACATTAATTCACTGATAAAATAACTTATAAATCCATGTCTCAAATTAACAGAGGCGAGTTTACTACTAAAAGAATGGAGCAAGAGCAAGAGTATTTTGGGGGCTAGGAACCGTAGCCTTAAAAACATGAACTGAGGAAAGCTGAGGAGAGAGGGATACGGATAGATAGTGACATGTTCTGGAAAGCCAGCAGGCTGTACCAGGACCTGAAACTTGGGTTCAAGAGGGACAGACAAATGAAATGAGGAAAGACTTAATTTTTACCCTTTTCTCCTTTTTTTCCTAAGAATGGTGTTAGGTATGAGGTATGGCAGAGTTTAACAGAATTCTCTTCCTAACTTTCTCTCCAGCCTCATAATGCAGTTTGGTCTTCTCTTTCTTTTTCTCTCTTCATCTTCCTGCTACTACACTGCTCCCCTTCCCACCCCCAGCCCAGAACATGTTGCTTCACATAATAACTATATCCTATACTGAGTTCTTACTTTATACCAGGAATTGTTCTAAGCATTTTCATGTCTCATTTAATGCTAATAGGTACACTCAGAAATTATCATTTTTAACAATTAGAGGTGCCTGAGTGGCTCAGTGGGTTAAGTGTCTGCCTTTGGCGAGAGGTCGTGATCTCAGGGTCCTGGGATCAAACCCTTTATTGGGCTTTGTGCTCAATGTGGAGCCTGTTTCTCCATCTGCCCCTGCCCCTCCCCCTGCTCATGCTCTCTCTCTCTCTCAAATACATAAATAAAATCTTTAAAAACAATTGGATAATAGTACACATAGTTTTCTTAGGCAGATTAAATAAGAAGCACTTAAAAAGGTGCTCAATCTATACCACTTGCCTCTTATTTACCTCACCTTTGCTTTTGTAGGTGTCCCTTGGTGATCAGGAAATCCACTGTCCAATTGCTTATCAGTCAGGCTAATACTTAGATAACATTACCCTCTCCAGTTAAAAATCATTTCAGACCTTCAGCTTCACCTCTTAGTGACAAGTGTGCCCCTGCTAGAGAATTGCTTACTCTAAGGAATCAAAGTCTGAAAACATCTTTAAGCATTCTCCCTCCTTCCATTTTAACACTCCACAGACTCATTTTGTCTCCCAGGGTACTCTTTGGAATATGATATATATATATATATATCATATATATATATATATATATATACACACACACTCATATGTATGTATATATAAATTTTTAAAGATTTTATTTATTTATTTGACAGAGAGAGATCACAAGCAGGCAGAGAGGCAGGCAGAGAGAGAGGGGGAAGCAGGCTCCCCGCTGAGCAGAGAGCCTGATGTGGGGCTCCATCCTAGGACCCCGAGATCATGACCTGAACCGAAGGCAGGGGCTTTAACCCACTGAGCCACCCAGGCGCCCCTGGAATATGATATTGTACTACAGAAGATCTGTCATAAGAAAGATCAACCATCATGTTAAGGGTTTAGCATAGGCCTAGAATATAGTAGGCATGCCATAAATATTTTTGAATGAATAAAGGAAAGGACTCCATCACATCTTTAAATCAAAGAAAATATTTTAACATTCTTTGAGCCTATCATTCTGTTAGAAATCAAACATTATGTAAAGCTCAGAGGCAGCTAGGGCTAGTTTCATGTCTGTCATCTGTCATATTCATTTTCTGGTGAAGAATGTTTAGAACACTGAGAAATCTCGGGGAAGACATTTTCATTAAGTGTATTCTACTGATGTTTTATTTGAGTTAACTACCAGTTGGACTGAATCTTAGTCAAGCCAGAGACTTGAAAGATTGTTCTCAATAATATGGACCTTCTTCCAGTTCACTCAGGTCATTCCTACCCTGGGCAGAGTAAAGATCTCAGTTACCCCAGCACTAAAGTGTGTTGATTGTGTAGAGGCTTCCCTCATTTTACATTCATAGGACACTGAGACTGTAAATAAATCTAGGATATGCTGACTAATTCTCCTGGCAGATATCAGCTTTTAACATACATGAGATATTCCCACCGTCACTTGCCTGTAGGGCATCAGAGGGAGAGAGGAAAATGTACTTCCTCAGAGTGAGTTTAGTCTAAGTTCTCACACAATCAATATTATTACATTTTCTTGGGTTCAAGGCACAAGGAATTGTGATGGATAAGTAATAAAAAAGAAAAAATCTGTCACTATTTCACCACCACATTTCAGTAAACATCACAGTGGAATGGTTCAGAGGCAATCAGCAATTCCTTCTAACAGGATTCAATGGCTTAAATAACCAGACATCATCTGGTTAGATAAACTCAGTTTGCACAGTTTCAGTGCATCCTAGTGCTCTAAGTGTAGCATCTTCTTGCTGATATAAGCACCTATGACCACCACAGGACTTGAATTGCTCACCATTACTCACCTTCTACAAAGGGAAACTAGAGTCATTGCTTATGTGCATTCTTTGTCTCATTAATTACCAACAACAAACCCAAGTCATTTGTTTTCTCTCTAAAGTAACTAAACCTAATGGGCAGCCCACTGCAGTTGTTTGAGAGAAAAGTAAAAGGCAATGTAAGAAGATAATTTTTAAAAATCTGAATGAGTTAGAATCACCTAACAGAATATAAAAATACTTACCAAAAAAAAGGGAGAGAGAGAGAATAGTGGGGACAGTGATGACAAGGTATGCCTCAGAGTCTCTAAAAATGCAATATTGGTAAATTATCTAAACAATTCAATGATAGCACACTCTTAAGTAGAAGAATGCCTCAGCTTTATAAAGAAAAGTCATTTAATTTCATTATTCTGTGTGACTAGTATGAAAATGAGCAATAAATGTACAGAGACTGGAAGAAGCAGAAAGAAAAATAGGAAAGAGCATAGATGAGAACAAGAAACAGAGAAAATAATAAACTAAGAGAGACAGAGAGAAAAAGAAGAAAAGTGCGTCACTGAGCAAGAAATGATATGGGTATGGGGTACCTGGGTGGCTCAGTCGTTAAGCGTCTGCCTTCGGCTCAGTTCATGATCCCAGAGTTCTGGGATCGAGCCCCACATCAGGCTTCTTGCTCGGCGGGAAGCCTGCTTCTCCTGCTATCATTCCCTCTGCTTGTGTTCCCTCTCTCACTGGGTTTTTCTCTGTCAAATAAATAAAATCTTTAAAAAAAAAAAAAGAAGAAGAAGAAAAGAAATGATATGGGTAACACAAATTGTGGTTTGTACCTTCTTCCTTAACTCTATGACCTGTGAATGTTTGAAACTCATCTCAGGATATTTGCAAATGGTGAGAGTTGAGGGGAGACAGAGACTTCATTGATTCCAACTTCGAATGCCTCTAGAATTCTGAAGCCATTCAAATATCTTACCCCTTTTAGATAACTTGATCTTTTTGTTCAAACCTTCTAAGTTTTTCTCTATCTTTGAAGTTCTATAAGGGTTAATTCATGGGAGACTGATCTCTTGCCAATTGGCCTTCCAAAAAAGTGTTATCCCCCTACAAAGCTCCTTAGAACTCAGCCCTGAGCAGAGCTATGGAAATCAGTCCTGGTCAAATTCAAAGCTAGGAGCACAGTCCCCTGATCACACCACAGTGGGTATGATAATCCCCATAATGAATCATGCCACTAGCTTACAATTTCATAGGCACAACTGCAAAGCTTGACCCCAATCCTCATATTACATCAGAGGAATACCCCTAACCATGAATGCTAAACTGACAGATTAGGGTGAGAGCCAAGAATTCCCTATAGTCTTTCAGGATTCTATCTCAGCTCTCAATCAATCAGGAGACAACCAGTGGCTCCATAATCATGCAGCTACAAAGTTCCCCAGCCTAAGAGTTAGAATCCCTCCTCACTGGAATCTGACATCTAGCCCTGCCAGATCTCTGGGCACTGCTCACACAACACTCTCTCCTGTCTCTTTCAGTGTCCTGCCAGTAAACACCACCCCACCAGTCCAACATGTGTTCTACAGGGTTGTGTGATGTTGTTTACACATAGCCAGTGACTTTACAAAGTATATCTTATTATGGAAATATTCCCAATTTTAACAAGATAGACTATTAAGACTGTGAAACTACTTGAATTTAATGCTACTTCCACTGCTATTCTATTCCCCACTCTCCCAATTTTTTTTTTTTTTTTCAAAAATCACCAGGACATGTAGTCACTGGGACTAAAACCAACCCAAACATTAGTTTGAAGCATAGAGCCTCTTCAGTCCCACCTCACCCCCTCTTGGGTATGTAGCCAGTCCACAACTTTTGGAGTAACTGCCCTTTAATTCCAAAGAACTTCCCATGGCATCACAGAGAGATGGTTAGAAGAATGTCATCAGGGGCCAGTCACACATTGGGTCTCCAGATAAAAGATAGTTGTGATCTCTCCCAGACACCAGATTGCTACTTTTACTGCAGTCAGCCATAGGTGACAAAAGTAAAAGGACAAAATGACATAAACCTAGTAATCCTACAAAAAAAAAAAAGGATGTGTGCTGGTGATAATAGGTAATCAGCATATATAATCTTTCTATAGAGCGATCAAAATGCCATCATCACTGTTTGGGGATTAAGAGATATACTGAGTAACAAAATGGGTTTTCACTTACTGAGGAGGAGTATGAATTCTACTTACAAAAGAAAATACCAATTGCCACAATTATAATCCATTATTCTTGATGGCCTTTTCTCTAGTTAGAGGGGAGCCTCTCTGACTGTGATAATTCATCAATGAATCAGTAGTCTCTTGGTATTCTGAATAATTTAGGAAAAATAATAAAAGATTGGAATAAATAGCATTAAGGACCTTCTTAGTCTCAAAAAAATATAACCTCACATAAAAGTGGATACCTGGCTAATTTGAAAATGGAATTGAAAATTCATTTCTATGGTACCTTTAAAACTTTGATAGTTCTTTGAAATTGCGTTTTAAACTGCTTCTTTTTTTGTTCTAAAAGGGAGATTTTTTCCCCCTAGTTCCTCTGAAAGTTTTCCCTGAAACAAAATTTTTATCTGAAGTTCTAAAAAATATGCTGCTCTGTCCTCTTCTTTTTTTTATTTTGAATTACTTCTCCCTCCTAGCTTGTTTTTTTTCCCTCTTCTGATTGAAAGCAGAATTAGAAATTCTATGAGAAGTAGAAGCTTTGAAAAATAAAGACCTGTATAGCCTTTGCTCCAACATTTAATAAAAAGGCAGGCTTTTTTCTAGGTGCTTTTGCTTGTGGAGGCTCACTGACACCGAACTAGTATAAGTGAACTAGTCCCCTGCTCCCAACTGAACAAACATTAAAAATCTGTCAGTAGGCATTTCTCAGTGTGAGAGGCCTCAAAAAGGCAACAGCAAATCTACTTTCTCTACTGAAGATATTTCTGCTATGATGTTGATTCTCAGCCTATTTCAAGAACTAGTTACCCTTGGGGACTGATTATAAGCTACTGTATCTTACATAACTAAATAGCTTGAATTTGGCCATCGTGGCACTGAACCTAAATCTAGGCCAGCTTAAGACCTCTTATGATCTTGGGTGCCTGAATGGCTCAGATGGCTAAGCATCCGCCTCCAGCTCAGGTCATGACCTCAGGGTCCTGGGATCGAGCACCACATTGAGCCCCATATCAGGCTCCCTGCTTAGCAGGAAGCCTGCTTGCCCCCCCCCCCCCTCCCTTTCTGCCTGCCTTTCTGCCTACTTGTGATCTCTCTTTCTGCCAAATAAATAAAATATTTAAAAATAAATAAATAAATGGGGGAAAAATACCTCTTATGATCTTATGGGTGAATTCTTTTGCAAGACATACTACTAAGAGGTTGTGTGCATTACAGGTTAGACTACAGGCTCTGTGATCCTGGCTCCACCCCTTATCAGCTGTGCATCCTTGGGCAAAATGCTTAAGGTCCCTTTGCCTCAGTTTCCCCATCTGTACGTGCAAATGATTCTGATGAAAGAAACTAATTCATCTTAGGAGAGTCCGTGGCACAGAAGAAGCACTCAAAAGCATCAGAGATTGCTCTGAAATCATATGGTCAAAGGGCAACGAATTGTGCTATTTTACCACAATTCCTATAACTTCTCTTTTACAAATCTCTTGACAATATTAATCACTCTATAGAATCACTTGTCTATAATTGTTCAAAGGAAAATCTGCTATAGAATAAGAGCAAGTTCCAGAGACAATCTGGAAGGTTATTTCCCTTCATCTGACAGCAGCTCTGCTCACACATATGAGACACTGGTTCTATGAGTCTATGGATCCAAAAGGGTCAGTTTCAGAAATCCAGACTCAGAAGTGTTGAGCCTGAGCCTATTAAAATGAGCAGTTTCTTCAGGGTAATTCCGCAACAGGGGGCATTTTCAATGGTTACACTCCCTAGATTAAGCCTCATTCTCCCACCTAGTATACTAGCCCATGCATAGCTAAATTATCTTGTTTACAACCTCAATCCATGGGTCAACTGAAAAATACACATCTATAATGATAACAATCTCCCAGTAATCCAGCTACGTGGAAGTAAGCAGTATGTTTGCTTAGAGTTTCATGAATCTGTTTTGGAATCCTTCTTTACCCTGTGAGACTTCAGGCAAATTACTTACCCTATCTCAGTCTCAAATTTTACATACAAAAAATGTGGATAAGAAGAGTTCCTTGCAGCATTTACTACGTGAATTCAAGATAAAATATTTCA
Organism: Procyon lotor; assembly: GCA_028646535.1. Taxonomy (NCBI): domain Eukaryota; kingdom Metazoa; phylum Chordata; class Mammalia; order Carnivora; family Procyonidae; genus Procyon; species Procyon lotor. Next base: position 68,909,828 of record CM053608.1, on the reverse strand, counting down.
AGTTCCCAATACAATTTTTAACAAAGAATAGATTTTAAATACATGGTTATTGTATTATTACTATTATCATACAGCTGAAAAAAACAGCATATATGATTCTCTCATCTATGAGGAACTTTTAGGATGGATATGATCTTAATGAAGCTAAGAGAGTAGAATAAAAAGAGGAAAAGAATCACAGTAAAAAATGGGAGAGAAATGAGAGTTGTGAGGCTAGCCCTAATGAGTTTTTCTTTATGTATCTTTATATTAGGGGCCATAGACATTTTGAAAACCAGATAAAACCCAAGAACCCTATATCCAGAAAAACAAATCCACACATTAACACATAAAATTTTATGGCTCCAAGAAGTCCTGGGCATGAACTATGAGAGGCTATACCGGTGTTTTCCAACATCAAAACCCACTGTGAGTAAAAGCAATTTAATCTGTTTGACCAGCTTATTTTAAAGAAATATATACCCTTATCTATATCTATAAAAAGTAATATGACAATATTGGAAAGTATTACATATAACAGTATTATTATTTGATAAAATATTTGTTTTGTTTGTGTGCATGTGTGTGTGTGTATGTGTGTGTGTACTCACAGGTACACCAGATCACAAGGTGAGATACCTTTCTTCCACAGTTTATGGTCAAAAATGTTTGAGATAGGGGCGCCTGGGTGGCTCAGTCATTAAGCATCTGCCTTTGGCTCAGGTCATGATCCCAGAGTCCTGGGATCGAGCCCCGCATCAGGCTCCTTGCTCAGCAGGAAGCCTGCTTCTCCTGCTACCATTCCCTCTGCTTGTGTTCCCTCGCTCGCTGTGTTTCTCTCTGTCAAATAAATAAAATCTTTAAAAAAAAAATGTTTGAGATATACTAATTAGGGTGATTACTACAACTATGTACCTCCAAGACAGGTATCTCTAATAAGAACCCACCCATTCATTTTTTTTTTAGCATAAATACAATTTATTGAAAAGGGCAGAGAAGAGAAAGTATAGGCCCCCTAAGGACAAGATGGAACAAAACAAGCAGTGCAAGTATGCCTCCTGTTCAGCGTATTCTCTTGTTGCCCTACTGAGAATACAGCGTATTCTCTTGTTGCCCATCATCTTGTTGTTGATAAGCTTCTTCAAGAAGTGAACCCAGCCATTTTTAAACTCTTCTATGATAAACTACTTGAGAAGTAGCCAAACCTTCCTCTCATCCTTCAGACATAATAAGAGTATGAACTCAAAGATATTATGCCCATTATTAAATAGTAGGCATGTTATAATAAGAATGTATGTTCTTTAATTGAATAATATAGAGCTATAATTTGAGGACATTGGGGTGTCAGAAGCCCTATGTATAAAATCCAAAAGAAGCTCCAAGTAATGTGCTAAGCACAATGTGATTATAGTAGTATCAATAAGATTTTGAAATTAAACATACACTTTTTTGCTTTGTGTGAGGAGCAAACAATCAAGCAATATAAGAAATCTAGGGGGTGCCTGGGTGGCTCAGTCAGTTAAGTCTCTGTTTGGCTCAGGTCCTGGGATCAAGACCCGCATCAGGCTCCTTGCTCAGCAGGGAGTCTGCTTCTTCCTCTCTGTCCCACCACCACCACTCATGTGCTCTCTCTCAAATAAAGGAAATCTTTTAAAAAAATAAATGAAGATCATCATCTGAAATTTTTATAAATGTTTTCAAAAGAGTATGAGGGAGACATTGAGCTCTTTTCAAACATATCTATAAAATGTGAAGCCACTCTAGCAAGGGGAGCCTCTCACCTATAATGAAGATGAAGAACCAGGTAGAGAGGACTCTCTGCTCCTTGGAGTAAGTAAAAATCAGAGGGTAAAGCTGGATGCTAGGAGGTAAATTATATAAATACAGTATACAGAAGGAATGACTGTGTTAAAAATGGGCCACCAAGAGTCACAATTGCTCTCATATTTACAGAATAACAATCCACACATGATAAAAGTCCTCCGCCCTTTCTCTTATTCTCCAGGTCTTTAAAGAATTTCACCTATTTTTGTGCTCCTTTCCAAGTTATTTAAAGCTTACCATACTGTCTTTCTCACTACAAAGCCTCATTCTTAAGATGTATACCATGTAAATAAACTGAAAGCCAAAATGTTGTAGAATAGAGAGTGTGGATAAGAAAAATCTTTGGTCTCAATGTTTGTCCTAATATGATTACTAAAATTATGGGAAAATACATTCCTTCAGAATTCCCTAACATTTCCATGTTTGGTATCAGAGACAATTTATAGAGAAATGGAAGACATAGGGATGAGAAATGGCCTGATCTCTTGAATTCCTCTATCAAACCCATCATGTATATGGGGTAAGTTAGAAGAGGAAACAACAGGGCACTTGGCAGTAAAGGAGTCTGAAGTGAAGGTCATCCATAGTGACAGCAAGCTCACATGAAAAAAATCTACATGGCTTCATAAGATAATGTAAACGGTCTTAACTCTTAAATGTGACTTTTTTATTCTTCCACTTGAATCAGCAGTTTAGGATTGATACAAACCTAAAAAACTGGTGTCAGAGAAGGTGAAGAAAATATTATTAGCACAAAATCTGGAGTAGAGTATGGCCATAATCACTAGTAAGTGGCAGCTCTTCTAAAATTAAGGAGCACTGAGAGCTCAAATATTGACAAGAGCTACTATGCCAGTTAATAAACACATTATGAATTAACAACGTATCAAACTATCAACTTAACAAAGAGCAAAGGACAAAATGAAACAAAATTTAATCTAGCGAAATATAAACACCTCCATGGTTTCATTCTATTAATATAGTCTAGAAAAGAATACAAAGTTTGTCTTATAAGTTCTATAAGGGTCAATGATTATAACTGAAAGTAGATAAAAGGAAGACAAAATGGAGTACACATAGAAAGACATGAAAATGCATAGTTTTGACTTTTTATTCAATAAAAAGTTAAGGTCTTGCCTCAATAAGGTATATGAAATACCCCACCTTTACTTTCTTCTTCCAACTGGGAAAAGCTTACATAACTAGGTCAAGAGAAAATAAATGTACTCTTTTCTTACTACATCAGGGTACTCTGGAACAAATTTTAAGAAATGTAATACTATTATTTATTAATAGGCAGATACAGCCTTCACATGATATAACCCCAATAGTTGCTATGTACCTATGAGATCTTTATTATTCTTATATAAATTTGTGATGAACAACTAAATTCCTATAAAAATATTAAACAAAATTGACTAAGAATTTAGGAGAATATATTTTAAAAGATTATAAAGCAGAATATATTCAAGGAAATCCAAATGAATATTTTTATAGGAACGCATTATTGATAATCATGACCAAGACAAGGCTGCCTCTTACACCCACAAGAAATGCTTCTTACAATTAGTGAATAATCAGGGAAGAACAAGTAGGACATTTGTTTTTTACTTAATAAGAAGTGTAGCTAGGGGCACCTGGGTGGCTCAGTGGGTTAAAGCCTCTGACTTCAGCATAAGATCAGGGTCCTGGGATTGAGGTCCCGCATCGGGCTCTCTGCTCAGCAGGGAACCTGCTTCCCCCTCTCTCTCTGACTGCCTCTCTGCCTACTTGTGATCTCTCTCTCTGTCAAATAAATAAATAAAATATTGAAAAAAAATAAATAAATAAAATAAAATTCCCTTCCAGGTCTTAATAAAGAAAGGCTGCTTTTATTAACACTGTTTTGTGAAAGGACAACTCTGAGATGGAGATCAGATCATGTCTGAGAGGCATTCAAACTATATCAAGGATGCTATAAGAAGGTAAACTGTACCTAAAACTCTGCAGAAGTAGAGATGAGTTGTTCCTGCCACCTCCAGAGCCTGGGAAAGTTCCTAGCAATCTCATCAACGCTCAGGGTGGGGAAGAAGCTAATCTAAGTTGTAACCCCAAAGGCTCAACAGGACAGGAGTTCTTGGGAAGCCTCCATGAAGTCTGTGGGATCTCTCCTAAAGTTTGAAGGGTCCAAGAAAGCACTAAGACATCTTTAGCTTCTCATCTCTCCACCCTTCCTTGAATTGTCACAGATACAAAAGAACCAACCGTTCGTCCATAATCTGGAGATTTTCCTCCAGTAAGAAAGAAGTAATGGGGTAACAGAAATATGAACATGTATGAAAACAGAAGCGAAGAGGTAACTCTTTCAAAGTGGAAATGGTTGTTAATTTTGTGAAATACTACAAGGTGATGGAAGAGGATAAAGTCAAAGGAAAAAAATCATTTAGCAATTCAAGCTTTTAAAGGGAAATTTCCATGTATTGGCAGAGCCTGACACCAGAATCTGATGAAATGGGAAATAAAGAAAGGACAGACTATGTAGATTACTTTTTCTAACTATTTTGGTGAAGAGAAGAAAAAATAGAGTGGTAATTCAACTAGATATAATTGGCAATAAAAGGAATATGAAATGAATGTTTCCATGTACTTCAGATCACAGAGAGTTCAGCCAGTCACTTAATCCTTTTCTCGAACATTTTAAATACATAAATTACTATCAAATGCTCCTACTTAATACGAATCACCTGGTGAAATGCTTCACAGATAGTTGAACACTACTGAAAGTCTTTTTGTAAATACTAACAAGAAATAACATGAAATATCCCTTTCTAGTTTCTTGAAGGGAAAAAAAATGTATATGAGGCAAAAGTAGAGAGAAGCAAACATACAGCGATTCCCTAAGGAAAATTAATGGTTCAAAAGTCATGACTATATCAAGAGTGATGCTGACCTAAGAGGTGAAAAGGAAACTCCATTAGTGTTTTTTTCCTTCCTCTGAGCTGTAGTGCTCTGTCCCATGAGAATGCTAAGGGAATTTTTACAGCATAAGGGCTTCCCATTTATTGCAGTGGCACTCCACTATAGCAGTTTTTCAAATAAAGGCCCTTTGCTGTCCGTCATGACATAGTTCAAATAATTCAGTGTTTCTGACTCAGGCTTCAGGCCAAAGTCTCTTAGGCCACTGCAAGATGCCATGTGGTATAACATCTGATGGAAGCTCATCTTCACTACAGTCAGTGGGTTCACAGAGCTGGGACTGCACGCGTTTCTTGCCAGGTTCTTTTGTCATTAGTAGTATATCTGAATCAAGTTCTTCATTTGCCAGCTTTCTAGACTAACCTTTTTCCTTTGGTCTCCAAAACTGTAGAGAAACTACACACAATGATGCAGATATGACATAAGCTTTCTTAAAAGACTCCCGTCCCAAGTTCTAAATACTATTGGGAGGAAACGAGTTATTTTTGTGATACCTGTTATAGCAAATGCTGGATAAGTAATTGTTAAAATAAAACTGCATCGTTGGGATGCCTAAATGGCTCAGTTGGTTGTTGCCTTCGGCTCAGGTCATGATCCCAGGATCCTGGGATTGAGCCCCTCATTGGACTCCCTGCTCAGCAAAGAGCCTGCTTCTCCCTCTCCCTCTGTCACCTGGCTTGTGCTCTCTCTCTCCCTCTCTCTCTCTCTCTCTGTCAAATAAATAAATAAAATAAAATCTTTGAAATAAAATAAAACTGCATTGTCAAATACCAAATGTGCAAAGACTGCTTCATCTATAAGCATGTATCTCATCTCAGCCTAATGCTGTCTATATGTTTTTTTACTCTAAGTCTTATCTGGTACCAAAACTCTGATATAGCAAATAAGATATCCAGGAATAATGTATGAGCTTCCAAAACTGCTATGCCAAATCTTAAGCTTTTTGTAAGACATTGAATAACCATCTCTTCTTAGCTTGGCAGATGGTGGTTATGTATTTATTGGAGACTACCAGAGTGGTTGAGAGAGCCTGAGTTCATATCACAGCTCCCCCTCCCCCCCAGCTATGTAACCATGGGCAAACAATTTAAAGTCTATTCATCTCAGTTTCCTCTTCTGTAAACAGGAATAATACCTTCCTTAGAAAGACACTGCAGAAATTAGATAAGGTCTTAGGGAAGGACCTAGCTCAAGATAAAGTTTAACAAATATTATTTATTTATTATAAATAGGAAAATGTTTTCCTCCCATTATTTTAGTAATTTCATTTTGGGCACCTTCCTCTAGAACTTAGTCTTCACATTCTCAGTCCCAATTTGAACTTGCCCCTGAACAAAATGCTAAAAACCAAATTCACCCCTATCAACAACAACAAATAAAAGGACAAAATTATCAAAGATTGTGCTTTGTTTTGTTTGGGACAGGTGTTTTACTTGAAATAGACAAACAAAAAATGAAACATTCACTCCATACATCTTGGATTACCATGCCATGGATTTGGACAGCTTCTGGTTATCATACATCGCCTTAGAAACTAGGTGAGAGGAAACATAACCAATAAAAGATTGTATTTCCTCCTTTCTAAATGTCACACAGTGCTACCATTCAACATTCAGGCCTTAAAAAATTCTTCTGATTTGCACAGTAGTTTGGTACTTTAAAAGCACTTTCTTATTTTTTTTTAAATTTTTATTAACATATAATGTATTATTTGCCTCAGGGTACATGCCTGTGAATCGTCAGGCTTACACATTTCACAGCACTTAACAGCACATACCCTCCCCAATGTCCACACCCCAGCCACCCTATCCCTTTCCCCGCCCCCCTGCCTCCCAGCCACCCTTAGTTCGTTTCTTGAGTCTAGGAGTCTCTTATGGTTTGTCTCCCTCCCCATCCCTTCCTGTTTCATTTCTCTCCCCCAGCCCCCCAAACTCCTGCCTTGCCTCTCAAATTCTTCATATCAGAGAGATCATGTGATACTTGTCTTTCTCTGACTGACTTATTTCGCTTAGCATAATACCCTCCAGTTCCATCCACGTCGTTGCAAATGGCCAGATTTCGTTTCTCTTGATGGCTGCATAGTATTTCATTGTATATATATACCACATCTTCTTTATCCATTCATCTGTTGATGGGCATCTAGGGTCTTTCCATAGTTTGGCTATTGTGGACATTGCTGCTATAAACATTCGGGTGCACATGCCCCTTCGGAGCACGTGCCCCTTCGGATCACATTTGTATCTTAAAAGCACTTTCTAATGCAAGAGCTCTCTCAACCTTTTTTTTTTTTTAAGTTGGCTCCATGCCCAGCACAGAGTGCAACCAGGGACTTGAAATCATAACTGAGATCAACAACTGAGCCAAAATTGAGTCAGATGCTTAACTCACTGAGCCACCCAGGCATCCTTCTTTCTTTTTTTTTATTGTATCTACAACAGGGGTGCCTGGGTGGCTCAGTCGGTTAAATGTCCAACTCCTGGTTTCAGCTCAGATTATGATCTCAGGGTCATGAGATGGAGCCCTGTGTTGGGCTCCACACTCAGCAGGGAGTCTGCTTGTCCTCTCTCCCCACTCTGGTCCTCCTCCAGCTCTCTTTCTTTCCCTCACTAAAATAAATTTTTTTAAATTTAAAAGATCCACAAAAATCTCTATGAAATAAAGAAATAAATTATCACTTATCCTTTTCTAAATTAGAAACCTGAAGCTGCTAGAGGGCAAATTTTCATCCACAGTCACACTGTTAGTGAGTGGTTGGACCAAGGCTTTCTGTCTCTAAGGCTGATACCCATTGAAATTTTCCTAGCTTCCTCCAAAATACATTGATTAACCAGTGAGAATGACAGATCTACCAATCCTTTAATTAAATCCTTTTGGAAACATTTGAGGCAGTTAAATAGCTACCAAATCAACTGATGCTCTTGTAGCATCAAAGGTCACTTACTTAGGTAACTTATTGAAGTGAGTCAGTTCCATAGTTCTCCACATTTTACTGAATGCTCAGAAAAGAGAATTCTTTTCTGAGATTCTTTAAGTATTTAAAGATTCTTTAAGTATTTAAAAAGTGCTTCTAGGAGCACCAAGAAATATGAAAGACTATAGTTTTTAAATCTACCACATAGACTCAGTAATCTTGCTCATATCCTCATCCAGAGCCTATAAACTAGCAGGCCTTTTTTTATATCAAAAATTCTATCACCCAAAATACATTAAAACTATGCCTGAAGGATCAACATGCTCCAATTAGTAATATTAAGTTCTGAGATTATTTTAGATCAATTAGTCATTAAAAAATAAGAATTTATTTGGCTTAGGCCATACTGAAATTGCTTTTCTGAAGGAAACTCCTATTGGATATCAATCCTTTGTTTAAAAACTAGTGTTTTAATCTACTTTGTTTGGTTACTGGTTAAAGATGCCAAGGCAGAATGCATCATCCCCAACCATTCTGAAGAAACAAAATAACGTTAAAGAAAAAGTATGAGGGGCGCCTGGGTGACTCAGTTGTTAAGCGTCTGCATTTGGCTCAAGTCATGATCCCAGGGTCCTGGGATCCAGCCTGCTCTGCAGAAAGCCTGGTTCTCCCTCTCCCACTCCCCCTGCTTGTGTTCCTTCTCTCACTCTCTCTCTCTCTCTCTGTCAAATAAATAAATAAAATATTTTAAAAAAGAAAGAAAGAAAAGAAAAAGTATGAAGATTCATGACAGATAGCCTAGACTTATATTCCAGATCTGCTATTTACTAGCTAAGAGCTTTGGAAAAACCCTACTATATACCTGAGTCTCTGTTATAGTGTCTAGAAAGGGGCAATTACAGTGACATTTCACCAGGTAATTGTGAGGATTAAAATAGATAATTTATGTAAAAGTCCTGTAGTGTTTATTATCATGTTTTCCAACATACAGCACCTTTTCAATACCCTTCCAGAGTCTGGGAGATTTCCAGGCTTATGGCCCCTCCTCCTGAGAGTAGAAGGTAAGAATGTTAATCCTTCTTAAATCTAGGATGCAGACATGTGACCTAGGCTTCCTCCCTAGTCAGATGCCCCTCCTACTCAGTATGCCCAGCGTTGACAGAATGATCTGGGGCCTGTACCCTGCAGTAAGACCAATAGGATCTCTCTAAGACAATCCAGCAATGTGATTTCAGCTAACATCACTTCATAAACCAATATAATTTAATAACCCTTTTAATAAGACTAGCTTCAGTGGTTTTTGTTATTAGCAACCAAGAAACCTGACCGAAGCAGCACCTATTCTAGATATGGCAAGAAGCACATACTCTTTCAAGAAGTTTATTATTACCTACCAAATATTTTCATAATAATTTCAACCAGATAACCCAAATGTAAAGAACAATTTAAGAATGTGTGAACACAATGTTTTCCTTGGACCTTTTAATAGGTTTAACTGAGGAGTGTAAATTCTGACCAAGGATTCATAAATTCTTACTTCAGTTGTAAGTAAGTTGTAACATGTTTGCTGTTCTGACCAATGCAAAGTAAAATGAAGCAATTTAGCCCACGTTTTCACCACCTGTTAAATCAGCCTACAACATCTATCTAACTCACTCTGGAGATTAATCTAAGAGTATACAATTTTCAAAACAAACCCAGAAACATGTTGGTGCAGTCACTGATGATTATTAGAACACTTTACAAAGGAATTACTGAAATTTACTCTGGGAGTCAACATTTGAAAAGGTAACTTCTTGAAACTTATAACATTAATGAAAAGGGAAAGTTAGACCTCTGTATTTATTACTCATAAAGTAATTCCAACATATATTAACTAATTTCGTTTTACAATTTTTATTTAACTATTTTGTATAAATAACACAAATACAGGGAAATCATACCCATGTGGATGCATACACAGTAACATGTGCAGTTCAATGACTTATCACAAAGTCTGCCGTCATGGGGTTCAAGAAATAGAATGTTTCGAGGACTCAGGAGTCTTCGGTGTGGTAATCAGTTTCGTGCATCAGTTTGGTTTTGCCATGTGCTAAATACTGTGATTTTGCTTGTTTTCTAAATTTTATATAAAGGAAATCATGCAAAAAAAAAAAAAAAAAGAAGCAGCAGCAGCACATACTCAACTGTTCCCTATCACCCTTCCTTATAGGGTCCATTATATTAGAAAGCACCATCTAGTAGCAGTTAACTTTTGTTGAGTACTTACTCTGGGCCAGAAAAATGAGAAAACTAAAGCAGAATGATTCTATCAATTTCCAAAGTTCAAAAGACTAACAAATAGTAGAACCCGTCCAGATAGGATTATCATCATCAATAAAAATATGTTATATACATGAGGAAACTGATACCAGAGGGGTGAATAACTTCCCAAGATCACACAGCTCATAAGCAAAGCAGCCAAGATTTCATATACTACTACTATGTGGAGATTTTTTTCTATTTTTAGTCATACAGCAATAGATCTTATCTTTTGAATATTATCTACAAATTATAAGGACAATTTATATCACGGTTTCTAGAAGAATTGTGTCTTTGACCTCTTTCAATAAGAATAATTTAAAATTCTCAAACTATTTACTGTGAATGGAATCCTGTCTTTTAATCTTCAAGTTGTTCTTTAAAATGATTTCATGCTAGTGGCATATTCTATAACTGAAGAGTAAGGAATGAAGTCATTATTTCTTGATCGATCCTGATGCCCTATTATCTTCCACTTTGGAATTACAGACTCTAAATTACATAGTCAATAAATCTCATAGGGTTCATTATAGTTATAGATTCTAGACATCAATTCCTGATTCTGGTACTTTTGCTGGTTAGCCAACTGTCTAGATAGCACCAAACAAGTGAAAACAGCATTATCTAAGAGAGGCCTTTTACTCCCAAGAGCTGTTTATTATCTTTGTTATTATATACCAACTCTATTAAAGTCATTAAGTACGGCTTCATCACTAAGGATACTGAAGTGGTTGCTACTTTTCCAATGGCAAAATGGTTAGAGACCATCACAACACATAGTAGGCACTCAATAGACATTAACTGAATTTCTTTAATGAATATTTATGATACCCATGCTGCTTTGTACTGGAAATTATAATGAACACAATCTACACATTATTTTGTAACTAAAAACTTTTTTTAACAAGGAAGACAAAATTTCATCTTTGAGGATTCCAAGTTAGAGGCTTGGGGTAGGAGTGGAGGATTCATAAATTTACATTGTCAATTTCTTCCCTTTGTGCTTGCTCTCATTCCTAGAAATACAACAAATAGAAAACAAAAGAACCAGAAGCACAAAAGCAGAAAATTGTTCAACGTGTTCATATTCACATTAGAAATGGGAAACCATCAAACTTGAAAAAATATTTTTAGTCTCATTTCAACCATAACCAAATTTGAATGATCTAAGGGAGAATCTGGCTACGTGCACTATAACACTTAACGTTCACCCGAAACATCAGATTTCTCTTGACATCTCCAACATATGAGGGACACAGCTGTGCATACAGGATGTCAAGTCCATAGTTTTGAAAACAAAAAACTAAGCAACAATTTCAAGGTTTGAGAAAGAGAGGACAGACTCATTTTTCACTAAATCCATTTGGTCACTTGTTTTGGCTTCATTGCTTTGCAATAACTTTTTAGTTTAAGAACAAAAGGAACATCAATAAGGTAGCAAATCTCTCAGAGTCATGTTGGGACAATAGAAGACATAATTGAAGATTGGCAAGTCAGGAAAGAGGGCATTTCAGAGAGTGGGCAACAACGTAGAGCTTCTAAGTCTCCTAAAGGCAACACAGCTTGAGGTTTGCTGTCCCCTGACCTATAATAGCAGAGACTATTTGATCCTTGAAGTTTGAAGGTGAGCATGTACATGACTGAATTACACTACCAAAAATGCCCAATGCTGAAGAAAGGGAGACAGGGTATACATGCAACAAGGCTGGTAACACAGAAAGAACTCTTTGAAAAAAAGATGTGGGAGTTGCATGAAAATGCCAGCAAAAGGGGACTTTGTTTCCCTGGCTCTGCCTGTAGATGATCACTCTCAGCTAATTATTATGGGCTGCAGGCCCATAAGAGAGGTGTCTGAGAAAATACTAGTAGGATGCTTATAACACTGAGTTTCCAAAGTAGCTTCAAAGAGAGTTGTAAGTAAGATGTGAGAACATCAAGGGAAAATCAATGCTGCGTATGCAAGGGAAATGTTTAACTGTACCAAGATATCTGTTCTTTTACTTGTTCCAACAGGAGATCCATCAAAGCTTAATTGAAACTTATATAGTTACATGAAAGGACATGTTGCATGAAGAGTATATAACTAGGATTTGAGTAGGATGTCCCAGCATTCCTTGGTCACTGACAATTTGTTCTTAGTAAAAGAAATTTAAAGTCCTATTTATTCTCTTGCTTATTCTCCTCCCCTTCCAATTATCAGCCAAAACTTCCAGTCACCAAAATGAGTTATTATTCTGATTAAGTTGGCATTTAAAAGGAAATCATATGTTTACACCTCTCAAAGGGAATTTTCGCCCCAGAAAGACTCTTGTTAACCAAGATCAATTTCTAATTAGTAGATGATTCTCCCTTCACTCTCCTAACAACAGGCTTTCAGACTAGAGGGACTTTTTGTCAGCATTCTTCAAAATATACGTTGGAGGTGACTGCACGTAACTAAGCCTAACACTAGCTGTGATCAGTACATTGGATTTGTACCCTGAATTCCCTCTGGTGCTAATTAATATTTGCAAAATGGAAATATTTGATAAAATTTTCATCACTGAAGTACAGGAAGCACCAACATTTATAAAAGGTTTTGAGCCTCACTGAAAACTAAATAAGGTGAAATAATATCTTTTTATCACCATATGAAATTTAGGGAAGGTTCTAGTCCAATGTAATTATATATTTTTGAAAACATATAAAATTAAAGTTTTAATTACTAGAATCAAATTAAAGTCATATGTGAATATAACACAATGTATAGACTTGTCAAATCACTAATTGCACACTTGAAACTAACGTAACATTGTGTGTCAATTATATTTTAAAAATTTACATGTCAAAGAATCTTTTTAGGACTACTAGAAATAGTCTACAATATTGCATCTTCTCATCTCCCCTTGGAAAGTTAATTTCAAGAAAAACAGAAGTCTATTATTATAATTTAGCTCATAAAAACTTGACTCTCTCTATATATTTATTGAATTTAGACATCTTAAAAATGCTCATCTCAGAATAATACATGAACTATTACAAGATAAATAAATACCAAAAGAGAACCAAACCTAGCATATCTGTTTCAGACATGTAGTTTTTAAGTAATAGAAATCTTTCTTTTTTTGTTTAATCTCAAAAGGTAAGAAATTTTACATTGTATCTTTAGCCAAAACCTAGGATAATAATCAGGGATCTAGTAAGTTATAGTTTTAGTCACCATTTCTTACACTAAGTATCATGGTTAATTTTATGTATCAGTCTGACTAGGCCATAGAGTGCCCAATCATTCAATCAAACATTATTCTGTATGTGTCTGTGAAAGTGTTTCCAGATGAGAATAATATCTGAATTGGTAGACTGAGTAAAGCACATTATCCTTTTTAATGTGGGTGGGGCTTATCCAATAGGTTGAAGACCTAAATTGCCGGGGCCTGCGCGACAATCTCCAACCGAGACTGAGGGTAAGGGAATGAGGAAAAAAAGACAAAGAGACAAAGTATGGGAGCGGGAGGAACACAACGGATGATGTCCAGACTGTGTTCGACTTTATTCAAGAGCGCACCTTCTTATATAGTGTGTGAAAAACAAGTCCAAAAACGATTACACCTGGGAGTCACATGTTCTAGGAATTTGTTCTTAACACATCAAAACAAGCTCCCCTCATCACAGGCTCCAAGAAGTCTGAGTAACACTACGAGTAGCACGTGCACATGCTTCAGAGGCATTGCTGCAGTTTAATGATCTAAACAATCACAACCTGTGCAGCTTGTCCTTCAGGGAGGCATGACCAATCACAGACCAGTATGCCTCGGAGGCCCCTTGTCGAGCCCATTCTCTAACACCCGGTTTCCGCCCATTCGGGCAGGGTCACGAGTCCAGGCTCAACAGGTCCCTTTAGCAGCTAGCCAGCGGCTGACCACACTAAATAGAAAAAAAGTGAACTTTCCTTTGAGTTAAGAGGGACTTCCTCAGGGGCACCTGGGTGGCTCAGTGGGTTGAACCCTCTGCCTTCGGCTCAGGTCATGATCTCAGGGTCCTGGGATCGAGCCCCACATCAGGCTCTCTGCTCAGCGGGGAGCCTACTTCCCCCTCTCTATGCCTGCCTCTCTGCCTACTTGTGGTATCTATCTCTCTCTGTCAAATAAATAAAATTTTAAAAAAAAAAAAAGAGGGAATGTCTCACTGAGCTGAGACATTGGTCTTCTCTGAACTTGGGCTCAGACTGAAACCCTGACTTTTCTTGAGAGAAGCAGATTGTCCCTCTCTCTCTCTCTTGCTCTCTCTCTCACACACACACACACATACATCTAAAAGGAAGGACAAAAATTTCCCTTTGTCTTTTTACCATTATCCAGAAAAGAAAGCAAAGGGAGAGGGGAGAAAAGTTTGACCAAAAGCAAGTCAATGGCTTCTCAATAAAAAAAAAATAGCTTTTGGGGCACCTGGGTGGCTCAGTCAGTTAAACATCAGCCTTCGGCTCAGGTTGTGATCCCAGGATCTTGAGATCAAGCCTGGCTTGGGGTTTCCAGCTCAGCGGAAAGCCTGCTTCTCCCTCTCCCACTTCCCCTGCTGTGTTCCCTCTCTTGCTGTCTGTCAAATAAATAAATAAAATCCTTTAAAAAATTATATTTCAATATCTAAAGTGTTTATAGAAAAATGAAATATTTTCTTTTCTTTAAATTTATACCAACTTCTCTCAAATCACTATCTACTTGATATTTCCAACAGATTTTTAATTCAACATATTTCAGAAATTTATAATCATCTAAACTTTTGTTAACCAATAGAACTTATTAAAACGAGGGGCACCTGAGTGGCTCAGTCAGTTATGTCTCTGACTCTTGATTTTGGTTCAGGTCATGATCTCAGGGTGGTGAGAACAAGCTCTGCATTGAGCTCCACACTTGGCATTGATTCTCTCTCTCTCTCTCTTTGACTCTCCCCTACTGTTTTTTTTCTCTCTCTCTCTCAAAAAAATCTACAAAAAAAATTTTTTTAAAGGAATTTATTATAAACTATTGTATCAAATATTTAGAAGGAAAAATTAATTCACTTTAAAGGTTCCTCACTGTTGAGAAAAAGACATATTATTGAATAAAGAGTGAAGCATATTTGAGGGGAAAATACAGTAAACATCTGCATCTCTCACCAAATATAAGATAAACTAAAGAGCCAAATCCCAGTAAGAAATATAAAAGTGCTAGAAGAAAATATAGAATAATTTTTTATAGTTTTCTGGTGGACAAGGTCTGCCTAGGCAAGGCTCAAAACTGAGGAATCATAAAGAAAAAGACTACCAAGTTGGATTACATAAATTGCTAAATTTCTGTGACACAAAAACACTTATCTACTATAAGAACAAGCCACAATCTTCAGTTCCAGCCCAGTTAATTACCATTGACTCTGTAAGAGATACTTTCATTGGCAGTTCTAGCAAATTTTTCACTCGTGATACAAGCAATTATATCCATTTCCACCCCACCTCTTTAGCCAGTTACCTCTTGCCTTGCTATTTGTTGCCCTAGGAGTAGATCCAGGTTCTGTGAGAATCACACTGCATACAAATTTGAGAGGCTATCTCCGTGAAAAATAGTATCATATCAGAAGTATAAAATTAAATATCCAAGTGAATGCTTATTGAAAATAAGAAAATAAATCACAACTTTTAAAATTAAGAAATGATGCACAACAAAAAAATTTTTAAATCTAGGAAAACCTAGCATTTTTATTAACTGATACTATACATTTTCCATATTTTGGTTATCAATTCTTTGATTACAGTTTATGACAATTGTGTACTCTTATTTTCTAAAGAAAGTAAAATAATTTGGTGTTTTTCTACAAAAGTTGATGGAAATTTATTTTGTTAGCAGATTTACAGGGACGCCTGGGTGGCTCAGTTGGTTAAGCTGCTGCCTTCAGCTCAGGTCATGATCTCAGAGTCCTGGGATCGAGTCCCACATCAAGCTCCTTTCTGGGCAGGGTGCCTACTTCTCTCTCTGCCTCTGCCTGCCTCTCTGCCTTCTTGTTCTCTCTCTCTCTAATAAATAAATAAATAAAATCCTTAAAAAAAAAAACAGATTTGCAAAGTTTTCTTTTTCTAGCTTCATAACAATAGATGTCACAGAACACATTTATATCTACTTTGGTTATGAATCTGTATGAAGTAGAGATTTTCCTAGAATCCATTAACTATAAATATAAGTGACCGAGAATCATATATAGCCTACTAAATCCAGACTAAATGATGACCCATCTCATTTTACCTTTAGCCAGTTCTCAAAGATATCCACAATAACATAAACTCCCCCTGATGAGAGAAGAAATGAGATAGAGGGAGAAATGGGATGGAAAAGAGAACAGTTTTAACTGATTGTGGTAAAAGTGTCTTACTTTGCAAATTTTATCAAAACATAAAAACATACGGAAGCATTAAGAGGATCCCTCCCAGAGCCTTCAAAGGTGTTCTTTCCAGTGAGGGCCCTGAAACTTAAGCTTTAGTGGGTTAACAGTAAATCCATCTTTGGTTTCTACCCATGACAGGACAAAGTGAAAAAGGAGCTAGAAGAATGAGGAGAAAATGAATGGCAAAAGCAGTGATTTCAAGAAGTCTACAATCACAAGTCAACATATATCCAATTCTATGCAGGTGGTGGGTGGGGAGGAGGAAGGTTGTTGGTGTGAAGTAGGGAAGAGAATACAATCAAAATGAAACATTAGAATGTATCAGTCAGAGTAGGAGGGATGTGAGCATTTAATATACAACATCATACTACAGATATACATGTATGGAACATATATATGATGATGAGCTCTTCTGAGAGGATGGAAAGAGAGAGGAGGAGCCTGGTGCTGGCTAAATACTTTACAGAAGCGATTTTGTTTCACTCTCCCAACAATCCTGGAGAGCGGGTATTGTTACACCCATTTTATAAATGCGGCTGAACATCAGAGAGGTTATGTAACTTTCCCAAGGTCACAGCTAGGAATTACTAATCCTGACCCACCCACCTTTGTGCCACACTGCCCACCTTCACTGGCAATAAAGTAGATTTCATGCATCCCAGACAGCAAATGCCCAAACATAGGAATTCTTCAACATAAGGCCACACACATTCAAATGGGGTTCTAAAAGTGACCAAATTAATAGAGAAAATAAAGCAAGTGATTTGGACTGTGGTCAATCTTGTGTAAAGTTGTTGAGGACAAATGAGAGAGGACTTCCCCAGAAATGGCAATTCAATGGCAAGGCTTTTCTGCAGCTTTCAATCAAACTTTCCACCTGAAGTCTATTGGAGTAGGTATCTGAGCTTCCTTCTGTGTAAAGAAATTAAACTGGAGACTACGAGCTTGAGTCAGGATGGTATTGAGTGAGCAGTGTCTACTCACCGGGCCAGGGATTTCCAGTGATTTCTCATGAAATACAGGTTCCCTTTAAAAAAAAAAAAAAAAAAAGAAATACAGGTTCCAAGCTGGACAAATTCAAAGTGTGATTGGCATGTGGCAATTAAGTTATAAATAAGAAGGGGCTATATAAGTGAAAGTGGAGAGAGGGGACAAATATAAACGGCCATATAAATTCACTTAGAAGAAATAAAAAAGGAGAGATATGTGAGGTAAATTTGGGGAGTTAAAATGTCAGACAGCATTTGGAAATCCCAAAATCATTTTTCTTCATAATCAGAAAACAAGAGGCAAGATTAAATAATAACTCATTTACATCTTAGATAACTTGGGCTTATTTTGTTCTTTATTGAAATAATACTTACAGTGATATCTATTTCCAGAAGTGAGATATATGTATGTATTAGTATATATATTTCTTATATATTACTAATATGTGGTGATATTGTAAAGAGCTAAGAACAAATATTTTAAAGGCAGATTAAGAGGAGAAATTAATGTCTGCAATACAACTTTGAAAAATCAGTGACAATGGAGGTAAATAAGTGAAACTGTGTATTTCACTAATATAGGCATATAAAAGAAGATAGCTTATGAAAAACTGAATTCTCCTACTCATTTAGAACAGAAAAAAAATGAAGGTCTTATTATACACAGATGCCATGGAGTGAAGCCAAATTTAGGGTGATCATAAAATTACCTTTCATTTGCTGTCCCAAGCATTTGGAAGTGTAACAAATTTCAAGATTAAGCTGCAGAATCTCCTTTAAAAGTCTATTATATATTTGAAAGCCATACAGTCAGGTGGAGTGAAAGCTAACACCTAGGTTTCATGGATACAGCTAGTTCAGATGAGGGTAACACTAAGGAAAACAAGAATCTACCTGGAAAATGATACCATTTAGAAAAATAGAAAAATTATATTTCTAGCAAATTAAAAGCTAGAGAAAAATATAATATCTTGATGGTTTTTTTTTTCTTTCCCCTTCTCACTATACTTTATTTTTTAGAGTAGTTTTACCTTTGCAGCAAAATTGAGAGGACAATACAGAAACTTCTCAAAACATTTGCCTCCACTCATGCATAGCTTCTCCTTATGGACATCTTCCACCACCACCACCACAGTAGTACATTTGCTACAAGATGAACCTACCATGACACTTCATTACCACCCAAACTCCCCAATTTACATTAGGGCACACACGGCATTATATATTCTATGGGTTTGGACAAATGTATAATGACATGTATTAATCATTACAGAAAATACTTTGATCTTTTTGAAATCTAACTTATGGTGGCCCCCCTTTATTTGTGGTTTTGCTTTCTGCAGCTCCCCTTCCAACATTTTCAGTGATCTTTCAACCACCATCCACAAGCAGATGATTCTCCTTCTCAAAGCCAGAAGGTGACTAGTAGCCTAAAGCTATGTCACAATGTCTATGTCATCCACCTCATTTCACCTCATCACATAGGCATTTTGTCATCTCACATCACTTCAAAAAGAACAGTGAGTACAGAATGATAAGGTATTTTGAGAGAGAGCAAGAGATCTCATTCATATTTTATTATAGTTTATTATTAATAATATATTATTATATTTATTATATCAACTCACATCAACTTTATTAAATCAACTTTTATTACAGTATATTGTTGTAATAGTTCTATTTTATTATTAGGTATTGTTAATCTCATGCTGTGCCTAATTTAAAATTAGACTTTATCATAGGTATATATGTGTAGTAAAACTATATATATGGTTCAATACTATCCCAGTTTGCAGGCATCCACTGGGGGCCTTAGAATGTATCCCCCACAGCTAAGGGGGAACTACTACATTCATATTTTAATGAAAACTATGGGATGTGTTTTTTTCAAATCTTCTTTTTCCCAGATATATTAGTATCTAAACATGATAGTTACTGGTTTTGTTCGGTTTTGTTCTGTATTTTTAGATATGGGTCAAGGTACTTTGGTTAGGTAATCTATCTATTCAAGAATCACTTTATCTACTACAATAATTAAAATAAAATATACCTACATATAAAACCATATTAAACATAATTGAGTATTTTTATTGTAAGGGTAATTTGGGCAGGAAATTATTAGAAACTCCCAATTACCTTCCTACAAGGTGGCTATGGCAGTAATTGAAATATCTTATTGACAGAGACCTTGTTCCCCAGATTCACTCCAGTTACTGTAAGAGTTAACTAATCAGATAGTGGGGCAAATGTAAAGTTATTTGTATCTAAGCTTCCAAGGACAGCTTTTTAATTGATTCATAACTACTAAAATCTAGTACGTTATTAGAGGAAGGCCTTGTATGAGTGAAAATAGAGGTGGGGGCATCAAGTATGGCTAGAAGAGCTGTCAATCTCAGTGCAAATCTGAGGGAAGTTTGAATGGAAGCTTCCTAAACTGCTGTGTGATCTAAGCTAGGCCTTCAGGTAGTCCTCAAACCAAAGCAGACAGTCCTTTATCTGACATGGAGCTGTGTTAGTATCCCTGACATACTCAATCACTGATTGCAAATAGCCCATTTAGTGCTTTACATAATACATTACATCCAGCATACTCACTTCCCTTAGCCTCTCTTCCTACCTGAACACCTGCCAGGACAACTTGGGCTTTTCTACTTTATTGAGAAGTGGCCATCATTCCATGTTTCCATTAGCCATCTCAACAGCAAGTTTGCCTTATCCCCTGTGGTCCTTTTTAGGGTGTGTATTGTAAAGTCCTGAGACCAGAGAAAGTGTTCCCAAGTCAAAAACTCCTAACAAGACCCTTAAAACCCCACACTGAACAGATTTTCCTGGCTTCAAGGGCACCCAGACTAACTACTGCAGCCACAATCTAATGCTGAGATAGAACAAAAGCAGGTCCAGTGTCCATTAGAGAGCTCAACAGGGCTCAACGGCAATATTAACATTCCCAAGTAAACATCATTCTCAATATCACACGGAATATACTGTCAGTCCCAAACCTGGTTATTCATCAAAACCACTTGGGAAGGGTGCCTGAGTGGCTCAGGGGGTTAAAGCCTCTGCCTTCGGCTCAGGTCATGATATCAGGGTCCTGGGATCAAGCCCCAGATCAGGCTCTCTGCTCAGCAGGGAGCCTACTTCCCCCTCCCTCTGCCTGCCTCTCTGCCTACTTGTGATCTCCCTCTCTGTCAAATAAATAAATAAAATCTTAAAAAAAAAAAAAAAAACACTTGGGAAGATTTATTTCTCTTACTGATTTTCAGCTCTCCTCTAGAATATACTAAATATAGACTCATTAGAAGTAGAGTTCAGTGGGGCATCTGGGTGGTTCAGTCAGTTAAGAGGCTGTCTTCAGCTCAGGTTGTGAGCCCAGGGTTGTGGGATGGAGCCCCACACCTGGCTCCCTGCTCAGTGAAGAGCCTGCTTCTCCCTTTCCCTCTACCAGCCGCTCTGCCTACTTGTGATCTTTCTGTCAGATAAATAAATAAGATCTTAAAAAAAAAAAAACAGGAAGTAGAGTTCAGTAAGTTAAAAACTAGATAAACTGAAATTAATTCTTGTGTGGATTAACTGGCCTTGAGGGAAATTCTATATAGGCATTTCAAAAATAATTTTAAGAGCAAAGTTTTGAATAATAATCTGACTCTTATTTCCTATTCATGTTTTAATATCCATATATTTTATATATTATAACTTAGAAACTCAATAACTTAGAAATTTTCTTCTTTAACTTCTTAACTCAATAACTAAGAAAGAACTTGCTCTCCTGGTAGCAGATCTCTAAGTAGTCGCTTTCCACTGCAAAAATACAGAGGTCTAGTATCTTGACCTCCATGCCAAAAGATAATCAAGACCATAGCATTATAATAAAGTGATAGTAAAGTAATAGAATTAATACAATTAATCTGGTGTCCATTGATGTAATTGACTTTCAAGATATTTACTCAAGTATAATTACACTTATGATTCTTTTGCCTTTTGTGAATATATTTTTGTAGAAGTTTTAATACAATATAGATGAAAAAAACAGTCATTCTAATATAAAAACCCCAGCCACATAAATGTACACATTTTGTTGCTCTGGTCACTCAAGTGCAAGAGTTCCCTACAATCTTCAAAAGAATCATTATATTGATATTTCATGATTAAACACACATTTACCTGAAACAGCTTCAGGAAAATGTGACACAATTTTTAATACACCCCTAGGCATACAAGTAGCTTGTATCTTCATTGAATTCCTCTCAATTCAACAGCAATCTACGTGGAGATTTAACAGACACAAAAAGGTAAAGAAGAGAAGAATTACAATAATTCATGAGATACAGTAACTCATAGCAAAAAAAAGAAAGAAATCTGTATATGATGATGATAAGAGAACCATATGCCTCTACCATAACTAAAGCCTTTGTAAATAGTCTAGTTTATGCTACTATAATCTGAATGGTTTATCAGATTTTTATATTAAGTTAGTATCATTCACTCAATATTTACTCAACATATACCCATTGGATGGATGAATATAGATGGACGGATGGATGGATAGATGGTGAATGATAAAGTGAAAAAAGTTAAATGGTATGTAATTTCAAAACTATGTGGCAGCATGTTAAAACATGAGCTTCAAGCCATATATATAGGGATTAAATCTCATATCCTTTTACTAGCTGTGCAATCTTGGGAAGTTTACTTAGATTCTCTGAGCCTCAAGATTTTTGCCTGGAAATTTGAGATAATAATACCTTTTTTGTAGGCTGTGTAAAAAGATTAAACAAACTAATAAGGAAGAAAACACAAAGTTTTACACTCTATATCTTATTACCAGTCTCCCTCTTTTCTCCTGAGAAATGTAATGCCTCCAAGTCTAGCTACAGTGAGTATTTGGCATTTACCATTGATCCATAACATAAAATACTTTTTCCACTAGACCTACAAAATGTAAACAAGTTCTGTCTCCTCTGCTAACTTTTTAGTTTTCACATAAGTGTGATTATATAAAAGAAAAAGTGAAGACATGAAGCCATACACGGGAATTCTCTAAGTCTAAACATAGGTCTTGAGTAACATTAAAGAATATATACATTATCAATATGAGGCTTATATACTGGTAAAAATTGGGGCTCAAAAAATGTTGCCACCTGCAAGACAAGTTTATTTAAAGCCCCTATACAACTTAGGTTTTTTAATTATTTTGTTCTTCTTTTCAAACAATTGCATTTCATGTTCATAATATATTACATGATAATCTATAATCCTTTTAAAATTTATAATCCTTTTAACTGGCAACAGGTTAATCATCAGCTTCCCTAAAGCAATCCTACCAGGAGGAAGTAAAATTAAAAGTTAGAGTATGAGAATAATAGAGTTTATATCAGAACTATCTGAAGATAAGTAGTAAAGGAAGGATTTGGATGATACAATGTGAAAGGCAAAATTAAGGGCTCCCTGCCCATGAGTCAATATATATCTTCATGTCTCCTTGTTTTCAGGAAGTTTATGTATTTATAATAAGCCATTTGGTTGCAGTACACATATAGAAATCACATGGACAGTATAATGAATTTTCACAAAGTACACCCCATGTAACCATCACTCAGTTCAAGTAACAGAATATCATCAGCACTCTGAAACACTGCTTATGCCTCCCAGAACTGAGGTATCAATACATTCACTTCCTCAAAGTTACTCATTATCCTGACCTCTAATACCATTGATTAGTTTTGGAACTTCAAACAGAATTATACAGAAAAATTATTTTAACTTCTTTCAGTAAGTTTTCTGATTCTGAGATTTTATCCATGCTATTGTGTAACTATGGTTCATTGATTTTCATTGCTATATAGAATCCCTAAGATAAAATTTACTAAAACCTAAGCATCTATTATACTGTTGATGGGCACTTATATTGTTTCATTATGAACTGGTTTATAGTGCCACTGCGAAAACTGTGCATATCTTTAGGTACATATTTATATGTGTTCATTGGGTAAATACCTAAAAGTAGAATTGCAGGGTCTTTGGATATAATTATGGTCAACTTTAGTAAATACTGTCAAACACTCTTCTAAAGTTCACTCTCTTTTCAATTCATTCTCTTACCAACAGTATATGAGATTTCCATTTAATCATTACCTTGGTCAACTCTTGGTATTTTCAGTGTATAAATCTATCCATTAAAGTAGTGCATAGGGTTTCTTGATGTAACTTAAGTTTCTGTTTTACTGATGAGTAAAAACATTGAGCACCTCTTCATATGTTAAATAGCCTTCAAATTTCCTTTTTTTTTATACTCTTAAAGGTTTTCACATATTTTTCTATTGAGTTTTTTGTCTCCATTGGCTTGAGTTTGTTCCTATTACATAATGAAGACAAATCCTTTGTTAGATATATGTTATGAACTTAACTATGTTCCCTAAAATTCATATATTGCAGCCCTAACCCTTATATTGTGACTTATAATGTGAGTACCTTATAATGTATCTTATAATATGACTGTATTTGGAGATAGTGCCTTTAAAGAGGTAATCAAGGTTAAATTAGATCCTTAGGGTGGGGCTCTAATATAGTATGACTGGTGTTTTTATAATTAGAGGAAGATACACCAAAGATGCTTGTACACAGAGAAAAGGCCACATGACAAACACTAAGAAGTTGTTATCTGCAAATGAAGGAGACATAAACCTTAGGAGAAATCAATCTTCCTGACACTTTGATCTTGGACATTTAGTCTCCAGAACTGTAAGTCAAATAAATTCTGTTCTTTAAGTCACTCAGTTTGTAGTATTTTGTTATGGCAACCCTAGCAAACTAATATACACATTAAAAATATCATTCGCAACTCTGTGGCTTATTGTTTCACACTCTTAATGCTGTCTTTGAAGAAGCAAAATTTCTTGATTTTAATGCAATAGTTTTTCCTTTATGGCTAGTGCTTTCTGTTATGTTTAAGAAAATTAGCCTACCCAAATTCATGAAGATATTCTCCCAAGTTTTCTCCTAGAAAGCTATAATTATTTTATACTTACAGCTATAATCATCAGAAACTAATATTTAATATGGTAGAAGATAAAGACCAAGTTTCATTTTTTTCCATATGAAAAATAATTGCCCTTGCAACTGTTTAATGAAAAGACTTTTCCTTTGCCTACTGTTCTATAGTATCACTTTACAAATCAAACAAATGTATTATATGTACAGACTAGTATCTAGATTTTCTAATCTGTTGCATTAATCTATTTATCTAGATTTGTATCAAGACTATACTGTCTGAATTATGATACCTTTACAAGTCTTCATTTCTGATAGGCAAATCGATCAACTTAGGTCTTCTTTCAAGATTTTCTTGGCTATTCTTAAAAGTTTGATTTCCATATAAGTTTTAGAAACAGTTTGCCAATTTCTGTAAAATACCTCCAGGAATTACATTGAATCTATAGATGTAACATATCAGTTTGAGATAAGTGACATCTTTAAAGTAATAGGTCATCTAAGCCATATAGTGTCTTCCTCCATCAATTGAAGTTCTCTTTAACTTCACTCAGAATATTCTGTAGCTTTTTGTGTACAAGTCTTACATTCTTCATTAGATTTATTCCTAAGTATTTTATGTATTTTGACACTATTCCAAATGACATGCTTTACTTAATTTTGTTTCTTAATCTTTTGTTGCTAGTACAGGGGACCCTTACAATGTGACGGTTAGGGGTGCTACCCCTGCACACTTAGAAATCTGTGCATAATTTCTGACTCCCTAAAAACTTAACTACTAATAGTATACTGTTGACTGGAAGCCTTACCAATAACATAATCAGTTGATTAATATATATTTTGTGTGTTATATATATTATACACTGTGTTCTTACAATAAAGTAAGCTAGAGAAAAGAAATTGTTATTAAGAAAATCATAAGAGAAAATACATTTACAGTAAAAATCCAAACTTAAGTTTGCACCCATTCTTTACGTCACACAACCGCCCCACATTTTAGGTACATGGTGTCACACTTTACATTCTTTTTTCGTGAGACCCTTGACAGATTTTTACAAATGTACTTATTTTTGCTGCTTTTGTGCTTCCTATTTTTCTTTGTTTTTAAGAGTTTATTTATTTATTTGAGAGAGAGCACAAAAAGAGGGAGGGGCAGAGGGAAAGGGAGAAGCAGACTCCCCACTGAGCAAGGAACCCAATGCCGAGCTCAATCTCAGGACCCCAGGATCATGACCTGAGCTGAAGACAGATGCTCAACCAACTGAGCCACCCAGGCATCCCTGTGTTTCCTACTTTTCTTACTCTTACTGATGGTCTTTCCTTTCTACTCAAACAGTCCTCTTTAACATTTGTTTTAGGTTTGGTTTACTGATCAATGATTCCTTTAAATTTTATTTGTCTAGAAAACTCTTTATCTTTCCTTCTCTTCTGGATGATAGCCTTGTTGGATAGAGTATTCTTGGTTGCAGATTTTTTCCTTTCAGCCCTTGATTATATCATGACATTCCTTTCTGGCCTGCAAAACTTCCGCTGAAAAATCAGCTGACAGTCTTATGGGTTTCCCTTGTATATAATTGTTTCCTTTTCTCTTCCTGGTTTTAAAATTCTCTATTACTACTGTTTATCATTTTAATTACTATGTGTCTTGGTATGGAGCTCCTTGGGTTGATTTTATTAAGGATCTCTGTGTCTCCTGGATCTCGATATCTGTTCCCTTCCCCAGGTTCAAGAGTTCTTACTCTATTATTTCTTCAAATAGATTTGCTGTCCCCTTTTCTCTCTTCTCCTTCTAAGACCTCTATCATGTAAATGTTATTAAGCTGAATGGTATAACTCAGTTCCCTAAGTTTATTCTCATTTTGCATAATTTTTTTGCTTCTACCTACTCAGCTTGATTACTTTCATTACCCTGCTCTCCAGGTCATTGATTTGTTCTGCTTTCTCTAGTCTGCTATTTATTCTATCTTATGTATTTTTAATGTCGTTTGTGTTCTTCACCTTTGATTGTTTCTTTTATGTCTTTGCTAAGGATCTCACTGATGCCCTCCACTCTTTCCTCAAGTACAGTGAGTGTCATTATGATCGTTATTTTAAGTTCTCTATCTAGTGTATTACCTGTCTCCATTTCACTTAAGTCTCTTGCTGTGATTTTTGTCCCGTTCTTTCATTTGGGACATATTCCTTGGTCTCCTCATTTTATCTAATTCTCTGTATCTGTTTCCGTGTGTTAGGAAGGTCAGCTACACCTCCTACTGTTGAAAGTAGTGGCCATATGAAAAAGAGGTCCTATAGTGCCCTACAGTGAGTGCAGTGCCCCCTATTCACCAGAACCTGACACTTCAAGAGTGTCTCCTATGTGTGCTACATTTGCCCTGCTCTTGTGGCTTGCCACTTTTTCCTTCAGTCCAAACATCTGCAGTGGCTCTCTTTTCCTGTTTTGGGCAGTTTTTGCTCCCAGTAGTGTTAGTGGGCCAGTTTAGTGCTATTCTGGGCTTAAGTTGATTCAAACCAGGTATTTGCCAGAAATGCAATAGGACCAAACTGCAGGGTGCTTTCCCTGTGTTGTCTCCTGGGAAGGTTTCATTGGTGGGTGGAGCCTGCAGTCAGACCAGCTATCTGCCCCCAGGCTGCTGGTAGAGCCACAATCTTACTAATATGTGTGGTTATCCTTCCTTCTCCCCAGTGCAGGAGTTACTTTGGAGTAGTACTGGTTCTGTTGGGGCTGCTTACACACTACCAGTCCTGTGACACCACTTTGGATGGACTCCAGCCAACAGCATATTGGAGGGAGCAGATCTGCAAAGTGCATGTGGGTGGGAAGTACAGAATTGGCAAGGTTTGCATGGGTCTTCTGGTGCTGGGGACTAGTAGCATAGGGGCTTTGGCAGGCCAGGCTAGAAGAGGCAGTTCTGCCAAAGTGGGAGGTGGTGGGTTTGTATCATGTTAGCAAGTGAGTTAGCAATAGTCAGTGCCACAGTTGTTCCTACAGGTGGCTATGTGTTTAGACTGGGAGTGGAGGTGAAAAACGGTGGCTGCCAGCTCCTTTGTTTCTAGAGATGTCCACCAAGAATCTCTGTCCCTCCATGACATGCTCTGAGATGAGTAAACAACTTTCTATCCACTATGTCTGAGGCATTTTTCAAACTGCTGCCTTTATGCTCTATCTCTGTGGGTTGTTTGTTGTGCTGTCTCTTTAAGGATAGGGACACAGTTTCCTCTTGCCCTCCCAGCTGTCCCAGAGCCAAGCATGCAGATTTTTTAAATTCCAGGTTTTAAGCCCCACTGGTTTTAAGAACTCACAGAATTCAGCCCCTCTAGTTTTCAAAACTAAATGTTATGAGGATTCATCTTCCCTGATCAGGCTCCCTGGTGTGATTATTTATTTCTCTCTTCTGAAACCTGCAAGTCCCTCCCTCCCACAGACAGTCTGTGAGTCCATTTAGCTCCCTCACTGCCTCTCTGTCCTTCCTAACTTCTTTGATGTGGCCTCTTCTCTACATTTAGCTATGGAATTTGTTCTGCAGTCTTCAGGTCATTTTCTGGGTTATCTACACTGATATGAGGGATATCTAGTTGTATATAAGTGATGAGGTGACCTTAGGGTTCTCCTACTTCACCATCTTCCCAGAAAAAACCCTAATACATTTAATTTCTAATAGATTTTATTTTTCTTCCTGTGTCAGATTTGATATGTTGTAGGGTGTTTTCTTCCAGAATTTGTGCATTTCATCTGTTTTTTCAACTGTATTGGCATAAAGTTGTGCTTAATACCCTCATAATAACTTTTTATTGTGGCAAGGTATATATAACATAATATATATTTTAACTATTTGTAACTGTACAATTTAGTGGCATTAAATACACTCATAATGTTGTATAGCCATCACCACTCTCTATACCCAAAAGTTCTTCATCATCCCAAAGGGAAACTCTGTACTTATTAAATAATAACTCCTGTCCCCTCCTCCCCTGAACTGGTAATCTCTGTTCTATTTTAATTTTCCTATTCTAGGTACCTTGTGTCAGTGGACTGATAAAATATTTATCCTCCTGTGCCTAGTTTATTTCACTAAGCATAATATTTGCATAGTCCTTCCATGTTGTAGTATGCATCAGAACTTCATTTTTATAGCTGAATAATATTCTATTTTATGCATATACCACATTGTTTATCCATTTGTCTGTTAATGGACACTAGTTATTTCCCTAAAGACTAATGCATTGAACATCTTTTCATGTGCTTATTGTCTATTTGTATATCTTCTTTGCAGAAATGTCTATTTAGATCCCTTATCAATTTTTGAATTTGGTTTTTTTAGTAGTTCTTTATAATTCTGAACAGTGAACTGTTATCAGACATATGATTTGCAAATATTTTCTCCCATCTTATAGGTTTTCTTTTCCCTTTCTTGATTGTATAGCTTTTGATGTGTGAAAAAAATTTTTTTAAGATTTTATTTATTTGACAGAGAGAGAGAGAGATTACAAGTAGGCAGAGAGGCAGGCAAAGAGAGAGGGGGAAGCAGGCTCCCTGCTGAGCAGAGAGCCCAATGCGGGGCTTGAGCCCAGGACCCTGAGATCATGACCTGAGCTGAAGGCAGAGGCTTTAACTCACTGAGCCACCCAGGCGCCCCTATGCACCAAAATTCTTAATTGTGAAGTACCATTTATATATTTTTTCTTTGGTTTTATGTGCTTTTGGTGTCTGTTATCAGCTTTTTAATAGCTATATTAAAAATAGTGCCACCTCCACTTTCATTCCTGATATTTGTAACATTTCTTATATTATTTATAAATGTTGCTAATAGTTTGTCAATTACATTCATCTCTACAAGGAACAAACTTTTAGATTTATTATTTTACTTATTATTCAATTTTTTTATATTCAGTAAATTTCTCCCTCATCCTTTCATCCCTTCGATCTTACTTAAATTTAACTTTCTAACTTATTAATATAAATATTTATATTTATATTATATATAAAATGTTTTTCTGCCTCTCTTTTTCTAATATATGAATGTAAGACCATACATTTCTTCTAAGCTCTAATTTTCCTACACCCCCACAAATTTGGTGTATTTGATTATCATTATTATGTAGTCAATACATTTTATAATCTCACTGAAATGTATTCTTTCCTATGGGTTATAATGCTTGAGAATAACAGTGAAAATGGTGAAGAGAGAAACTCTAAAATTCTGCCCCTTCACAAAAGTGGTGAAAAAACTGCCAGAATCAATTTTTCAGAACTCTGGAACTTAGACAAAGGCTGCAGTAACCCGGAGAGCACTTATTCAAGAAAAATATTTGAATCTCAGTAAGAATAGCAAACTTCATGGCATTTAAACTTATCCTGGTTCCACCTCCTATTGACATTTGTTTAAATATAATTTATATTTTGACATATGGTCAGTTTTGATAAATGATCGATATGTAATCATAAAAATGTGCATTTGATTGTAGTTGGTATAGTGCTCCATATATGTCATTTAGTTCAAGTGTATTATTCTATTTTTTAAAGATTTTTAAAATTTATTTACTTGAGAGAGAGAGTATGGCAGAGGGAGAGGGAGAAGCAGGTTCCAATGTGGGGCTTGATCCTGAATCATGACCTGAACCAAAGGCAGACCCCCAACCAGCTGAGCCACCCAGGTGCCCCAAGTGTATTAATCATTTAATTCCTACCTGAATTACAATGTGTCTGTACTAAATTATTTTTCTTCTACTATTTACTACTTCTTTTAGTGTAGGTCTGCTGGGAACAAGTTTTTCCCATCTTTTGGGTTTTTGTTTTATGTTTTACTTCAAATATCTTTATTTTAATCCTTCAAAATATTTGAAGGATATTTTCACTGCGTTAATGAATATTAGGTGAAAAAATATTTTTCTTTCAGACTATTATGTACTTTTTCATTGCTTTCTGGCTTTGATCATTTTTGTAGAGAAGTCAGCTGTCAGAATTGCTGTTGCTCTTTTGAAGGTAATTTTCCCTTTTTGTTCCTGGCTGCTTCTAGATTTTTCTTTCTGCACTTGATTATGAGCAGTTTTATTATATTGCACTTAGTTGTGGTTTTCTTTGTATTTATAATGCTTGGAATTTGTGATGCTTCTTTAATCTATAGATTGAAGTCTTCAACTTTGGATGAAAAAACACTCAATTTCTCATCAAATACTGTATTGGCTCTAGTGCCTCATGTCTTTCTGAGACTCCAATTACACACACATTAGACCTTTAACTATGTCTTATACATTTTCTGTGTTGTTTCTGTTTCCTTTTCATCCTTCAATCTATTTTCTGCTGACTCATCTTTCAATCACTCATTTTTCAACTGTGTCTAATTTGTTATTAAACTAGTTATTAAACTATATTAAACCTATTGAGAATTACATTATTTTTCAGTTTTATAATTTTTTTCCTATTTTTTAGTTCAAACTCTCTATCTCACCATTTATATTTTGAACATATTAATCACATTTGTTGTTAAGTCCATGTATGATTCATCTAATACCTGCATTGCCTATGGGTTTGTTTTGTCTGTTTTGTTTTTTCT
The DNA here is from genome assembly GCA_028646535.1 of Procyon lotor. NCBI lineage: Eukaryota > Metazoa > Chordata > Mammalia > Carnivora > Procyonidae > Procyon > Procyon lotor. The sequence goes on along the minus strand of CM053608.1, from coordinate 68,878,944 downwards.
CTTGGCTTTTCTTTTCTTTTTTTTTTCTTCTGGCTTTTCATTTTTCGAACCTGGTCTTTAGTATGTTTAAAAGATTTTTATTCACTAACAAGCATTTTGAAGGGACAGTTTGAAGGAACAAGCTAAGGTTTAAAATTTCATGTACTTCTAAAGAGTATTCAGTAATACTTTTATCAGAAAGAATGGAGGCTGATTATCTTAATTCAATCAAAATTAATCTATTTCAAAGCTGAGTTTCAGCCTTTATGATGGTTCTGTCCAATTGGCCATTACTCTTAGAAATATAGTCCTTCAGGCTTCTCATTTACAGCTTGCATGGTTTATAAAGTCGCCTGCTCTTTAATGGCCACTGAATTTAAGTTTTTAATCTCCTCAGTGAATAGGAATAACTGACAGCCCTTAGAGTCTTAGTCTTCTAATCATAATTTTCTACTCAGTTTCTCAACCTCTAGCATTGCAGAATATTGTACTAATCTCAATGCATTTATTTCTCTTAGAGATCTTGGCCTTCAACTCCTTTTGACTTTTAGCTCTCCAATGATTTCAAACAAACATTTTCCCAAAATATGTTTGTGATTTATCTAGCATTTCTAGCTGTTCCCAGTGGGAAAGTAGGTCTGAATATATGCTACCTTATTATCTAAAAAAGGAAGTTGGCCTATTTATTTGTAAAAGGGGTCTTTCAAAGTATGTTGATATAACAATTGATTATCTAGTGGTTAGAGTAATAATAATAAAGTGTTATATTTCTTTTTCTGGGAAAAATATAACTGTTAATATATTTCATTACAAATACAATATATGCACACTGTAGAACTTTGAAAATTAAAAAACCATAAAGAAAGGGGTGCCTAGGTGGCTCAGTCAGTTAAGTATCTGACTCTTGATTTTTGCTTAGGCCATGATCTCAGGATTGTAGGATGGGGAGTCTCACATCCTGCTCCATGCTCAGCCAGGAGTCCGCTAGAGATTCTTTCCCTCTCCCTTTACCTCTCAACTCCCAATAGTGCTCTCTCTCTCTAAAATAAATAAATAAAATCTTTTAAAAAAAATACCATAAAGAGGAAAGTAAAATCACCCATAAGCCCACCATACAGAAAGAAGTAAATTCAGTTAGCCTTTTGGTCTATATTCTCTTCTGCTATTTTACTCTAGTTTTTTTCCACAAAAAATATCATTATGATTTTATAATCTTTTTTGCTTAAAATATATTGTAAACAACTTTCCAAGTCAATAAATATTTTTTTTCCTGAGTTTTTTGTTGTTGTTTTAGGCAGTACCATAGTTTAATAAATTATCATTATTGGACACTAAGGTTGTTTCTCAACTTGGGATTTTTATAGTTGATATTTAAATAATTATCCTTCTGTACATGTATGAAATATTATCTAAATATAAATTCCTATAATTGGGATTACTGTGTGAAAAACTACAAACATTTTAAAATTTCTGATACATATATGCAGCTAAATTGCCCTCTATAAAAATTATATCAGTTGGTTCCCCTTCAAGAGTATATGACAGTGTCCATCCTCCTACACCATCTATCACTGAATAAAATCCGTTTTTATTGCCCTTTGGTAGATAAAATTGGGTCTCTTTTATTTGCACTTTTGGTTGGTGGAAAAATTGCTTAATTCTTAATTAGCTACAAGACTCATTTGCTAACCATATAGGATATGGTAATTAAGAATTACCCTTATTCTTTAGTCACAGAATTTCCTATTGATCGAGAATATTATAAATTATACACTTCCATGGTTTGGAGATTTCTGGTTATTTATACTTGAATACATATGCTGTAACTGCAATGAAAAGGCCATTTATGCAGTACCATCCCATCATCTTCTCTTCCTAAAAATGCATCACTAATATACATAAATATGGTTTTCACAAATGCATGAAGAAAGCAAAGGAGACTGGCTAATCATAAGAAGAAAAGCATAGGAAGAGATAAGCAAAGGGGCACAAGAACAATAATCTTTAAATAATTTGGAACTAAATAACATCAAATCAACAAATATTTATTGGAAGTTCTACATCTTTTCCATTCTTGATTCTGGTATTAGGTGGTATTTTTGGCAGGTTGCTAATAGGCAACTTTCTCTCAAAAGTATTGTCAGGCTTGGCATGCCTGGGTGGCTCAGTCAGGTAAGCATCCAACTCTTGATTTCAGCTCAGGTCATGAACTCCAGGTCATGAAATCAAGCCCCACATCGGGCTCCACATTTAATACGGAGTCTGCTTGAGATTCTCTCTCTCCTTCTCCTTCTGCACCCACCGCCCCCTACTCTTACACTCTCTTTTGAATAAATGAATAAATCTTTTTTTTTTTTTTAAGTATTGTTAGGCTCTAACACGTCTGCAAGTGCTGTCTTCAGACTCTCCTACTGCTGACTAGTATCAATCACATAAAATTATGCAAACCACTACCCTATACATATAGAGAAGCAAGAGGCAGATCTTCCTGCCTGGCACTTCAATGCAGTCAAACTCAGACACTATAGCAATAGCTATCATTTCCATTTCCAGTATAATAATCAATAAGGAGACCTTAAGTTTCTCTTAAACCCAGATAGCACATAATAAATCTTCCATATCTTCACAAATTTTTAAAAAAATATTTTTACTTATTCCTAATTTTCTTTTTTTTTTTTTTAAAGATTTTATTTATTTGACAGAGTGAGCGCACACAAGCAGAGGGCAGGGACAGAAGGAGAGAGAAGCAGACTCCCCACTGAGCAAGGAGCCCAGTGGAGGGCTCGATCCCAGGTCTCCAGTCATGACCTGAACCCAAAGCAGATACTTAACTGACAGAGCCATCTAGCTGCCCCTCTTATTCCTAATTTTCAAAATGTTCATTATAATCACAATACAAAGACTTAAATCCAAATACAGTATAATCATATGACAATATCACTTCATTGCATTTAAGAAATTGATTCCAAATTATAAAATTACACATAAAAGTTTAGAAAGTAGCATAGTGTAGTGGTACCAGATAACTTGAGTTCAAATCCTACATTAAGCACTTATTAGATGTGTGGCCTTGGCATATTTTTTAATATTTCTTTTTAATACTTCTGTGTTTCATTTCCTTTGTGTATAAAAGGAGAATAATAGTAAGTACTTTATAAGGTAGTCATGAGTATTATATGGATACATACATATAAAGTCCAATAGTTCCTGGCACATAGAAAGCACCATAAATTGTGCTTGTTATATTATTATTATTATTATTATTATTATTATTATTATTAAATAATAAAAGAGACTGCCTGTGAGCATTTAGGGAAAAGAAGTAATGATCATCAGCAATCAAAACCTATTCACAATAAACTATCTTTTATTTTCTACAACTATCAATTTGAAAGATGTACACACCTTGCTCATTCCTTCTTTTGAAATTTTACTTTTTACCTGTGGAAAATAAGAGGACTTTACCTCCATAACTTAAAAGGTGTTTTTTTTTTAAAGATTTTACTTATTTATTTGACAGAGAGAGAGAGATCACAAGGACGCAGAGAGAGGGAGAAGCAGACTCCCCGCTGAGCAGAGAGCCCAATGTGGGACTCAATCCCAGGACCCTGAGATCATGACCTGAGCCAAAGGTAGAGGCTTTAACCCACTGAGCCACCCAGGCGCCCCAATTTAAAGGGTTTTTTTAAAGGGACCTAGGAAGATAAAGTATTAATGCAACAATTAGAAAGCCTGAAGCCCTTAACCCTGAAGCACCTTGTTTCTTGCTTACTGGTGACATATCATACACATTATTAAAGCAGTCAGACCAGCAAGAAAATGCCTTCAGCATCTCATTGAGCAAAGACTCCTTCAAGAACTCCTCTGAGTGAAGATTAAGAACAGGAATATTCTATTGTAATATTGACAATGTCAATAAGAAGAAAAAATAAAAGAGAAGTAGTGGAATCTAAAAAAGGCAGTATTTTCCCTCTTGCTTCCTTTATATGTTAGATTTTGTCTTAACCTTTCCTGTAGGCTCTGAATTCATCCACATGTCAACGTTATTTATTCAAAGCACTGACGTCTGAATAAAGAAGTGCTTCTGTGTGCTTGTATAGGTGTATATTTTAAACAAAACTTATCTTTTTCTTTAAAGAAAAGAAAAAAATCTTTTTCTTTAGATCCTGAAATCTCAAAAAGTAACTTTCTTTGAAACAACTCTGGTCTGAGCAAATATGCAAGCACTGCCACCTATGGGTAGCTACCTATTTTAAGGCAGCCAAGCCACAGAGATTGTGGTGACATTTGAATGCCTTTCTAAAGTGAAACAAATAACACACAATTGAGCATTATGGCTGAAGTTCTGAAACCATTCATCACTTTATATTCTCTTGAGAAGTAATCACAAGAAAAACTTCCCTGAAACTCTTCCATGAAACTTCCTTCCAGCCTTGCTTACAGGATCCTTAATCTTTCTTCCTTCTTTTGTCAATGGCTTTCATCTTGGATGCTATCCCCTTTTATGGCATATTATCTGTAAAACTTATTCTAAATCATAACAAGCTGTATTTTTAAAATTACAAATATGGATTTGATGCACTAGTGCCATCAGTTATTATTTGGTCTTTAATTAGATGATGAATTTCATGTGAATTTTTCATCATGGATTTTTAAAAAAAGCATTCAATTCTGTTCTGTTTCTCTCATCAGTCTACAGCCATTAACAACCTATCAACCTAGCAGGACCGGCAGGAGCCTTGAGTGGCCCTGGATTCTAGAATCTTCTACTAACACTCACACACAAACCTTTCATAAAAGAATAAAATAACCCTAAAAGGCATTCACATTTGGCACCTCCTCTACACAATCTTGTTCTTTAATTTCTTCTCCTAAAACCACTAAAGCCCAAAAAAGATTTTTTATCTTTTAAACAACCAACTCTACTTTCCACTTTACCTATTTAAGCAGACTTATTTGGCCCTGGACTTACCAATTCAGCAAAAACAATTAACCACTTAAAAGCAACATTAGATTGTGTCCTGTGATATTGCTTCCATCTTTCATTAAAGAAAATTGGAAATACAACTTATTGGCTATAATTTTCCAGATTGTGCTGATAAAGTACAGGTTTTGAAATCCAGTAACAGTTCTGATGAGCAGAGCTAGCTACATATTTTGTGAGGCCTAGTATAAAATGAAAGCATGGAGTGTCTTGTTCAAAATACTGGGGAAACTGTTTAAATTATTTGAAATGTACAGTTTTTTCCCCCTTTCTTTCATGGTCTTTCTCTAGGTTTGGTGTTTCTCATTTGCTAATTAATGCCATTCTAAGTTTTTAAAAAATTATAATTTTAAATTATTAGCCTGACTTCTATCATTTACATTTACCTTATGCAATAACATTCCTTAAATACAAGAGCATGTAATGATATGCAGAATCCCTGAAATTACACAACTGATATTGTTTATTCTCAGCATTAGAGTGGAAATACTAAACAAAACTAACTTAACTGCTTTTATTTCATTTCTTGGTACCAGTACATTCTTCTAACACTCTCTACCTTTGGTTTACTATTAAGTAAGGAAGGACTAATAGGAAAAGGAAAAGGAACCATGGGTTACCCTATCTTTCCTTTTCTTATCATTTCTAGCATAATTGGCTAATAGAGAGCCAACACAGTTTTCCATGGTCATTTGTGTTTCTCAGAATGCCACTGCCTTTCTTCTACAATCAAAGCAAATTCTGGTTCAAAAAAAGCATGGCCTGTCAGGGATGTCAGCACGCCTACTTGGTCATAGACATAATACTTAACTTCGTACTCGTCTGAGTGTCACTGAATTTCCACACATTGTTCATTCACTGGAATTCTGTGTTCATGGAGCACGTTAGTTGCATTAAGTCAATGGAGAGGCAAGGTAAGATGTACTCACATGTTAAATGTACCATCTCTGTGCAATGCATGCTCTATTGTCCCCCTGGACTTCACTTATATAACACAATCTCAGAGATAAAATTATTAATAATTTCAAGACAGTGATAATAGAGCATTAAACCAAGCATTGGGCCCTCTTGAGCGAAACGTCCTGTGTTATTGCACGGGTCATAAAACTAGACCTACTTATAAGATTTATCAGGATAGAAAAATTTTGTTTTTCTTTAATAATAGGAAGGAACAGGAAGAATAGGAAGAAAGATAGTCTCTTCAATAAATGGTGCTGGGAAAATTGGACAGCTATATGTAGTAGGGTAAAATTTGGCCATTCTCTTACACCACAAACGAAGATAAACTCGAAATGGATGAAAGACCTCAACGTGAGGCAGAACTCTATTAAAACCCTAGAGAAGAATATAGGCAGTAACCTCTTCAACATCAGCCACAGCAACTTCGTTCAGGACATGTCTCCAAAGGCAAAGGAAACAAAAGTGAAAATGAATTTTTGGGACTTCATCAAGACAAAAAGCTTCTGCACAGCAAAGGAAACAGTCAACAAAACAAACAGGCAACCCACAGAATGGGAAAAGATATTCGGCAATGACACTACAAAGGTCTGATATCTAAGATCTATAAAAAGCTCCTCAAACTCAACACTCACAAAACCAATAATCATATCAAAAAATGGGCAGAAGATGTGAACAGACACTTCTCCAAAGAAGACATACAAATGGCTAACAGACACATGAAAAAATGTTCATCATCTTTAGCCATCAGGGAGATTCAAATCAAAACCACACTGAGATACCACCTTACACCAGTTAGAATGGTCAAAACAGGACAGTAAACAACAAATGTTGGAGAGGGTATGGAGAAAGGGGAACCCTCTTACACTGTTGGTGGGATTGCAAGTGGTGCAGTCACTTTGGAAAACAGTGCAGAGATTCCTCAAGAAATTAAAAATAGAACTACCCTATGACCCTGCCATCGCACTACTGGGCATTTACCCCAAGGAAGCAGATGCATTACAAAGAAGGGCCACATGTACCCCAATGTTCATAGCAGCAATGGCCATAATTGCCAAACTGGAAAGAACCAAAATGCCCTTCAACAGATGAATGGATAAAGAAGATATGGTCCATATATACAATGGAATATTATGCCTCCATCA
>CM053608.1:68773700-68871379 GCA_028646535.1 Procyon lotor | reverse complement strand
AAATGTGTAAGCCTGATGATTCACAGACATGTACCCCGGGGCAAATAATACATTATATGTTAATAAAAATTAATTAAAAAAAAAAAAAAAAAAAAAACCTCATGAAAGTCACTCATTTAGATTATTTTCTTATTTACATTTGAATAACACAGCCATGGTGCTAAGTGCCTCTCAGAATCATCGATAACTGAGACTGACTGCTCTAGTATCCTTGATTTCTTGCCTCTCCCCAAGAGGGTAGCCATATGTGCACCAAGCCTTAGGACAGGAAACAAAGGCAGGCTCAAGGACCAAAAGGGTTTATGATAATGGACAAACTAGATTAAAAGCATATATAATTGTATATCTTTAAAATTATTTAATATGGGGCATAATTTTATGACATAAAACTTTTATGTGACACCAATATACTTAAATTAAAAATTAATCTTAACTTTGAAAAAATAATGGTCCTATATTGTAAAATTCCAAGAGTTCATAAGGGTCTCAGTTAGCCAATCTAGAAGATGTCAGTCTAGATGCTTGTCAATTTTCCTCATAGGCCTCTGGTTTTGCCCTCTAGGGGTTTCTTTCTTGTCCATTATCCTCCTTAGGTTCATATGAAGTGAGCACAGCTTTCATAACCCACTTCTAACCAGTGTAAGTTTGCAGATTTGGAAGTTGCTTTAGAGGTTAAAAAAAATCACAAGCTTCTGTAGCCTGGGCATGTGGAGTATTTGGCAGTAACATTCCCTCAAAAACTCACTAGGCTTCTAGTTTTTTAGTTTTCAAGGGATAAACACAGCCGAACACAACCACAGATGGTTTCAGGGCTTGAGGATTGACATTTTATTTATTATCTCTATGCAATACCTATAACACTCTCTGGCACAAAACCAGCAGCTATTGGAAGCCAACTGAGATTTGAGTGGCAAGGCAACGCCCTTCATCTCATCTCCAAAGCTAGAAAGGTTCCCATAGTCTAACAGTGATGCTTGAAAAGGTTTGGGGCCCTATTCTTTATCTTCTGCTAAAACTAACAGTTCTATAATTGCCTGAATTTGAGTTACAGAATCAGTTGACTTTTTCAGCTGGGCAAGGCCCCAAATTACCAAACCCTCAGCCATCTGAAATTGCCTCAGGCACAAAGTCTCTCAGCAGAGTTATATTCCTTTGCATTCTACTTGCCCACTAGCTAGTTCTAGCCTGAGTTCTCCTCTCTCTACGGTAGGGCCTTTTGAAAGAGGTAAGGTACAGTCAACAGACATTGAATCTTTCCTACCATTTCTCCCTGGAGAGCTATTGGCTCACTTGGCCCGTAATCTGCCACTCCATATCAGAGGTATACTTGCCACTGTTTTGCTACACCATTAAAAAAAAAAAAAGAAGAAAGAAAGAAAAATACCCTTTTTACACTGTGCAATGTCTATATTCTTGAAACCATCAAATAAATTCACCTATTTAAGTTTGTGTTACATGTAGTACTCCATATGCACATAACAGATTTTAAGTTAATTAGAATATAGGTTTAGCTGAATAAAATAGAAACCTGAGTTTCTAGCTTTGAAAAGATAGATCATTTCTCTCCCATAGCAGCAGGATAGAAGTAGGGAGGACAAAGAGTATAACCCCTTCCTTTAAGGACATGTCTTTGGAAGTATCACGTATCATTTTCCCTCACTAACACTAGGCTAGAACATATCATATAGCCACAGTTAAGTGAAAGGAAAGCTGGATATGGATGGCTAGACACTCCAATAAAAATCCCAGTGTTCTGCTGGATAGTGAAGGAAAAATCCCTGTGGGGCAGGGGGTGGAACTAGAGATAACCCAGTCTCTTCTGCCACTCTTCCCCAAGTCTTGTCCCCTATTCAGCAGAGAACATCCAGACAAATTTTCCTAAGACAGGATTATCCCTATAATTTGCTTCACCAAGACTAATGAATCTTTTTTGCCCAGCACATAAAAAATTAGTTTCTCTATGCCCTGACTTTCAAGGATCCCTAACCTTACTTTTTTCAAAGCTCAAATCTCATCTTTTTCATAAAATCTCAAGCTGCTCCAGTCTGATATCTCCATTCTCTGTACTCTCAGTGATGCAGTTTAGCATTTGATTATTCTCTAATTTTTAGTGTGCATATGTTTTGTCCATAAAGAATGATGTGGTCATTATAAGAAAGTTCCATGATTTATCATCCTTTTTTTGATTTTGTCCCACAAAACATATTAAAGTGTGATATTATAGACATTGCTTAACAAATAATGATTGATGGATCAGTTTCCTAAGTCATTAAACATGCAAAAATTATAAGGACAATAACTTAAAAGTACAACAAAGAATCTATATTTTCTTTAATATCACGGTTTGGTAAATGTACTGTTTAGAGTTAGAATCTCACAGATAAGTTTCTAAAAGCTCACAGAGACATTATTTCATTTTAAAAACATGTATTCTAGGGCACCAGGACGGTTCAGTTGGTTAAGCAACCGACTTTTGATTTCAGCTCTGGTCAAGATCTTGGGTCAAGATCCCTATGTCTGGCTCCACACTCAACAGAGTCTGCTTGAGATTCTCTCTCCCACTCTCTCTTTGTCCCTCCCCCTATTCAGGCACTCTAAGTAAATAAATAAAATCTTAAAAAAATAAAAATAAAAACATGTATTTCTTCTTTTATATTGAAGTATAAAAACTGACCAAAAATACTAGATATATAAGTAGGTTAAGTAAGATTATCTTTAATCTCTATAAGCATAGATTAGACCTAATAATACTTGAGTATATATTCTTCAATGAAAGATATGATTCCAAACATTTCAACAAGCATTCCATGCACAGGGTTTGAATTGTCAGAAAATTATTAGAGTATTTTCTTAAGCAGTTTTAACGATCTTTCTTACTTGTATCTAACAGGACTTCATCAAGCCTGCTAAGATTCTTCTTTCTATACTACTTTTACCAAGGCATATACTTAAGCTGATTTCATTCTTTCAGGATTTGCTATAGACAAATTCATGGCTTTCAGAAGTACAGTGACAAATGACACCCATCTATAGTCATAAAAAAAAGCATATAGTATTTTTATGTTTCATTTTTCTAGTGTCTAGGTTATAAGCAACAATAATATAAATTTTCAAGCAAAAAGGGATACTTATACTATATATGTTTTGATATGTTTTATAGTCTTCACAATTCCTGGCAAGGGAAAATAAAATATTTTCTTGCCTTCAAATAAAATTTCCAAAAGATGTATTTTCTCTTTAGAATGTTAACCATTAAATTATATCTACTCCTTCTTATATGTCACAGATTTATGATGAAAATAAATGGAGAAATAAATTTGAAAAAAATTTGAACTCTTGAAAGAAATTGCATTAATAACATATAAAAGCAAGATACTATTTTATTTAGAAATTCAAGATTTATTTTGAAATAGAAGTCATTCTACCTTTGTATTGGATATATATAGGTATTTCTCAGAATCATTACTTTCCATATCATTAAAAATCAGATTATTGATTTCTTCCCTTTTCTCTGTAGAGGATCCTCAGATCCAGAGTATTTCCTTGAAATGATCTCTCCTCTATATTAAGAAATAGCACATTCCATTCCAGTAAATGGCCACCCACTTATTTCAAAGGAGAATCACAGATATGAAGACTGCTCATGAAAAACTTGAAGGAAATGCACCCACAACGAGCAACAGAATTGCAAAAAGGAACATAACAATATAAAATCAGAAGGCAGTACTACACTGATAAATAGCTCTATTCCATTATTTTTGACTCATCAAACTGCTATAACTAACTTAATATTTTCCATATTGGCATTTGACAGTATTAGAAAGCTTGAGAAAGAACTGACTCCTAGGCAAAATGTAATTATTAAATCCCGGTGATACCCACTGATTCCTAGGAACTGATTCTTAGGCAAAATGTGAGTAATTATTAAATACCCAGTGATAATTATATGGGTATTTGTTCTATCACTAATTTTCTGTAGTTTTTTTTTAATCGGCATAATAAATAGTTGCTTTATCCTAAGGTTTCAATCACTTTCATGTCATCAACTATAGCCTTTCCCAGCCAGAACTAGGACCAGCAAAGGAATTCACTTTATCACTCTTAAACCTATTAAAAATGAACTGTTCTGAAACACTTTAACTGGCTCTAACTGAATAAGCCAACTAATAGATTTCTAGATAAGGAAAAACCCTGCTTTCTTCATCTCTTGCCTCTGTGCAATTTTTGTGATCTATTTCAAGAATACATCACACATGAATCACAGACCTGTACCCCTGAAAGAAATAATACATTATGTGTTAAAAAAGAAAAAGAATACATCACACATATTTATTTGCCCAAGGAGCCTCTAATTACTCTCCAATATCATTTACGTCAACTCCTCAAAAGGATTTCTTGCATACTTCTAAGTATAGGTTCACTGATTTCTATAGGAGAATACACCCTTTTCATAGATATATCTTTCTCCTTACCTCATAAGACCTTTTCTTTTGATAGTCGTGTTGAAGAAAAAGAGGGGCAAAACAGAGGTTTTATTCAAATAACTTCAACTGGCCACTCAAGGAGTATCTTATACCTTAAATTGATCTTTAAAATAATTTTAAATGATAGCAAGTATTTATTGAGCACTAACTTATTTTCCTAGCTTTGGGCTAAGCACTTTAGTTTCATCTTTTAATTCTCATACTAACAATGACACTATGTTTACTGTATCTGAAGAGAAAATTTACCTATTTCTCAGAGAGACAGCATTTATGTTATTATTGTGTTTTTGCAAAATTTAGGAATTTACAGTGGCATTAGCCCTTGTCACTGGGTCTTAGCTGACTTTCTTGCATATTCAAAACTTCTTCATTTCCTTTTCCCCTATGACCCTTCCATAGTAGCCTCTGCCTTTTTATGAAACCGATTAGGCCTGTCTACCCACATCTGTTTAGGCTGTATAATCACTCTCCACAGATTTCTGTTGTTTTGTCTTATCCACCGTGTTCCTCCAACAAACCATCTTACTGCCACCCTACACCCTGGGCTGCAGCCATCTATGTTTTATATACAAAGTAGGTGAATACAGACTTCAGTCTCCCAAGGATTTCTTCATGAAGTGTTGTTGTTGTTACTTCCTGGAATCTATTCTTATCTCTCGATGCTACAGTTTCTGAAGATTGATTTAGGGGGAACAAGCCGACCACCTTGGCTTATTCATCATCTTCATAAGAACCAGAAACCTTGATGTTGCTTATTTTTTTATTATTAAAGCTACACTTATGGATAAAGCCACAGTTTTTGTGAAATTCCAAAGTCATGGGGCAGTGTTTATGTAATTAAATTCAGAGCCAGCTGAGGCCACATGACGAGAGGACTATCTTTGACAAGCCTGTGGACAAGGCACACACAACACGAGCAGTCAGTCTGTCTACAGTATCCATCCTTGGGCCAGAATGCACTTGAAAACAACACAAAGAGAACAGTCAGTTGTCTTCTCAGCCTACTTCAGGCTGCTGGAAACACACATATCAATGCTCTGAGCCACTCACAAAACTTAGTTATGTTTTAAGTCCTGGCCTATAAACTTTTGTAGAACAAACATCAAATAATTTTGCTAGGTCTTAATATCTGAAAATCTTATATACTAAAAGCGGTAAAACTCTCTTCCCCACTGCATCAGCTACACATTCTCCCTAAGCCTCTGGGGCCCCACTTGGCCCAAATACACTGCAAAAGCCAGAGCCTGTATAATTCAAGATTGAGCTGCAACAGCTGTACATCATAGATCTGGGACTCTATTACTGTTGCAGTGGTCAGAATTTAATGAAACACTCTCTATTCCCCTGCCACCTGTAGCTATGGTCTTGCTAAGGTCTGCACTTGTATGGCCTCCATACTTGTTGAATCTAGGTTAGTTTCCTAATATTTGTCAAAGATTCAACTCTCACTTTTATTGAACATCTCATTTTTGATTTAGACAAGGACTGAGATGTATTTACATAAAGCAAGTTTGGTCCATATTAAAATGGCTACTTATATAAAAACAGCCACTCACCAATGGATGAAGCTTCCATAAGGTGTACCATATCCATCAGGCGATAGCTGCACCTATCAGGAATGAAAAAAGAGACTTTATTATTAAAATCATAGACATTAAAAGGATAATAAATAAATATTACAAGCAATTTCAAGCCAATAGATACAAAAACTTACATGAAACTAGATGAAAATCCTTTTTAAAAAATACAGCATACCAAACTGTCACAAGAAAAACAAAATCCAAATAACCACATAAGGTATTTGAATTTGTAAATTATTCCCCACAAAGAAAACTTCAGTCCAGAATTGCTTCACTGGTAAATTCTTCCCCCTCCAAAGGTAAATTCTATCAAATATTAAGAAGAAATAAAACCATTACAATCTCTTTCAAATAACCTAGACAGAGGAAATACTTCCCAACTTCTTTTATGAGATTAGAATAATCCTGAATCCAAAATTGGACAAGAACTATTATACAGAAAAAAAAACCCAAAAAACAAAACAAAAAAACCACCTTATAGATTAAAATGCCTGAGAACAGGAAACAATAAAACTGAAACACAACCTATGGAATGGGAGAAGATAACTGCAAATGACATATATATCAAAAAGAGTTAGTATCCAAAATACATAAAGAATCTATAAAGCAATATTCAAAAAACAAATAATTCAGTTAAAAAAGGGGCAGAATAAATTAACAACACAAGAAATAACAGGTGCTGGTGAGGACATGGAGAAAAGGGAACACTCTTACACTATTGATGGGAATACAAACTGGTACAGCCACCCTGGAAAACAGTATGGAGCTTCCTCAAAAAGCTAAAAACAGAACTACCCTATGATCCAGCAGTTGTACTACAAGGTATTTACCCAAATACAAAAATACTAATTCAAATGGATATGTGCACCCTGATGTTTATAGCAGCATTATCAACATAGCCAAATAATGGAAAGAGTCCAAATGCCCATTAACTGATGAATGGATAAAGAAGATGAAGAAGATGTGGGGTGTGTGTGTGTGTGTGTGTGTGTGTGTGTGTGTATAAAATGGAATATTCCTCAGCCATCAAAAAGAATGAAATCTTGCCATTTGCAATGACTTGGATGGAGCTACATGGTATTATGCTAAGCATAGTCAGTCAGTTAGAGAAAAATAAATACCATATGATTTCACACATATGCAGAATTTAAGAAACAAAACAAGCAATCATAGGGAAAAAAGGAGAGAGGCAAAACAAGAAACAGACTCTTAACTATAGAGAACAAATTGATGGTTACCAGAGGGACAGTGGGTGGGGATGGGGTAAATAGGAGATAGGGATTAAGGAGAGCACTTGTTGTGATGAGCAATGGGTGTCCTGTGTAAGTGCAGAATCACTAAATTGTATACCTGAAACTAATATTACACTGTATGTTAACTGGAATTTAAATAAAAACTAAAAAAAAGAGGAAATAAAAGAAAAACACTTAACATAGACCTAGAAATCCTAAACAAAGTAGTAGCAAATTAAATTCAGCAATATATAAAAAGGATAATAAAATATGACTAAATGATGTTTATGCCAGGAATGCAGATTTTAACATGGAAAAATCTAATCAATGCAATTCCCATTACCATAGTAAAAGAGAAAATACTGAACAATTCTCTCCTAAAATTAGGAAAAAAGTGTATGCTTACACCACTTCTATTTCACAGTGTATGGGAGACAGTTTAAAAAGACAGAATGTGTGAGAGACAGACACAAATTAAAAAGGAAAATGTAAAACTGTTTATTCAAAAATATGATTGCACAGATATTTCAAAATCCTAAGACATCTATCTTTTAAGATTTTATTATTTATTTGTTTATTTATTTATTTACGTACTTATTTACTTATTTAAGAGAGCACACATGTGCACCTGTAAGCACAAGCAAGGGGAGGGGGAGAGGGAGAAGCAGACTCCCTGCTAAGCAGGGTACCGATGGAAGGGTTGATATAGTCATTTTATTTATTTTATTTTTTTTTTTTAAAGATTTTATTTATTTGACAGCAAGAAACACAGCGAGAGAGGGAACACAAGCAGAGGGAATGGTAGCGGGAGAAGCAGGCTTCCTGCCGAGCAAGGAGCCCGATGTGGAGCTTGATCCCAGGATTCTGGGATCATGACCTGAGCCGAAGGCAGACGCTTAAGGACTGAGCCACCAAGGATCCCCTGATATAGTCATTTTAATAAATAGTACCGGGACAACTGAATCTCCACAAGAAAGAAAAAAAAGAATTCTGACCTCTACCTCATACTATGCTCAAAAAATGTGGGAGAGTACTTCATGACTTTGGAATAAAGAAAAGATTTCTTAAACCAGACCCACAAAAAAAAATCACTCACTATAAATTTAAAACATTACTAAATCTTATTTCATCAAAATCAAGGATTGTTGCTATTCAGAAACACCATTATGAAAATGAAAAGATAATCACAGACTGAGGGGAAAATATTCCCGTAATATATACATGACTAAGGATTGCTACGAAAAGTATATGAAGAATTCTGTTAATCAAGGCTTGATCAAAGAAACAGAACCACTAGAAAGTGTGTGTGTGTGTGTGTGTGTGTGTGTGTGTGTGTGTACATGCACACGTGCACAGAGGTAGGGAAAGAGAGAGAAATTTTTATTATATAAACTGAACTCAAAAAATTAAGGGAGAACTTCTGTGAATCTGTTGCCTCTACATCTGATACTAGAACATGAGATCAGATAAAACAGTCGAACAGTAAAGTGAGATGTGAAATGAGGGAAGTAAGGACAAAGAAAACTGCAAGTTTGGGCTAGAATCCCCAAGGACAAACTGGAACCCTTGTAAATCTCTCGCCACTTTCAAGCTTCTAACTTCAGTGATTAGGAGATATATTAGTTTGCTAGAGCTGCTATAACAAAGTACTAAAAACTGGGTGGTTTAGGAAAGAAATTTATTGTCTTAGTTCTAGAAGCTAGAAGTCAGAGATCAGCCTGTGAGCAGGTTGGCTCCTCCTGAGGGCTGAGGAAGAATCTATTCCATGCCCCTCAGATCTTAGCTTCCTAGCTTCTGGTGGTTTGCTGGCAATCTTTGATGTTCCCTGACTTCTTCTGAACCACTCTAATCTCTTCTTTCATGTTCCTAGGGTATTCTCCCTGCAGTGTACATGTCTGTCTTTGTGTCCAAACCCTCCTTTTTTATAAGAACACCAGTTGTATTGGATTACCACCCACCCTAATGACCTCATTTTTGTTTGATTACCTCTGGAAGACCCCATCTCCAAGTAAGGTCACATTCTGAGGGACTGAAGATTAGGACTCCAACATCTCTTTTGGAGGGACATAATTCAACCAGTCACGGGAGACAAACATACAGCTGGCCTAGGATTCAGGGTCAGGTAAAGAGAAGCCTGGCTGGACAAAAGGAGCTACAAGTCAGCTGCTGTCTCATGTCAGCAAGGTAACCTGCAAATAAACAACAATGTGCTACCTGCTTTGCTCCAACCTTCCACAAATAAAAAGAAGATGGTTGTTTCTTCACATTTGTATCCCAAATTCTGTGCAAATTTCCTCTTGTGGCCTACACTAATCAGAACTATGAAGGGCAGGGAATCCTGGGGATAGTTGTTCCAGCTTAGGTAATTTGCCAAAACATAAATGCACTGCAAATCCATACAAATCAATGCAGATAGAATGGAGTCCTTTTTAAAAAATGGATAAAATGTTTTAGTTGACCTTTTACAATATGATACACAAATAGTCTGTGAACACATAGAAAGGCATTCACTCTTATTAGTCGTAAGAAAATGCAAATCAAAATCACAAGATAACTGCTGACTAGTTAATATTAAAACAAAAACTGATAATATCAAATGTTGATGGGGATGACTTTTTCAGTTTATTTCAATATTTTATTTTTATTTTTTTTTTAAGATTTTATTTATTTCTTTGACAGAGAGAGAGATCACAAGAAGCCAGAGGCAGACAGAGAGATGAGGAAGCAGGCTCCCCGCTGAGCAGAGAGCCCAATGCAGGGCTCGATCCCAGGACTCTGAAAGCATGACCCGAGCCGAAGGCAGAGGCCTTAACCCACTGAGCCACCCAGGCACCCCCATCCAATATTTTAAATAGGCCTTTATATTATAGTAATAGATAATGTTAATTTGCTTTTATATCTTATTCTCTTAACTACCAAGTAAAATGGGTATAGCAGTGGATAGGCAGAATAATGGCCTCCCCAAATGTCCTCATCTTAATCCTCAGAACCTGTGAATATGTTAGAATGCAAGGCAAAAGGGAACTAAGGTTGCAGAGGGAAGTAAAGTCAATAATCACCTAGCCTTAAAATAGAAAGATTATCCTAGATTTTCCATCTGGGCCCAGTATAATCACAAAGTTCCATTAAAGAGGAAGAGGGAAGCAGAAGAGTGAGGGCCAAAGAAAGATATAATAAAAAAAAAAAAAAAAAATAGGGTCAGAGAGATGCTACAGTGATAGCTTTGAAGGTGAAGGATGAGGCCAAAAGTCAACAAATGTGAGCAGTTTCTGGAAACTGGAAAAAATAAAGAAATATATTCTCCCCTAGAGCCACCAGTATGGAATGAAGCCCTGTTCTCATCTTGATTTGGGCCCCATGAGGTCTATGCAGATTTCTGACCTACAAAACTGTCCAATTATAAATTTGGTTTTAAGATGTTAAGTTTGTGGTGCTTTGTGATGACAGCCATAGAAAACTGCTATGAGCAGATATTATGTTCATTTTATATATAATAAAGTCAACATGGGACCCAAAAAATTACAAGCAGTAAGACCCAGACTTGGGAAAGGTCATGGCTTTCTGATAAGGAAGTCATATATATTTTCACTCTCAAAACTTCATGGACTTAAAATGAAAAAATATAACAGAGTATTTTAAATAAATACTTGTTCTGCTCAAAGATATGTTAGCTATCTAACCAAAAATTTTAGTTTAAAGGATTTAACCCAGGACCTAGAAGACATTAGAGCCTACCCCACATATCAGCAATTTTATTTTGTTTTTTCCCCAAAACATGTTTATTTTTTCAGTGTTACAAGATTAATTGTTCATGCACCACACCCAGTGCTCCATGCAACACGTGCAATTTTAAATTATGTTAATGAGTGTTCCCTAGCTTAGAACCCAAAGTCTCAGTTGTAAGATAGCAAGTAAATGACCCTGGTTTTTTTTAAGAATTGGAAAATGGTTCAGAGAAGTAAAATGCTCTTTTTGGACAGTAGTTCAATTGTCAAAGTTAATACATCTTTTTGAGAAACTGACTTAACTTACTAAATTATGAAGCAATCTAGAATATCCCCTAGGGCTTCTTCTTATTCCCAACATAAATAAGTTTAGAAGTATATAAATATGAGGGAGAGAATAGCAGCTCTACATTTCAACTCCATGGGACATCATTCACATCAAAGATATGTGAGTAGTGACCCTTAGAATTGTGTAATGCAGTATCCCTGAGGGGGCAAGGATAAAAAAAATATTTTTTAGGACTGTATATTGTTCTACCTGTCATACTCATAAACTCTGTCCTTATCTGTAGATGGAAAAGGTAGTCAGTTAAGCACTGTGATTTATGGAAGAAAGAAGGGGAAGTACAAAGTATAAAATTCTACCTCAAAGTTATTTCTTTTGATTGAGGCTCTTTTAACTCCAAATAAATTTTTATTACTTTTATTTTTATTAATACTTGCACAAATACTACTGATTTATTGCAGAAAAAAAATTTTAAACACAAAGGAAAAAAATCCATAATTCTATCATTTATTATGGCTTCTTCTAGCCTGCTTTAGATAGTACATACCATCGCCCACACTAGTTCTCTCCCTGGGAAGTTGTGGCCCCTGTGGTCACTGAGATGATGATGTCTAAGGGATGTTATTGTCCTCCTGATGCTTCTGTGGCCTCATAAGGCAGTCAATGACACCACCAGTCAATCTCAAGGTATGTATTTTTTTACCATGACACACATATACATCAAGAAATCACTTCTTGGGGCACCTTGGTGGCTCTCAGTTGAGGATCTGGCTTTTAATATTGGCACAGGTCTTGATCTCACAGTCATGAGTTTGAACCCCACATTGGGTTCCATGCTGGGTTTGGAGCCAACAGAAAGAAAGAAAGAAAGAAAGAAAGAAAGAAAGAAAGAAAGAAAGAAAGAAAGAAAGAAAGAAAGAAAGAAAGAAGAGGGAAAGAGGGAAGGGAGGGAGGGAGGAAGGCAGGCAGGCAGGCAGGTAAAGAAAGAAAAGGAAGGAAGGAAGGAAGAAAGGGAGGGAGGGAGGGAGGGAGGAAGGAAGGAGAAAGAAGAAAGGGAAGGGAAGGAAGGAAATCACTTCCAATAAAATAATATTTCCCAATTTTCCCAAGTGTTGCCCACATAACCCCTACCCCTACAATTCTATATTTTATATTATTTGATAGGGCTAGAATATTTATCAGAAGAAATGAAAAGACTGAGGAAACTTCATCCCCAATTTGAAAATGCTTGTGTTCAAGCATTACTTTCCATCTTCTTCAGAGCTCTTGGCCTATAGTGAGGTTTAGCATCTTCCCCAAAACACTTAAGTCATGCTTTAATGAAAACTCAACACCAAGGGGCAGAGAGCTGGGATTCTATGGCCCGGATCAGTACAATCGATATAAAAACATAGTAAATAAAGACCACATCTTGAGTTGGAGAAGATGAAAAGCCTTCTCAAGCAATAAGAAAAGATAAGTTTACATAAGAGGCCCAGTAATAGAGGGTTTAAAGAAGGAGCTTTAAAAACGTCTAAATGTGAAAAACTTAAGAACAAAGAGAAGAAAACATCAAAATCTTTCCAATCCCAACTAATTATTCTTTCTTTTAAACCTCTAAAATATATTTTGTTACAAATACAAGAATGAGGGGCGCCTGGGTGGCTCAGTGGGTTGAAGCCTCTGCCTTCGGTTCAGGTCATGATCTCAGGGTCCTGTGGTCGAGCCCTGCATCGGGCTCTCTGCTCAGCGGGGAGCCTGCTTCCCCCTCTCTCTCTGCCTGCCTCTCTGCCTACTTGTGATCTCTCTCTCTGTCAAATAAATAAAATTTAAAAAAAAAAAACAAATACAAGAATGAAAATACAATTATGATTTTTCCATGTTAATAAATATAATTCTCCAACATGAATATAGAGTAACCTAATTCATGGATATAGTGGATACAATTTGCTCAGCCAGTCTCAACTGCTGGACATTTAAAGCTTTCCCAGTTTTTGCTTTTATAAGCAGAACTACAATAAACACACCTATATGTAAGTCTTTATACATCTTCCATTCTTTTATAAACTTTTGAGCTAAGAATAATATGTATATTTTAAGGGTTTCATTACCCATGGTATATATAATTATATGTTATATATTTCATATTGACTTTCTAAAAGTACACTCATTTCATCATTGCATTTGAATACTTGCTCACTCACAACTTTCCCATAATTAGGCTTCATAATTCTGAATTTTTAACTAATTTGATAAGTATACAATGGTAGTACCTTATTTTTCTCACTGGCCATAGTTTGCCAACCCCTGCTCTCAGGGATTCAGAAGTAGCACTTGCAGAAAGGCAACTACCAGGATAATTGAATGCAAGTGATGAAAAACTAAGGACTTTAAAGAGGGCAGAGCTACCACAGGAATAGATGGTCAGAGGGGAAGATATTTGCCAGAGGGCATTTGCCATCTGGTCTGTATAAGTGTCCCAGCCAGGTAGGGAGATAGCTACCAGAAGCTGCAGCCACTGAAACAGCTGCCAGGTGGAAGGCAGGAGCTGGTCCGTGAAGGGGCCATTTGCACACTGATCCACTGACTTCCACAATGAATAAAAAGAAACAAGTGTTGGAACTTGAAAGGGAAGTGCCTTCCTGTCACCATCACCCTGCAGCACCTTGTATTAACAAAGATTAACATCAAGCCAGCTAGCAGAGGAGAAATATTAACAGGGTTCAGTTCCAGTTTCACATAGCAGGGCATGGAACGGTGGTTTGGGGCTGAGAGACAATAAATTAAAAACTGGTATATAGATATAAGATTTTCTGAGTGATCCAGCTTGATTCAATGGTAAAGCTAAAACAATATAAAGGAATAGAAACTTAGCATGTTCTTTTAATCTAAATATCAATAGTCTTAGCAGGACTTCTGATAGACTGTTAGAGTTACTGGTAAGTGTCCAGATTACCAACCATGGTAAATTGATTTTATGAATGATTCCCATTCTTCGCTTCACCCTTTATCCACATCTTTTGCCATATATCCCTGCAGTTCTGCTCCCTAAAAAGTCAGAATCCATCTTCTTACCAAGGTATTGCAACTCACTTGAGCCAATGAGATATTAACAGATGTGATGCAAATAGAAGCTGGAAAAAAAATATTTCTCTTACTCTGCCTGCCTCTTGCCCTCTGCCATTGCCATGAAAACATGTCCAGGCTAGCCTACTAGAGGACAATAGACATATAGAGTGAAGCTAAGTCCTCCAATGGAACAAGAAATAACCAACAACCAGTGCCCCATGATGGGAGCAAACCTAACTAAGAATAAGAGCTGCCTAACTGCCTTGTGTAGCCAACCATAAACACCTGAGCAAGCCAGAGAACACTACAGATTTACAAGCCAAATAAATGCTTATTGTTGTACATTACTGCGGGTTTGGTTGCTTGTTATACAGCATTATAGTGTTAATAGGTAACTGATACCCTGTCCTTCTGTATATTAATAGAAGAGAGTGATATGATTGGTGCACCACACAGGTATATGGATAGTTGATGTTTCACTATGAAAGTTGAGATTGTTCCCTGTTTTCCACATTAAAAACATCCAACCTCTGCTTTGAGGTAATGAGGTATTATAAGGTAGGGTGAAAACTTCTCTCAGGAACCATTTTTGAAGTTTCTAGGCATAAGAGAGTAAACTGCTACAGGATCTGCTGAAAAAAAGAACCCAGCATTTGCAGGCTAGAGGAATGAGTAGTTCCTTATATCCTTAATCCTTCCAGTTCAACACACCCTAGCACAAGCATACAGACATCCAAACTCACCAAGATCAGTTTAGTCCACCACCATCTTCTCAATGCATAAAAGATTACCCTGATATAAATCTCATGTGAAACAGAGAAACATAAAAACTTTTTCTTCAACCCCTTCTTAATAGGCTATTTCAGGGATGTCATCTTCATCAGGGCACCTCTTTGCCACAGGTACTCAAGATTCTCAAGCCATGCCCTGGCAGTCTCATGGCCTCCCATGCTTCATCTCTCTCTCATCTCTGATTCTTTCCATCCTACCATGTATCAAATCTACTGTATCTACAAAATTCAGAATGATGGAGATTATAGTGACCGATAATCTAGGGGCAACTATATCTTACCAGAGAGGAGTAGAATGTCTTCCATAGAATGGAAGACATTGGTAGTAGAATAGGAAGGACAATGGGTAGATATCTGGAGAATTAGAATACCTCCTTGGCATCCTGAGCAAACACAGTTCCATGGGTGTTGGAGGAACAAAGGAAGGGCTGGCTTCATGCATATGAGACCTATTCAGTTGCATAGTGTCCTGCAGTTAGAAGAACCCCACACCTGGCTTAAGGCTGGGCTGTGACTCTTCCTAGGGCCTCTGCATTTTCATTTTGCCCTATGCTCCACAAATTATGTAGCCACGTTCATCCAGAGGTACCAGAAGGGTCTGCTCCTCATCAGATGTGTTTTGTCTTGTACAAAAGAACAAGTTTCATGTCTGGGGATCATTTTATGTACAATCTTCTAGATACTACTGACCCAGTAAGATACTGAACTCTAATCCTCTGTTATTTTAAGCCTCATTTTTTCTTCTTCTCCATAATCATCCATATACCAGTGCATACACTCTTAAAGAGTTGAAACAGAATATTGGTAAAAGTCTAAAATTATCTCTGAGAGGACTGTTTCGATTTCCTCCCAAACAGAAGACATTTACCATTAATACTACAGCACCACGTTAAAGGTACAGTTGGAACTGCTATATAAATCCTTCTCTCTCCTGCCTTTGTTTCACATTCCGTTCTGTGACAGAGCAAATGGGAGATCTAAAATGTAATTTTTCCCTAGAGGTAACATTTTATGTACTATTTATTAAACCTACATTCTGTGTCAGGTATCTAAAAGAACACATAAAAATGGCCTCTTTCTAAAATAGCCTTTTCAATTACCTCTCAGTGTAGTAACTTTGTAACTCGTCCAGAGGCTAAAAAGCCCAAGGACTGGACTTTCCTAGAAGTGTCATTACTGCTGCTAGGCAACAGTGAAACTGTTCACTGGTTTTTTGATAGTCTCTCCTTGTTGTACTATATTTTGTTCCTTCTCTTATGGAACATTCCCCCACAGTCCGTTCACAGCTATCACTATAAGGAAGAAAAGCCCAGCCCTTGAACCTTGGTTCACCTACTTACAAATGGATGAGGCTGACTACCTACCTGTTTAATAAAATGACACACAAACTCCCATCCTTCTCAAAATATTTTCCTCACTAACCTGCTATAAAATCTAAAATTCCAATCTCCAGAGTCATTTTGGTATTGAGCAGTTTCATCAGAATGATTCTGTTACATTGCAGTTGAAACCTAAAAGAACCAACATAATCTATATAATATTCATTAGGAAATAGTTATATATGAAAATATCTACTCTTCCCTGAGCATCTGTTAGACCTGCAGAAGCAGACAAGAAGGCTTGGGGTCCATCTTCTTGCTACAAGTTAGAGGAGGATATACTTATACACCAAACAGGAAGTGACTATTTCATCCAGGAGGGATTTAAACAATCTTCCCATTGATACGGTCCCTAGAGCCTAATTGTAGCAGAGAATTCAGATCTTGGTAGAACATCAAAGATGCAGCCACCAATAAGAGAAGGAAGAATCAAGACAAAGAGAACTTGGGCTACAGTGAAAACTAAAGGGCCAAGAAAGCCATAAAATCTTTTTCTACACTAACAGGCAATTTAGCTGCCTAAAATTTTCAGACCATAGAAAAAGAGTGAGAACTTTGAAATTACTGACAGAATCATAGTCTGTGGGCTGACAGCAAATAGTAAGGAATCTAAATGAAAAAACAAAAACCCAGTACAAGCATCAAAGAGCAAACTGAAAAAATAAAGATTTTTTTTTAAAGATTTTACTTATTTATTTGACAGAGAGATCACAAGTAGACAGAGAGGCAGGCAGAGAGAGAGGGGGAAGCAGGCACCCCGCTGAGCAGAGAGCCCGATGCGGGGCTTGATCCCAGGACCCTGAGATCATGACCTGAGCCGAAGGCAGAGGCTTTAACCCACTGAGCCACCCAGGCGCCCCTAAAACTAAGATGTTATAAAAAAAAAGATCAAACTATTATAGAGCACACACAAGATATTGGAATAATGAAGACAACACAAGATGTGGACAACAGACCAGAACAGAGACTGTTTCTTGGGCACATGTATCTAGGATGAACTAAAACATCACAACTGAACGTCTGTATTTGTTTAGTTAAGGCATGTCAAAATGAACTTAAATTAATGTTTACCACTCATTCCAGAGTCTAAGTGTAATCACTACACAATTTTTGGTCGTCTTCATAAAGTTCTTAGTTTCAAATCCCAGCAAATCTTCAGTATTAAAAATTTATGTCTTTAGCATAAAGACGGACCTATTTACTATGGAAGTCATTCCAAAAGAGGATAGGAAAAAGAAATGCAAACTCTATCTCCAAATACAAAATGGGAAATGGGCTGCTAAGTTCAGCAAAAGGTAAATTGGAGGGGCACCTGGGTGACTCAGTGGGTTAAAGCCTCTGTCTTTGGTTCAGGTCATGCTCTCAGGGTCCTGGGATCGAACCCCGCATCGAGCCCCCTCTACTCAGCAGGGTGCCTGCTTCCCCCTCTCTCTCTGCCTACTTGTGATCTCTCTCTCTCTGTCAAATAAATAAATACAATTAAAAAAAAAAGAAGGTAAATGGGAATATGGGAAGCTTTCAAAAAAGGACTTCTTTGTCTGCAAATCTCAGATAAAGTTGAAAAATTTTAGTAATCCAAAGTTAGTGGCACACCCAGAGAACAAGAGAGAGGGGGATGACTGAGGAATCACATATTTAGACAAGTAGTATTATGATGAGGCAAAGTGGAAGAAATCTGCTCTGAAACATGAGCGCATCTGAAGTTACTTGGCTCTGTTGGCTGAAGTGATATAAAGATTAATAGATGTCACATGCACGAAGCTTGTTTTATAAGGAAATTAAGGAGAAATTCCTGCTCTGGGGGAAATTCAATTCATCTAAAGATGTGTAACAACTAAATAAGAGCCAGCACAGGATTTATATGAATATATTAATAGACAAATGGAGAAAAGGAGCATAAAATACAAATGACAGCTAAAGGATATTCATATTAATGTTGCCATGGGAGAGATACCAAATGTAATTAAATATAACCCATGGATATAAAACACTTAGTAAAACAAATGTCTCTATAAAGTAAAACAGAATTATGCAAGGTCAAGGAAGATGGTGAAACAACAGAATTAGTTTAAGATAAGTTTGCAAATGCACAAAAGAAATGAGAAAGAAAAATAAAGCCATTCCAGTAATTAAAACCACAAAAGTCATAAGAAAGAAAGAGAGAGAGAGAGGGAGAGAGGAAGGAGGAAGAGAGGGAAGGCAGGCAGGCAGGCAGGCAGACTCAGGCACATGGAAAGCAGGACTGAAGGAATTATTAAAAAAAAAAAAAGAAGAAGAAGAAGCTGAAGTGAAAATGATTAAAGAACAGAGGGAAATGATGGCTATGGAAGGCAAAGGAAATCCAACATACATATAATTGATATTCCTGACAGAATGTAAATAAAAGGGATGGAAAAATATTTAAAGTACCATTCAAAAGAACTAAAAGAACACTCGAATCTACAAACTGAAAAAGCACATCATGTCTCTGGAAAAACTAACACAGAATGATCAATGCCAAGAAGCCTCAATTGGGAGTCCATCAAAAGATAGAATCCATTCAGTAATTTCATCAGGGAAAGCTTAATATAGGGAATTATAATAGGGGACTGAGGTAATAAGGAATCAGCTAGTGAGAAGCAAAGAATACAGGAATAGCAGACATAAGGATCTGCCACTACCCCTAGGGCTGAGATAAGCAGCGCCCTCCAACCTTGCAACAGAACTAAAATCCAGACCCTGTTGAAAAAGACATAACATAACTGTGACTTCACTGGATATTAAAGAACTTGCTGAAAATCCACTCTTTGGGAAAACTATCTATAGTAAGTTTCTATGCTTTAAAACTTACTGAAAAATCTTCCCAAGAGAGTGCCAGGGTTCATGACTTACAGATTTTTCTTAGCCTCTTATATAACGCAGCTTCATGATTTACAGATATGAGAAGCTCAAATAGTATTTTTGAGTCAGAAATTCCCCAAAAATATCTTTAGGACAATATCTCTTGTCTCCAAGCAGGAAGAGTTCAGTCTAGCACAGGGAACCTCACAGGAAGGGAAATCCAGACACCACTGAACCAGTGCCCACCCAAGCTCTATTGAATGATAATCAAATCTAATAAAATTATAAAAATCAGTTACACAGATACTGTCTTTGAAATTTTGATATTTTGTTCATTATGAATGTTTAAAATGGTAACTTTGATTATTCAAAATTTTGGATATTCATATATTGCATTAAAATACTACTCATCTTAATAACTGTGGTTTTGACATTTCCTTAAATTTTGCATCTCACTCACCTCACTTTATTCCCAGCACTCCAATAGTCTTAATCAGGTAGACAGTAACTTCAGGGATCCAGGCTATTTGCCCACTCTCAGTATGAGAATTGGGAATTCTTAGTATGAGAACTGACCATTGCGTGGGTTAGGAAAGAGCTAGACAGACTACCAAATTCTCAGGCAAAGCTTACATACTGTAATGTTGAACCAGAATGTTATCCCAGCCCTACCAGCACTATGCCAAGAAGGAAGAAAAACAAAGATGGTCAGGGATGTTAGACTCAAAAGCCACAGAGACCACCAGGATCATCCCTGGCACTGAAAACATTTTCACTGGGCCACAGGATTTTCCTTTCAGGCACAATGAGATGGTAAATTGGAACTGTGACTACACTTCTTGCCCTAGAAAGGAATGGTTCAAGAACTCAGGTAGACATGGATCAATATATGGCATCTATCAGTAAATACAGAATGAGTACCATCGAAGATATGGTTGATAAAGTGAGTGATATCCTTTCTAGGGTTTGGGTTTGGGTTGTGTGTGTTTGTTTGCTTCTCCAAAGAAGATAACTTTAGCCCCTTACATCTTTACACACATGAGGAACACATTCAAGTCTTTTGCAACTTCATAATCCACAGTTACCATTATAGTTTACTGTTATATAGGGTTTTTTTTTTTAATTTAATTTTTCAGTGTCCCAAGATTCATTGATTATGCACCACACCCAGTACTCCATGTAATACATGCTCTTCTTAATACCCACCACCAGGCTCACCAAAGCCTCCACCCCTCTCCCCTCCAAAACCCTCAGTTTGTTTCTCAGAGTCCACAGTCTCTCATGCTTCATCTCCCATTCCAATTTACCCCAATTCACCCTTCTTTTCCTTCTTCTAATGTCCTCCATGTTTTTCTATGCTCCACACGTAAGTGAAACCATATGGTAATTGACTCTCTCTGCTTAACTTATTTCACTCAGCATAATCTCTTCCAGTCCTGTCCATGTTGATACAAAAGTTGGGTATTCATCCTTTCTGATGGAGGCAAAATATTCCATTGTATATATGGACCACATCTTCTTTATCCATTTGTCTGTTGAAGGGCATCTTGGCTTCCACAATTTGGCGATTGTGGCCACTGCTACTATATACTGTTATATAGTTTAAAATAAAACTGAAGCACTTAAGTAATATCTCTAGACTTTTAATGATTTTGACAGTAAAGAGATATCCAAAGTTATTTTAATCCCACCATTGTCTTAGGCCTGCTGACCTCCATCATCAGACTTAGACGGCTTTTTAAAAATACTTTTTTAAGAGTTATTTATTTATTTTAGAGAGAGAGAGAGCATATGCATGAACAAGGGACAGGCAGAAGGAGAAGAAGAGAGAATCTCAAGCGACTCCATGCTGAGCACAGAGCCAGATGAGGGGCTCAATCCCACAATCATGAGATCATGACCTGAGCCAAAATTAAGAGTCAAAAATGCAACCGATTGTGTCACCTAGGCACGCCTAAATAATTTTTCAAAATTAATTCATTTATATTATGGGAAATATTTTTCCCAAATATGTTTATTTTATTTTTTCAGTGTTACAAGATTGTTCATGCACCACACCCAGTGCTCCATGCAATACGTGCCCTCCTCAATACCCACCACCAGGCTCGCCCAACCCTCCACCCTCTCCCCTCCAAAACCCTCAGTTTGTTGCTCAGAGTCTACAGTCTCTCATGGTTCATCGCCCCCTCTGATATCCCCCCATTCACCCTCACAACGCCCTCCATGTTCAATATGGGAAATATTGAGTCCTAAATGCCAACAGAACAAAAAAGCTTCTTCATGTGTTCTTACTTGCTTATTTACTCTTTAGAGACAGAGAAGATCTATTGGTAGATTCTGCTTAAGTCATCCGTTGGCATTGATTTCATAAATGCAAACTACTATAACAAGTGTTCCCAGTTCACCCGTTCTTTAATGTCCTGGATGATCTATCACCCTATTTGCTTGCAGAAGTCCATTCTCTTTCTCTGATGTTTCTGAAGATACTCAAGAGTCAGCCAATAATTTACCAACTTTCATTCAACAATTTTAGCTTCAACTTCATCTACCTGCTTAAACATAATGCTGGTTCACCCAAATGTCTATCAGTTGTGAAATGAATAAATAAATTGAATTCAGTCACAACATGGAATATTATACAAACATGGGAAGGAACAACTGCAACTACACTCAATAACATGGATGACTCTCAAAAACATCAGGTCTGGCAAAAGAAGCCAGTGCCCACATACTTCATGAGTACACTTATTAAAAATTCAAAACAGGCCAAACTAATCTTGGATGGTGGTTACTCTTGAGGGAGATATCATATCTGGAAGTAGGTAGGCAGGATCTTCTGGGGGGATCATAATGTTCTGTTTCTTGATCTGAGTGCTGGTTGTATAGATGTGCTACTTTCTGAAAATCCACTGAAAATTTTCTGTGTCTATACTACACGTCAATAAAAAGTTTTGTGAAAATAATAATGTGGTTGCCAGATGCCATTGCTTAAATTTATAACTAATCATTTTTTAAATGAAAGACACACTTAAAGAAATAAGGTATTCCAAACATTCTACATAGAGAGAGGGAGTAAGAGAGGTGTACATTAAAAGCTATTCTTAAAAATAATAAATAACACTAAGTTAACTAACTGGAGTTTAAATAAAAAAACTTTCAAAAAAGGTTCAAAAAATAGGGTCCTTGGGTTGCTCAGTCATTAAGTGTTTGCCTTCAGCTCAGGTCATGATCCCAGTGTCCTGGGATCGAGCCCTGCATCAGGCTCCCTGCTCTGGGAAGCCTACTTCTCCCTCTCTCATTTCCCCTGCTTGTATTCCCTCTCTCACTGTTTATTTCTGTCAAATTAATAAAAATAAATAAAATATTTTTAAAAACTTTTTTAAAAAGAGTTTCAAAAAATAAATAAGATATATATATAACTCTGATTCTAATTCTACACTATTTTTGGTAGAAATTTTTTCCTTAACTATAAACACATAAGCCTAAATACATAGTTGGTTCTTGCGCCTAGATTCTCTTCAGGAATCTACAACAGAACATGTCTAAAACTAAGTTTGTTATCTCCTCCAAAACCTATACCCCTATCTTCTCTATCTCAGCAAATGGCCACCACCACTCACTCATCTGCCCAAGTCAAAAACATGGCATGTTCTTACTTTCTACATTTGCCTTACTGCCCAAACCAACAAATACTATTTATTACCAATCTGCTTCTAAGTGGTCATTTTAGTCCCCTCTCTTCCACTCCCCACTCACCTGCCTTACTTCTATCCATCATTATTTTTGTTATGAATGATTGTGATTAATGGCTCCCCTGACTCTCATCTTATTCCTCTACAATCTCTCCAGCCCACTTCCTTCAAAGACTTGAAAAGCCACACAATCAGTTTCCTAGCTATATACCCATCTTTAAATTTAATCAAAAGCTGTTCCACACAGACTGAACACCCATATTCTGAAAGAAGTGACTTTAATATGTTCTCCTCTCAACAAAAATTTTTTTTCCAAAAAATAAAGACTGTCCATTTCTGATATTATGAAAATAATGTGTGAATTCAACCATAATTTCCCAAGGCTTCTGTGGTGAGAAACTTGTAGTAATAAAATTTTCTGTGTTTCATGAAGCAAATGATAACTGCTTCCATGTTTAAAGTGGCCGTATTTGAAGCATCTGCCCAATCTCTATGTCCTCTATAAAAATCTCTCTTTTTCCATGGAAAGGAGTATACTACCCAAGGTATGATCATATTACTAGACTTTGGGCTATTTTCTACAGAGAAACTACTGTCACTGTTCGAAAACTCATTTAAGCTGGGCCAATCAATTTATCTCCTGGGAGTCTGAATTTTAGACTAAAAGATAGTTGTTAGGGGTGCCTGGGTGGCTCAGTGGGTTAAAGCCTCTGCCTTCAGCTCAGGTCATGATCTCAGGGTCCTGGGATCAAACCCCTCATTGGGCTCTCTGCTCAGCAGGGAGCCTGCTTCCCCCCCTCTCTGTGCCTGCCTCTCTGCCTATTTGTGATCTCTCTCCTCTCTGTCAGATAAATAAATAAAAAATCTTTAAAAAAATTTTTAAAAAATAAAAGATGGTTGTTAGTGTCTGTTGGGCACATACTAGGACTATGAAAGAAAAGTTAGAATAGACACACAAAGAAAAGGAGAGGTAGTAGACTGTGCTCTAGAAGAACCAAAGTCAATCTGGATCTCCACCTTTTCAGTTCCTGGATCCAGTCCTTACAGCTTGAAAATACTTCCTACTTTTAGATATAAGACATGGCCTGATTCCTTAAAATAAGTCCTTTACCTGGGGTGAATTTCCAATACTAGTAAATAAAAGATTATAGAGTAAATCAATACTAAATTCATCTAGTTACCCATCCTCAAATATCCACTTAAAAATATACTATTTTCCATTAATATTGAGTTTTTTCACTTCTATTAATGCTTTAACCAAAGAATAAACCCCATATCCTGTAAAAATAGATTGATATTCTTTAAAAATAGGTTGAACAGTCTAAAATGTCAAATCTTAAAATGGAAATATCAGCCATATTGCTTTATAGCAATGCTACCCACTTTTTCCATGCCATATCTCATTTGGAAAATAATATCTTTGTATGGTATACTGAAATGAATGAAGTCACAAGTCCAGAATCAGCCTGGCTTCCCGAGGACTGAGAGGATCAATGTCTTATTTGTTTATGGTATACCACCATGCCCCAGCACACCAGTTAGGGAGCTCTTAATAAACATACCTTGCATAACCATAAAGTGTATCCCCATACTGAAAGAGCTCAAAATTGTGCTGTATATATAGTACCAAACACTGAGGGAAGAATTTAAAAACAAGATAGAGAACTTTCTGGGTGAGACCACTGAGGAAGAGCTTATAACCTAAAAATGGCACTAATTTTGGTACTAATAAGTAATAGTGAGAGGGGGACGGTTCAGAGATTTTGAAGAGAGTCAAAGTCTAATTAAAGAGATGGAATGACCACATAGTACTCTTCCCTGCCTTCTGAGATATCACCAAAAAAGACAGCAAAGGAATAAAAAGGGCAAATACACAAGTAAAAGAACAGCAGGAGATTTAACAGTAGATAAGAGATTTTAAGAAATATATTTCACGTGGAAAGCACATGGAGAATGGTAAAAGGAAAGGAGAAGATTCAATCTAAAGTCTCTGTTAAGAAGGCTGTTGATGAAAGCTAAATGACTTTATCTTTACAACTCTTGAGTTATTAAGAACTTGGAGATACTTCATACTTCAGAAGTATCAGAAGGTAGAAGTAACAGGCTAAATACTATATTGGTTGAATCTATATAATACCCCCTCCACCATCTTACTTACCTCCACCATTCCCACTGCCAACACAACTCTACCCTAGCAGGATAGTAAAAGTTACTTCTCTGGAAATTTTGAACCAAAAATGCTATAGACTTGGGGAAGTAAAATGCAAGAGAAGGCAGAGATGTGATCCCACCCCCACCCTCCAGAGTCATCTTCCCTTATCAGTCTTTCAGAACACCTACAGCCAGGTTAGTATTTCCCAAGCACCAGATTAGAGGATCTCTCTCTAGGGAAACCAATTAATGCAAAGACTTACAGATACTGACTTTTAAGGATCCTTTCATAAAAAGCCTAAAGCACCACTCAATCACACAGCCCCACCTAATCACATGCCATTTCTAATCAGTTCCTTACCACTATACTTTTAAATATAAACAGACAGCAAAAGATCACTAAACATTTGAAAAAAGCCTCCACACTGAAAGAGAGATTGAAACAGGAAGAAAGAAACCTGGAGGTGTAAGGGAGAAAATCTTAAGAAAAAAATGTATTATTAATATTAACAGAAAGATAAAAAATTATTGCATCCACAAAAAAAACACACAAAAAACAAAAACAAAAACTGTGAAAAGAAATGACCCAAAATAAGAAAAAGCACTTGGAAATTAAAATTTTAGAGTCAGAAAAATTTCAATCAAAAATCTAGAAGACACAGTAAAAGAAATCTCTAAAAAAAATTTAAAGTGAGACAAAGGATTCGAAAATAATCAAGAAAAGAGACTTAGAGGATTATTCTATTAGATCTAACATCTGAATAATAGGAGTCACATAAAGATGGAACAGAAACAAGTGGAGAAGAAATTCATCAAAAAAGAATTGCATAAAGAAATGTACAAGGTGAGATAGTCGCAGATGGTGGAGGAGTATGAGACCTTAGTTTTGTCTGCTCCCAGGAATTCAGCTAGATAGCTATCACATCGTTCTGAACACCTGGAAACTCCACTGGAGATCTAAGAAAAGAATAGCTTCAACTCTACAAATAGAAAAACGACCACTTTCTGCAAGGTAGGTGGTCAGAGAAGTGACTCCAAGCAATATATGGGAAAATAAACTGCAGGGGGTGGGGGGAGCCTCCATAAGCTGGCACCACAGAGTGATAAGCAGCAGAGCACAAAATCAGAATTTATAGAATTCTGCTCCAGTGAGGGATGTCCCTGCCTGGAAAGTACTCGGGTGGTAAAGCGGGTCAGATTTGTAGGTGGGACAGTGTGGTTTCTGGATCCCCAGGGTCACAGGAAGACCAGGGGTACCTGAGTATGGCAGAGTTGCCAGGCATTGAAAAGGGGAAGCCAGCTCTAATCCACAAGCCCAGGAGTGGGCTTTCAGCTTGGGGTTGCCATAAACCTCGAACCACAATATAGTTGGTCAAGTGCTCTACAAGCAGGGGCCCACCAAGGGGCAGAACTGGTACAAGACCCTCCCGTTCTCCCCCAGGAGGAGTGGAGCAGGTGTGCACAACTGGAGTTTGCAGGGTTTGGAGACTCCAAGTGGATTTGTGTGCCTGAGACAGATACCCTTGGTCAAAGGCTGGGTGAACACATATTGCGGACAGAGACCAGGGAGACAGGAGTGATTGACTGCTTTTTCCTGAGGGCCCGCTGAGGTCTGGGACCCCGAGTTTTCTGCTCTGGAGCTGGAGATTGGGAGGTGACAATTTTCATTCTCATCCTCTAAAGTGGCACAGAAAGCCTCCAGGGAATAAAAGCCACAGAGAGCAATCTGGAGCAGCTTACATAGCCTGGCCCCCTGGCAAGGGTGGTGCAATTCCCCCCAGGGCAAAGAAATGGGAGAACCAGTACAACAAGCTCTTCCTCCAGAAGATTAGCAAGAATGTCTGGCTAGGACCAAGATTACTGATATTAGAGAACTGTAAAATATCAGTGCTAGGGAAAAATAGTATATAGAATTCATGTTTTTTCCCCCATGATCCTTAGTCTTTTTAATTTTAATTTTTTTCTCTTTTTTCAACCAACTTATTTTATCAATTCTTTTTTTAACTCTTAATTATCATTCTTACAGTTATACTCTATCCATTCATTGTATTTAATTTTATTTTTGTATATTTATATAAGCTTTTCTTTCTTTGCACTTTTGGGACACAGTTTCTTCAAACAAACAGACCAAAATATATCCAGAATCTAGTGTATGGCTCTGTTCTTCACTTGTCTGGTCACATTCTTCCTTTTCTTGTTAAAATCTTTTTTAATTTTCATCTTTACACTTACATTCTATCCTTTCAATGTATTTAATTTTATTTTGTATATATATGTTATTTTCTTTACAATTTTGAGATGTATATTTTTCTAACAAACTGACCAAAATACACTCATAATATAGTGTATTGCTCTGTTCTCTTCACCTGTCTGTTATATTCTTTCCCTTTTTTGTGTGTCTTGAAATGAAAAAAGTTTTCATTTTTACAGTTACATGTTATCCACTCATTATATTTAATTTTATTTTGTACATATATAAGTTTTTTTTTCTTTACAATTTTGGGATCTAGTTTTCTAACAAATAGATGAAAATACACACAGAATCCAGTGTATTGTTCTGCTCACTTGTCTAACTATATTCTTTTTCTTTTTAATTTTTGGTTTTGGGTCTCTTCTGATTTGTTTAGTGTGTATTTCTCTAGGGTTGTTGCTGCTGTTTTAGTATTTTCTCTCATTCATCTATTCTTCTCTGGACAGAATGATAAGATGGAAAAAGTTACCTCAAAAAAGAAAACAAGAGACAGTATTAACTGTATTAATTAACTGTATTAACTATTAATTGTATTAATTAACTGTATTAATTACCCAATCAGTATGGCTCTAAGTAAGATCTCAGAACTAGATTTCAGAATAACAATTATAAAGATACAACTTGGGCTTGGAAAAAAGCATAAATGACACTAGAGAATCCCCTTCTGGAGACATAAAAGAACTAAAATCTAATCAAATCAAAATCAAAAAGGCTATTAAAGAGATGTAATAAAAAATTGAGGCTCTAACTGCAAGGATAAAAGAGACGGAAGAGAGAATTAGTGATATAGAAGAAAAAATGATGGAGAATAAAGAAGTTGAGAAAAAGAGAGAGAAACAACTACTGGATCAGAAGTGGGAGAATTCAAGAGATAAGTGATACTATAAAGCAAAACAATATTAGAATAATTGGGACCCCAGAAGGAGGGTTCAGAAAGTATACTGGAGCAATTTAGAGCAGAGAACTTCCATAATCTGGGGAAAGAAGCAGGCATTCGAGTCCAGGAGGCACAGAGAACCCTCCTCACAATCAATACAAATAGGTCAACACCTTGACATATGATAGTGAAACTTGCAAATCTCAGAGATAAAGAGAAAATCCTGAAAGCAGCTCAGGACAAGAGGTCCGTAACCTACAAAAGTAGAAACATTAGACTGGCAGAAGACCTATCCACAGAAGCCTGGCAGGCAAGAAAGGACTGGCATGATATATTCAGGGTGCTAAATGAGAAATATGCAGCCAAAGAATATTTATCCAGCAAGGATGTCATTCAAAATAGGAGAGATTAAAAGCTTCCAGGATAAATAGAAACTAAAAGAATTTGTGATCACTAAACCAGCCCTGCAAGAAATATTAAAAGGGATCTTTTAAGCGAAGAGACAGCCTAAAAGTAAAATAGACCAGCAAGGAACAAAGACAATATACAGAAACAGTGACTTTACAGGTAGTACAATGGCACTAAATTCGTATCTTTCAATATTACTCTGAATGTAAATGGGCTTAATGGTCCAATCAAAAGACACAGGGTATTAGATTGGATAAAAAAGCAAGACCCATTGGTATGTTGTCTGCAAGAGACTCATTTTAGACCCAAAGACACCTCCATATTGAAATTAGGGGGGTGGAATACTATTTATCATGCTAATGGATATCAGGAAAAGCTGGGGTGGTAATCCTTATATCAGACAAATTAGATTTTTAAACCAAAAACGGCAATAAAAGATAACGAAGGATACTATATCATAATTAAAGGGTCTATCCACCAAGAAGATCTAACAATTGTAAATATCTATGCCCCTAACATGGGAGCAGCCAATTATATAAATTAATTAATAACAAAATTAAACAAAAACACTGATAACAATACAATAACAGTAAGGGACTTTAACATTCCACTTATTACAATGAACAGATCATCTAAGCAGAAGCCCAACAAGGAAATAAGGACTTTGAATGACACACTGGACCAGATGGACTTCACAGATAAATTCAGAGCATTCCATCCTAATGTAACAGAATTCACATTCTTCTTGAGTGCACATGGAACATTCTCCAGAACAGATCACATACAGGATCACATATCAGGTCTCAACTGGTATCAAAACATTGGTATCAGGGAATGATGCTTTGAAATTTGAACTCAATCACAAAAGGAAATTTGAAAAGATCTCAAATATATGGAGGCTAAAGAGCATCCTACTAAAGAATGAATGGGTCAACCAGGAAATTAAAGAAGAATTTAAAAAATTCATGGAAACAAATGAAAATGAAAACACAACTGTCCAAAATCTTTGGGATACAGCAAAGGAGGTCCTAAGAGGGAAGTATATAGCAATACAGGCCTTTCTCAAGAAACAAGAAAGGTCTCAAAAACACAACCTTAACCTTACACCTAAAGGAGCTGGAGAAAGAACAGCAAAAAAAGCCCAAACCCAGCAGTAGAAGAGAATTAAGATTAGAACAGAAATCAATGAACTAGAAACCAAAAGAACAGTAGAACAGATCAATGAAAGCAGGAGCTGGTTCTCTGAAAGAACCAATGAGTGATAAACCCCTGGCCAGACTTATCAAAAAGAAAAGAGAAAGGACCCAAATAAATAAAATCATAAATGAAAAAGATCACAACCAACACCAAAGAAATACAATTATAAGAACATATTATGAGCAACTATATGTCAACAAATTAGGCAATCTGGAAGAAATGGATGCATTCCTAGAGACGTATAAACTACCAGAACTGAAGAAAAAGACTCATAACCAACTGAACAGACTCATAACCAGCAAGAAAACTGAAGCAGTAATCAAAAGTCTCCCAACAAACTCAAGTCCAGAGCCAGATGGCTTCCCAGGGGAATTCTACCAAACATTTAAAGAAGAATTAATACATATTTTTCTGAAGCTTTTTAAAAAATAGAAATGGAAGAAAAACTTCTCAACTCTTTTTATGAGGCCAGCATTACCTTGATCCCAAAACTAGATAAAGACCCCACCAAAGAGGAAAATTACAAACCAATATCCCTGATGAACATGGAGGCAAAAATTCTCACCAAGATATAGCCAATAGGCTCCAACAGTACATTAAAAGGATTATTCACCACAACCAAGTGGGATTTATTCCTGGATTGCAAGAGTGGTTCAATAATCCTCAAGTCAATCAATGGGATACACTACATCAATAAAAGAAAAGACAACCATATGATTCTCTCAACGGATGCAGAAAAAGCATTTGAC
Source organism: Procyon lotor (assembly GCA_028646535.1). Lineage (NCBI taxonomy): Eukaryota > Metazoa > Chordata > Mammalia > Carnivora > Procyonidae > Procyon > Procyon lotor. Next base: position 68,840,709 of record CM053608.1, on the reverse strand, counting down.
AAAGCACAGCATCCTTTCTTGATTAAAACTCTTCACAGTGTAGGGATAGAGGATACCTCAATATCATAAAAGTCATATATGAAAAGCCCACAGCAAACATCATTCTCAGTAGGGTAAAGCGCTCAGTTTTTCTTTTCTTTCTCAGTCAGGAACACATCAGGGATGTCCACTCTCACCACTGCTATTCAACATAGTACTAGAAGTCCTAACCTCTACAATCAGACAACAAAAACTAATAAAAGGCATTCAAATTGGCAAAGAAGCCAAACTCTCATTCTTTGCAAATGACATGATATTTTCTGTGGAAAACCCAATACATTCCACCCCAAAATTGCTAGAACTCATACAGGAATTCAGCAACATGGCAGGTTATAAAATCAATGCACAGAAATCAGTTGCATTTCTATACATTAACAACAAGACAGAAGAAAGACAAACTAAGGAGTTGATCCCATTTACAATTGCACCCAAAACTAGAAGGTACCTAAGAATAATCCTAACCTGGGGCGCCTGGGTGGCTCAGTCATTAAGCATCTGCCTTCGGCTCAGGTCATGATCTCAGGGTCCTGGGATCGAGCCCCGCATCGGGCTCCTTGCTCGGCAGGAAGCCTGCTTCTCCCGCTACCATTCCCTCTGCTTGTGTACCCTCTCTCGCTGTGTTTCTCACTGTCAAATAAATAAAATCTTTAAAAAAAAAAAAAGAAAAAACCTAACCACTGAAGCAAAGGATCTGTATTCAAAAAACTATAGAACACTCATAAAAGAATTGAGGAAAACACAAAGAAATGCAAAAGTGTTCCATGCTCATGGATTAGAAAAACAAATACTGCTAAAATGTCTATGCTACTCCCAGCAATCAACACATTCAATTCAATCCCTATTAAAATACCATCACATTTTCTCACAGAGCTGAAACAAATAATCCTAAAATTTGTATGGAACCAGAAAAAACCGTAAATAGCCAAAGAATGTTGAAAAAGAAAACCAAAGCTTGTGGCATCAGAATCCCAAACTTCAAGCTCTATTACAAAGCTGTAATCATCAAGATAGTAGTATGGTACTGACACAAAAACAGACATAGATCAATGGGACAGAACAGAGAACGAAGAAATGTACTCTCAATACTATGGTCAATTAATCTTAGACAAAGCAGGAAAGAATATCCAATAGAAAAAAGACAGTCTCTTCAATAAATGATGCTGAGAAAATAGGACAGCCATATACAGAAGAACGAAACCAGACCATTTCCTTACACCATACACAAAAATAGACTCCAAATGGATGAAAGACACAAATGTGAGACAGGAATACATCAAAATCCTAGAGAAGAACACAAGCAGCAACCTCTGTGACCTCGGCCACAGCAACTTTTTGCTAGACATGTCTCCAAAGGCAAGAGAAACAAAGGCAAAAATGAACTTTTGGGACTTTATCAAGATAAAAAGCTTCTGCACAGCAAAGGAAACAGTCAAAAAACAAACAAACAAACAAAAAAAAACAACTGACAGAATGGGAGAAGACATTTGCAAATGACATGTCAGATAAAGGGCTAGAATGTAAAATCTATAAAAACTTATCAAACTCAACATCCAAAGAACAAATAATCCAATCAAGAAATGGGCAGAAGACATGAACAGACATTTCTCTAAAGAAGACGTACAAATGGCCAACAGACACATGAAAAAATGCTCCACATCACTTGGCATCAGGGAAATACAAATCAAAACCATAATGAGAAATCACCTCACACTTGTGAGAATAGCTGAAATTAACCAATAAGGAAACAACAGATTTAGCAAAGATGTAGAAAAGGGGGAACCCATTTAGACTGTTGGTGGGAATGTAAGCTGGTACAGCCACTCTGGAAAACAGTATGGAAGTTCCTCTAAAGGTTGAAAATAGAACTATCCTATGATCCAGCAATTTCACTACTAGGTATTTACCCCAAAGATACATACGTAGTGATCCAAACGGGCACCTATACCCCAATGTCATAGCAACAATGTCTCAATAGCCAAACTGTGGAAAGAGCCAAGATGTCTATCAACAAATGAATGGATAAAGAAGTTGTGGTTTATATACATAATGAAATATTACTCAGCCATCAGAAAAGATGAATACTTAACATTTACATCCATCAAAGTATCAATCAAGTGTGAGGAGAAAGTAAATGAAATTTTGGATGTGCAATAAATTTTAAAATTTAGGAGCTGGCTAACTGAACATAATAAAAAAAATAAAATTTAGGAAGCCATGCGAGATGTGCCTCAGAAAAAGATGAAATAAAAGGAAAAAAAAAAAAGATGAAAACACAGAATCTAGCAAACAGTAGAGCCAACATAGAATAGAGCTGCAAAAGGAGATCCTAGGATGATAGTAATTCATCAGGCCAAAGGAAAAACTGATCCAGAAAGAAGAAGTAAAATGGAAGGATCTCAGAGCGAAGTCTAAAAGTTCATGAAATTGATAAACTACTTGAAAAGCTGAACACTTGGAAATAAATACTGATAAGAATTAGATAGAGCCCTTAAAAACTGATAGTAAGTATTTTCAAAACTAATGCAAGAGGGAAAAAAAGGAAATTATTATCAATGAAGAAAAAATGTTTGTGAGAAAGAAACAGTTATAGATTACTACTTGGCTTTGTAGTAAATAACATTTTCACACTGATAATAAAGTAAAAACTGAATATTGACTGGCCCCTCAAATTATTATATTATTACATCAAAAAGATAGTTGGGCAGGAAAGTAAAGTGTGGGTAAAGAATGTAAGATACCAATTCAGAAAGACCTACCTTGATGGGAAATAAACTGAATAATATGGAGGAAAACACTAGAAGAAACCACCGAAAGAAATAAAAATGGTTGCCTCTGGGAAAGTTGACAGAGTATTTGGAAGGGAAAGTCAGAAGACAGCAATTTCTCATTATTATGTTATTTGACTTTTCACAAGCATTAATTATTTTTAAAAATATGAGGATGGGGTCCCACTCTGGATGTCCCCCGCTCACCGACTGAGTCTGAGGCTAAGGCCAACCAGGTTATCAAGTGCAAGGCTGAAGCTGCCTGGGAGGCAGGAAAGCCTCTTTCTATAGAGGAGGTAGAGGTGGCATCCCCAAAGGCTCCTGAAGTTCGAATTAACATTATTGTCACTGAGTGAGGCTGAACTCCTCAAGGGAGTTCTCCAGTGGTCCTGGGACATGAAGGTGCTAGAATTATGAAAAGTGCTGGTGAAGGGGTTACTAAACTGAAGGCAGGTGATACTATCATCCCGCCTTACATTCCAGGGTGGAGAATGAAAATTTTGTCTAAACCCTAAACAAAGCTTTGCCAGAAAATAAGAGTTACTCAGGGGAAATGATTAATGCCAAATGGTACTAGCAGATTTACTTGCAAAGGAGATACAATTTTACTACATAGGAACCAGCAAGTTTCCTGAATATACAGTTGTGGCTGATATCTCTGTTGCTAAAACTGATCCTTTAGCACCTTTGGATGGTCTGCCTTCTGTGTTGTGTCATTTCAAACAGTTATGGTGCTGTTGTGAACACTGCCAAGGTGGAGCCTGGCTCTACTTGTGCCATCTTTGGCCTAGTAGGAGTAGGGTTGGCGGCTCTCAGGGACTGTAAGGTGGCTGGTGAATCCCGGGTTATTGGTGTGGACATAAAGACAAATTTGCAAGGACCAAGAAGTTTGGAGTCTCTGAATGCATTAACACCCAGGACTTCCATACATCCATCCAGGAAGTGCCCACTGAAATAACTGAGTGGGGAGTGGACTATTACTTCGAGTGTATTGGTAACATGGAAGTCATGAGAGCAGTGCTGCAGGCCTACCACAAAGGCTGGAGTGTTAGCATTGTAGCTGGAGTAGCTGCTGGAAATCGCCACTTGCCCATTTTAGCTGGTAACATGCCACATATGGAAAGGCACTGCCTTTGGAAGATGGAAGAGTGTGAGAAGTGTTCCAAAGTTTGTGTCTGAATATATGTCCAAAAAGATAAAAGTTGATGAGTTTGTGACTCATAATCTGTCTTTTGACAAAATTAATGAAGCCTTTGAACTGATGAATGCAGGAAAGAGCATTTGAACTTTTGTAAAGCTTTAAATTCAACAGAGAAACCACGTTCATCCTTGTACCTAAGACTTGTGGTCCAACTGGAAGAGCCAGCCAAGCAGGGAGAAGATCTAAGTTCATAGCCTTTTAGATCTTCTCTACTACTACTTCTAGAGTAACCTACTCTAGGCAATAATATTTTTTATATAATTCATAAATCCTTAATTAAGGACAAGGCGAATACAGTCATAAATCTGTTTTTTGAACTCTCCTTCACATAAATAATTGCCAGCTGATTAAGGAATATTCTAGAGGCAACTGGGTGGCTCAGTCATTGGGTGTCTGCCTTCTGCTCAGGTCATGTCCTCAGGGTCCTGGGATCAAGCCCCGCATCAGGCTCCCTGCTCAGCAGGAAGACAGCTTCAACCTCTCCCACTCCCCCTGCTTGTGTTCCCTCTCTTGGTGTGTCTCTATCTGTCAAATAAATAAATAAAATCTTTTTAAAAAAAAAGGAATATTCTAACATAATAAAAGTAATTTCTGTGTAAAAAAAATATGTGAGAATGAATGAAACCGTCAAACTATATGTTAAAAAAAAATATTTGTGCCATTTGCTCTTTCCTTGGAAATGAAAATTTTTAATTTAATGAAAGCCAAGGATGAATACGTTTTACAAAAATGTATAATTTGTGAATTTCATTTATTCAGTTATGCCACTCATTCTGCATTGATCAACATCTATCAAAAATATCTTTGCATTATAGAGAATATAATAACACTTCAGATTCAAGGGAGTGTTTTTCTTAAAATTTTTAATCTACTTATATTTAAATCTAAATTTAATATTTTCATTGTTGTTTTATCCAAACACTTATAAAAATGTTTACATTTGGATAAGGACAGGCCTATTAACTGCTTTGAGCTAAATTTCCTGAACTACAAAAGGTAAAATAAAGTCTTAGGTTTGTGAAAAACATCAAACTATTAAAGTGATATTTTTTGGCTCAGATTTCTTGAACTATAAAGACTATACAATTTACCAAGAAATTCACATTTTATTTTATAAAACATGACGTCTTGTTTAAGTTTCTAAATAGTGGCTAAACAGTATTACTATAGTTTCCTAAAACTTATTTTTCTAAACTGTGTAGTTTTTTTGGTCACACAACTTTCTTTTCCCAAAGAAATATCTGAGTATTTCAGTGTGCTAATTTGTAAACCAAACACTCCTTCCCTCTCTCAGTTTTTCAAACAAATCCCCAATGGTCTCCCTGAGTTAAATTAGCAGAAGAATAATATTTCATGGCTCATTAATGCATAGAATCAAATAGCAGATCCCAGCTCAGCAGTGTAAAGATAGAAACAATGGGGCGTATTCCATTTTGTTAACTATACAATGGTGCCTATAAGCCTCAACCAAAAGATCTAAATTAAGCATTAAACATAACTTCAAAGCAATTGGCTAACAAAAAAAAAATTATAAAGAAATATTTTAACAGAAAGAGCTAGTGTAACCTAAATTTTTGTCACTTTTTTAGTAGATTAACAATACCTCTTTTTATTTGTAGGCCAAATTTCTACTGCAACTCAACTGCATTTCATGTTTACATGCCTTCCTTTGCCTCTCTGAGCAGTAATAGTAATCATATTTGTATTCTATTCGTATTTGAATACTTATGTTCAGGAGAGTTCATATTTGAGTCTTTTACTCAGGTGACTTCTTTAGTTGCATGTCAAGGGTTTCTAACTAAGAGGAGGTGTGTATATGCCCAGGAGAAGCACAAAAGAATCCTTGGGAGATTTGTAAAGAAAAATACTAGAATTTCTGTATATATTTATTTTTTTCTAAAAATAGAAAATAAGGTAAGAGTCTATATTTAACATACAAATTATCGCTGGCATCCTTGTTCAGTTAAGTATATCAGAGATCCCACATCACATACAGTGAGCAAAACATCCTGAAAAAAGAGTAAATAATCCAAGCACAGAACAATAAATGGTGGTGTTTCATGTATTCATTCTCTGATTTCAGCAGGTTACACCTTATAGCAGTTTAGGAGGATTTGCAGATTATATTGTCAAGTTTATCTAAACTAACCTTCACAAGAACAACAAATTACTTTAAAATATTCTGACAAAGACATCACATGTTAAAGATAATGCTAATGATACAAACCATAAGTGAATAAGATAATGGCAGCATGGAAAGTTCTGTTCCTGGTATACCTTCCTTATTGTTCATATTATGAGATAAAAACAAAGATGATCTAACTAGATCAAAGAGTTGGTCAAAAATTCAAAATTATCAAAACAAGTTAAATTTTTTTTATTCAAAATTATTCAATTATGGACATTCTCATACATATTCTTCATAGTGATAACTAATCATTAATAACATGCAACCCTTAAAATTAACCTGCATTTTAAAATACTGTTTTGTTCACCTTAGCCTTATTTTAAATTTTTATATGGTTTTTGTAATGTATGAAATATGTTAGCATTATTTATTTCAGTTATTTTATATTTATGATAAAGGCAGATTAGTGGATTAACAACATGAACATGGAACCAGACTGCCAAATCCTGCTTTGGTCGTACATACAACTAACGTACATACATACATTACGTATAACTAATGTACGTACGTACAACTAATATGGACAAGTTATTTAATCTCCCTATGCCTCAGTTTTTTAATGGAAAGTGGTGATAATAATAGTACCTATTTCATAGGGTTGTTATAAAGAAAAATTGGTTAAAATTTATAGAAAAATATCTGAAATTTATGTTCAGTGCCTTGAACATAGTAATATCCATATAAGTATCATTAAGCTAAATTAAAATATTAAATAAATTAATATATATATGTTGGGATATATGATTTTTTTTTTACAGATGTGTATACAATCAAAAAAGTTTGAAGCCCACTGTTTTAGAGAATTCTTGTCACATTTGTTACTTGAGAACTTAAAGGTGGTCATAGTATATAGACAGAAAATTACTATTCCATTCCTGTAACCCAAACCAAGAAGACTAATTTTACATAGAGATTCACTCTTTACTTTTCAAAATAGTAAAAGAGGAACAGAAATAAGATGTTTAAAATAAGCAACAAATTAGATACCAATTGTATATGGTATTCTAGGATTCCCAACTCTATCACTCTATCAAATGTACCATATACTAATGTTTGTATTGATTTATATTCTCTGAGCACCAAAACTTGATCAAGGGAGACATGCAGGAGCCTTCTCAGATAATAAAAAATCAGCATATATGATAATTTAAACAATTGATGGTTATTGATGGCCAAAGATGGACAGGATGTGTGTGACTATTGCTTCAAAAGCCCAGTAGTGGCTGTGTATGCAAACTACTGCAATGCAATGAGGCAACTATTCATAAGGGAGCATAAAAATGACATTTTGAGCATTACTGGCTGAAACTGGATGGCTGAGAGAGACCTTTTTAGAGGATATAGGTATCATTGTAGATGGCTACCAGGATGACTTAGTGTATTGGACCAAACCACACGTACTGCATAACACATGAGGCTAACAAGACTATAAGAATTAATATTGTTAATGTGTCCGTATGCCCCAAAACTACAAATTCAACGCAATTCCACCAAATTTCAAAGGCATTTTCACAGAAATAGAAAACCAACCCTAAGATTTGTATGGAACCATGTAAGACATCAAGTAGCTAAAGCAATCTTGGAAAAAAGAGGGGGAAAGGGAGAAATTATACTGCAAGGCAGGGTACAGGGAGTTGAAGTCAACAGCAAGATATGTGAGGAACTAATTCTGCCCAAAAGAATATGGCTAGAACAATGTGGGAGGTACAGGTAGAGTGAGGACAGAATCTGGTCCAGACAGGACTGAAAGCCAGTGATAAAGATTCCATCCAGTGTAAACATAAACAATCAAAAATTAGTGAACAAACAGAAGGGTACTAGGAGCCAAGCCAGAAGAAATCAAACCATCTGAGGAACAAAAGTGGAATTCGGGGCACCTGGGTGGCTCAGTCAGTTAAGCGTCTGCCTTTGGCTCAGGTCATGATCTCAGGGTCCTGGGATACAGTCTCACATCAAGCTCCCTACTCAAGGAGGAGTCTGCTTCTCCCTCTACCCCACCCCTGGCTTGTGATCTCTCTCTCTCTCTCAAATAAATAAATAAAATCTTTAAAAAAAAAAAAAAAAGAAAGAAAGTGGGATTCAGTCAAGAGAGTTTCAGATAAAGGAGTAAAAGAAAGATATAGGGGCACCTGGGTGGTACAGTTGGTTAAGCATGTGACTCTTGGTTTCAATTCAGGTGGTGATTTCAGGGTTATGAGACTGAGCCCCACATCAGGCTCCACACTCAGCATAAAGTCTGCTTAAAACTCTTTCCCCATTCCCCTAAGCCCTTCCCCTTCCATAAAATAAAAATAGATCTTTAAATTTAAAAAAAAAAAAAAAAAAGGAAAGAAAAGAAAGATATAGGAACAGGAAGGCAGGTATGGACATGATTTACATGGCTTCAGCCATACCAAGGCTGTTACTCAAAGGCAGAGTTAACCACTCTGTAATTCAGTTACCAAATGCAAAGAACCAATAGGAAGTAATTCAGTTACCAACTGCAAAGAACCAATAGGAAGAAACTGTGAAGAAGAAAAAACACCAAAAGTGCACATAGCCTAGAAGGCCTTTGGGTTGGAAGTGACTTCTGTTTGAGAGACACTTTTATTCTAGAGATCAAAAAGTCTCTTTCCTCTTTTCTGGCCTCCCTCCAAGGCTCCAGCACCTAATTTGCCATTGCCCAAATACAGAATGTTCTTTCAAATCTCCAAATTTTTTCCTTAGGCTTTTATCTGTGCCTAAAACATCTGCTCCTCCAAGGTCAGGTACCCAAATATGACAGTTGAATTTAATTAAACTCTATTGATTACACTGGCTTTTCCTTTAGTGAAACTCAAGTAATGACCCCACTGAGGTAAGTACAGCAAAGTTACAACTATCCTCTAAGGACCAACGTCCCCAGAAAGGGCTTCTGTGATCTCAATAAAATGGTTACCAAAGTTACTGCTAACTTAGTTCCCTCTCTTAGGAAAACTAAAATTTCCTTAATAGGAAATTAAAGAAGCAGAGGTATCCCGAATTCTTCACAATAACAAAAAGCCTAAGGAACTTTCCACATATAAGCATCCATATCAAGGACTTGGCATTTATCATCCAATGTGCCATTTCCCAAAACCACCATATTATCATTGCCCTTTTCAGATGGGGCATCCTAATGTTACCTAGTTCCCAGGCAAATGTGGAAATGCCATATTCATCATTTCACATATTTTCAAGGTTGATAGCATTGGCTGAATTTGAGTTTCAAAACCTGAAAACCTGATTTTTAGATTTTTCACGGTTGTATGAGAAATTGTTTTCTTTTTTGGGAAACTGTTCTTTTTAAGAATAGAAAGATGAAAGCATAATTAGTTTGCTGAAACGGTTGAGTATCAGTGATTTACTCATACTGAGCTCAGCATGAAGATCGTGCTGTTCCTTTAACATTTTCTGACTGACAGGGCAGAAACCCCATGAGTCTGAACATTCTGTATCAACAATAACGGGAATGTAACTGGACTTTGATGTGGAAGGGCCTAGAGCACCTATGGGATTAAAATGCCAACTGATCATGAGCCAGTTTACTATTTAATACTAAGATAATGCCCAAGTCCACCATTTAGCTCATTTTATTTTGTATGACATTGTTCTCTCACTGCAGTGCCGCCATTTTGCAACAGTACTATTATAGAGAGCACAAAAGACCAAGGGCTTTCACATCAGCTCCACATCTACACTAACACATTTTAAACTAGATATCCCCATTCTTATTTTGGTACTGTTATCATTTTTGTAGTTCAAGGCTTGCCCGAAAAGCTACTTTTTAAATATGCTCCCGTGGAATATGCCTCTGGTTGTGCTCTCTGAAACTAGGCCATTTTGGCTGTATCTTTGAATAATATAATAATCCGAGTTAATATTTATTTACTTGGTGGTAGGGACCACAGTGACGGCTTTTACTTAGATTAATTTATCCAATCTCCATGCTATTATTAGACCAGAGAACTGAAAGTTAGAGTCATTAAATCATTTGTCCTAGGTCACAGAGCTGGTGAGTGTCAGAACCAGTTTTTTAAGTAGAGATAACTAGAGTTCATTCATACTATTTTTAATGTCTAGAAAATTACTGTATTTATTTATAGTTGGAAAGACCTATCATTAACTTTGAGTTTGAATGTCTTATCTTGACCTCACAAAAGGACTCCAGAATCCCTCTGGAACATATAATAAATTTAGATTAGTTACTCACTTTTTAAGGAATATAGTTTTGAATTTATCCCAAAGGACACTATATAGTCAGTCAGGTGCCTAAAAAAAATCACCTCTGCTCCTTTGGCTGCATTACTCATTCATCCTTAGAAGAAGAAAACAAAAAAGATAGAAGTATAACGTTCAACAAACATTGAAGATATTAAAAATGTTACCCTGATGTTTTTCCTAAACATTCCCGAGCAAAATTTGATTCCTAGTGTAGCAGGAATGATTCAGATTTCAGCTCCTCCACTGGACCCTGAATGTTTGTGATCTTGGATATATTACTTACCTTCTGAATCTCAGTTTCCTCCTCTGTAAAATGGAAATACTCTACCTTGTAAGGTAGATTAGAGTATTAGAATAATGAGAAGTGGATTTGAGATGCTAAAAACATTTTAGCCATCTATCATCATCATCAGAACTTCTTCTAATAGTCAGAAAGCTTCTAAGATCATCTCTCTCCATACACAACAGCAAGGATTACACTGAAGATAGCTTTATAAGATCATAGACTCTTTCTCTAAATAATTTGATTCATATTATATTTCTTTCTCTACATTAACCTCTACAATAAAACATAATTGTCTTCTTCCTCTCTTTTTTTCTCCTCTGAAACTAGAATTAGAAACTCTTCCCCACAGGTCATCATTAAATCTTCCCTCAATAAGAGAAAATCTAGGTCCCCACTGATGTATGGAATTACATCTTTTAGTTTTCTGCTTTTTACAGTTTCCGTCAGGACTTAGCTTCAGTCCTTCATTTTTGTTCTCATTATTTTTTTAGTCAACTTTATATAAAAGGAAGGGTATCAGGGCTGAAATAAAACTCTGTATTATATTTCTAATTGGTTACTGATACGGTTTAAGTGATCAGAAAGAAAGAAATATAAAATTTCATAATTCAAATTTAAAATAATAATAGCAATCATACGCCACAATTTCAACTTAAATTATGGCTTGTAATACTAACTGATTGTCATGTTCCAAGATGTACCAAACTGCAAGTATTAAAGTTCAGGTGGACCATTACATACCTACGAGAATGCTAAAACAGAACACTGACAACACCAAATTCTCTCAAAGATCCAAGCAGCAGGGACTCTGCTTATTCATTGCTGGTAGTAATGCAAAATTGTACAGCCTTTTTGAAAGACAGTTTGGTGATTTCTTAAAAAATTAAACATAATCTTACTATATGATCTAGCAATCACACTCCTTGGTATTTACTCAAAGGAGTTAAAAACTTATGTCTATATGAAAACCTGCACATGGATGTTTATAGCAGCTTTATTTATAATTGTCCAAACTTGAAAGCAGCCAAGATGTCTTTCAACAGGTGAATGAAAAAAACGAACTGTGGTACATCAAGACAATGGAATATTATTCACTGCTAAAAAGAAAAGAGCTATCAAGCCATGAAAAAACATGGAGAAAATTTAAATGCATATTACTAAGTGAGAAAAGCCAATCTGGAAAGGCTACACATACTGTATAATTCCAACTATGTAACATTCTGGAAAAGGGAAAACTATGGAAACAGTGAAAAGATCAGTGATTGCTGGAGGCTGGGAAGGAGGGTAGAATGAAAAGAGCACAGATGATTTTTAGGACACAGAAAGTACTCTGTATGATACTATAATGGATGTATGGTGGATACATGTTATAAAATTTTATACTTTTGTCAAAATCCACAGAACAAGAACAAAATCCATACATCACTTAGAGTGAATCCTGATGTAAACTATGGACTTGGGGATGACCGCAATGAGTCAATACGGGTTCATCAATTCTAACAATATACTACTATGGTATAGGATACTGATAGTGGGGGAAGTTGTATGTTTGAAGACAGGGGGTAATAGAAGCTATGTACTTTCTGCTCAATTTTGCTGTGAAACTAAAACTATTCTAAGAAAAATAAAGTCTATTATAAATTTTCCTGGTTATATTAAAATTTTTTCTAGTTTATAATATGCCTATAAATTTATATATATTTAACCGCATTTTTGGATCAATGTAATGTTGGGCTTGGGATACATGAAGTTATAAAACAAAAGCTATGCCACCTTAACTCAAGAAAATTAGTTTAAAAAAACACCAAATCCCTAATATTTATTTTTTATGTTTTGAAATAAATTTCACGCCCCTTAGAATTCTAGAAAGGTACTATGGAAAACTAAAATGCAGTTTCCTTAAACTAAAAAGTAATAATTAAACAGATCATATTGATCATCTGTAGTGTTTCTCCCATGGTATCTTAGTCATTGGATTATGGATCTCAGTTTTCTGGGGATAACAACAAATCCGTACAAAGATTGTGTACAAATATATTTGATGTCTCTATTCTCAACTTAGCTGACAGATGTGCATAATGGTCCACATTCAAATGTTCAGATGGTCCCCTGTACTTACGGACTGATAATAAAGAATACAGAAGTTACTTCAGAAAAGATAAATATTAATATTAGAAAATTCCCCTCCAATTTTTTTCACTCTTTATCAATATAGAGTCATTACAAGTCATCTCCAGTGTGTAGGCTTCTCAAATGCAGAGAGGCTTAATTCTTAGAAATATACCCTTTTAATGAAAATTGAAGTGGGCAATAAAAAATTTATACTTTTTAAGATGCTTAAGTATTCTAAGAAATCTTGATTTACTCTTTTAAGCCATAACTACACAAATTTAAGCAAAATTTTAGTTTTTAGAGAGCTAGAGAAAAATAAACTGAAATATAACATTGTGTGTGATTCTTTTAAAAATGTATGTGAAATCAAAATTAGAAGCTTTCTCCTTTCCATTAAAAAGGGGAATAGCCAAGGAAAATATATATGTGAGAACTCCAGCAATCCAAAATAGCTATTATATAATTGTGTTTATTATACTTGGCTAGCTGATTTGTTGGAATGTGTCACTCTGAGAGGGAACATTTATAATCTCCTACTGCCATCTTATGTAATGTCTTGTCATTGCACAAAGAGGAATATACATTAAGGAAAAGCAAGAGAATTTTCTGGAAATTGTAGAACCCACATTTCTCATATAAAAATTAAAGGTCTATTGTTCTATCTCCTATCTGTTTGCAATAGGATTTATTCAAGTTTGATCATGGAGCAATTTTTTTTTGGTCATGGAGTAATTATTAATAATTCCTTTCCCATGAATTTTTTAAATTTCCTATTCTGATCATACTTATACTATTTCTTATAAATAGAAATTTATATAATTTATATAATTAATAAATTAAAAATTTAATTTTGCAATTAAATACAAAAGCTAGAGATTAAAATGTATAATAATAAAACAGAAACAAAGCACAGTTCTATTCATTTTGTTGTTTTTTGTTTGATTTTCACAATTCTGTTTTTTAAAGCAACAAAATTCAACAAATTTTCTTACAAAAATCTATCCTGAAATTAGGTCACAATTTTAAATAGCAGAATTTTAATTTATTTTTTTAAAGATTTTACTTATTTATTTAAGAGAGAGAGAGCACAAGAGTGGGGCAGGGGGGACAAAGGGAGAAAGTGAAGCAGATTCCCCACTGAATGGGAAGCCTGAGGCCCAGAACCCTGAGACCATGATCTGAGCCAAAGGCAAATAAATGCTTAACTGCCTGAGCCACCAAGGCACCCCCAGAATTTTCATTTAATGTGCCAATTTTAAACGCATACCAGAGTTCTAATCTAAAAATCATAACATAAACAAATTTGTATTTACTTTTCTATAAATTCTAACAACTCTTTTTTAATACACGTCACTAGTCAATTACTATTCAAAAGACCGTGACACAACACAGTGTGGAAAGCTGTCAGTATGAGAGTCCCTCCACTCCTATTTGACTTTTTAATACCAAAATGCCAACTATTAGAGAAATATATCAATTAATAATACATTATATGTTAATAAAAAAATAAAAAGAACCATTTCTTTAAAAAAAAGAATGTACTCATCCACGAAAAACTAAAACAACAACAATAAAAACAAAAACAAAAAAGCAGAGTATCAATTAACCATGGCTTAAACAAATAAAAGTTCGTCTCCACAAGGAGTATGTTGCCTGTGATTCTATTTCTCAAAATCGTCATCAATTACTAAGGTTCTTTCCAGCTTTCCATTGCCCCATCCTTAGGACATTGACCTTTGTCCTCATGCTTATCATTTCATGATCATAAAATGGTTGTTATTGTTCCAGACAATAAATCAATGTCAAGACTAGAACAAAGTGAAAAAAAAAAAAAAGCACCAGAGGCATCCATCTCCATATTATTGTTATTAATCACATGGCCAGAACTATGTCATTTGCCCATTTCTAGCCACAAAGGAATCTAGGGAAAAGAGTATTTAGTTTAGCACAGGTCACTGTAAACAAAATTAGCAATATTCAAGGGAGGAATGGATGGTGGGAAGAAACAATGTCTGCCACAAGGAATGAGATTAACATTGATCTATAATTAAGACTTTCTATACAAATGGTAGGTTAAGCTGTAGGAGGAAGCATCCCTCTCTTTCCAAACACGTACTAATGCTAGGTTACATGTTAGAGAAGCTATACATTGGCTGAGCTTAAAGCAAGTAAGAGAAATGTTTAGGTGCTATATGCAAAGAGAACCAATAATAGTGCTTGGGAGCTGACGTCCAGATTCCACAGACATAACAGGAATGCTTATACCCAAAAGGCAGAAGTAAGGATGCCAAAACCAATGCATATGTAACAGCTGGCACTGAACCTGGAAGGAGAGATGTGGCCAGGAGAATACCTCCCACCAATGTAAGGAGCCACACAAATACAGGCAATGCCCCAGACCTGGGCCAAACTGGTCTTTGGCATGAAATAGAGCACCTGGCCTGCATTGCATGCTGATGTTGAGATTGAATTCTCATACAACTCACCCAGAATAAAAAAATCCAAGGATAGAAACTAATGGAAATGGTCTAGAACAGGTTGATGCTGTGTATATTATAACTGGCAACCAGAAAACCTCCTCAAGTGACATAGCACATAGAAGATAATTTCTACAAAAGGATGAAGCTGCTAGCAAATAAGGAAAAGCACAAAAAGAAATGCAAGTAGCACAACAAATGGGAGAAATCATCCCCAGGGATCGATCCATACTAGAGCAATCTCAAAGGGTCTTGTCTAAATCAGTCTTTGTAAGATTCTTTCAACCTTAACGATTAATAACTATAAGCATAATCCATACTAGGTTCTTAGGAGTTAGAGAAGAGAAACAAGGAAAAATACTAAAACAGAAAACCTGACTTGCCCCTTTCTTCCCATGACCTTAAAATGAGCTTACGTGTCATTCATAGAAAACAAAAGGGCTAAAGGACACAGAGTCATTTACAAGAATAAATCAATATAAAACAAAATGAATTTTAGAAAGCTAAAGGATATAGGAGAAAGGTCATACATTTGAAAATTGCAAAGACGTACTCCCTGGCCCTGTGGGTCTCTGAAACATCCTCACAAAGATGAATGTATTAGACCTGATGAGGGCATCAGCTAAGAAAAGAATCTTAAAGGGGATGAATTTTCGCCTGAATTTGGAAAGATCTCTGGGGTCAGGGAAGAGACACAAATTATGAGGATACTGCTGATTCATCCTTCTACATTCACAGGCTTGTGTCTAATCCTAATCATACAAATTTAATGAGTTTTAGAGAAACTAGAAAAATCCATAGATGTTAACATTTGTCCAGTAGATGGAAGATCAGTATTAGGAGCAAATATTAAGTGGATTTGCTTCATTTCACACAGAAGATACATGAGTGCTCTGTTTAAATTCTTCTTTCAAAGTATTTAAGGTGTTTTAGGAGAAATTAAGAATTAAGTTTTTGTTCTCAGGGAAAAAAGATTAAAATTGTATGTAAAATGATATGTATCATTTTTTATGTAAAAAGGAAGAATCTATAACTTTCAAGATAATAAACTCTGAAATAAGCTATTAGGTCAGGAACTAACTTTTGTTTTCCAGACATCTATTAAGAAAGAATTATGGGTGATTTTCATTTCCTTATTTGTACCTTGCTGAACTAAGTGTGCATTATCTTTTATAATAAAAGAATATCAAAAATAGAAATTTAAATGCTAAATAACATGGTTCAAATCATCGGTTGCCTGAAAAAGGAGACTGGAGAAGACATGTTAAGTCTTTCTAGGTCTTTTATTCAATAAGGAAAAACCCCTTCCACAAATTACATTGTGTCAATAATTTCTGATAGAATACTAATTGTCCTTAATAGGAAATCTAGGAATATTAATAGATTCAATCAGTTCTTCAACATCTACGTGATAATTATTAACATCTTAATTGTTCGATCACTTGATGGTTACTTAACTTTTGAGCAACAATTATGTATGGCAGAGAAGGTGGGAGGTTCCTCCTTCAAAGTAAAAATATTCAAAAGAAAAAGTCTACTCAAGAAAAAAACACATTGTACTGAAATTTCAGAAAAAAAGAAAAGATTAATCAGAAAATAATAATTTCCCCACCTAGTCACCTTCCAGATCTTTAAATAACTTCATTTATATGGAGAAATAAGCATGACAATGAACATATAGGAATAGATTCTGAACAATGACTACATTCTGCTTCATTATATAGAACTATAAAAATTGATCAACAAAGTTACAAAATAACATAAATAAAATAATTCTTTCACAAATAGCAATAGGCCACATAAAAACAGGACAAAATCCAATCAGAGTGCTATACAGCACTTCTTGCTAAGACAATGACATATACAGGAACACATACATGTAACAGATCAATTTTCAGCCTGGTTTCCTAAGATAAAAGTACCGATACAAATCACTGTTAAATCAAGTTCAATTACCAAGTCAATTTAAACCAAATTAGGCCTAAAGCCACGTTAGGCTCTTCTGGTTTCCTAAAGCTAAAAGGATTATTAACTAAATAACCTGAATCATTTCTCTTAATTCTGTTCTGCATATTTGACCTAAGCTTCCTAGAGTTAATTCAGAGGACTGAATTTAGAGGACTGGCTGAGAAATTCTACTTTGATGCCATCCTGTTCAGGATACTAAGGGGCAAAGAATTGGAATTCAGAGGTGGAAAGCTAATAAAATGCTGGGCAGCTAAGCAGAAAATACATCTGAACAATCAGTGTCTCTCAACTTTGCTGCAAATTTGAATTTCCTGGGTAGTCTTTTTTAAAGTAACAAATCAATTAAGTCAGACTCTTTAGAAATTGAGCCCATTTTTTTTTAAATTTACCAGATGATTCTAATGCAGAGAAAGGGTTAGAAAGCATAGCAATAGATGATACCAAATAAACAATATTCTTCAAGTTTAATGCATCCAAAACAAAGAGTTGTGTTCCAAACCACGAGTTAGCTCCAAAAGGAATTAAAACATAAATATGATAATTTTTATAACCCAGAATACAAAGATGACAATGTGTAGTAGCCAAGGCACCAAGAAATTATCTTAGGGGCTGATTACTGAAATACTGAAAGAAACTAAAGCAAAAATTCTCCCTAGTGCCTCTATTCTTCTAGCTAATAAAGTCAAGCAACCTCAAAGTAAAAAGCCTTGAACACAACTATGTCAACAATTTTTTAAGGCATTCATTCAAATTCAGATCATATGAAAACCCCAAGTCCATTTACTAATAAGATTTATTTTTTCAGCCTGAACAATTTGGAGAACTTTAGTGACCTTGAACTTTCAGAGAAAGTTTTCTCAACTTTCTTATGACCCTTAAAATGACCCAGCTGAGATTTGAACAACAGTGAGAAACTGAAATTAACTATTGTGGATGAAAATATAAAAAATATGAGCCTGGGTAGCTCAGTGGGTTAAAGCCTCTGTCTTAGGCTCAGGTCATGATCTCAGTGTCCTGGGATGGAGCCCCGCATTGGGCTTTCTGCTCTTCAGGGAGCCTGCTTCCCCCTCTCTGCCTGCCTCTCTGCCTACTTGTGGTCTCTCTCTCTCTGTGTAAAATAAAAAAAATAATAATTATACAGTTGAAGTCTTCGTATTCTTCTTCTCCCATTACCTCTCTCACCCCTACCAGCCCTCTCCAAATGAATACAACAGTCCTAATCCTAAATTTGCTGTTTATTATTTCTATGAATGTTTTTATAATTTAACCAGATATGTATAGATCTCCAAACAATATATAGTATGGTTTCTTTTATTTTTTTTAAGATTTTATTTATTTACTTATATGAGAGACAGAGAGAGAGAGCATGAGCCAAGTGGGCAGAGTGGAGAGAGGATGAGAGAGTCTCATGCATTCTTTGCACTGAGCGCAGAACCCAATGAGGGGCTTCATCTCACAACTCACTTTTGTCACTTAACTTGCTATTATTTATTTATAAGAGTTCTTCATTTAAATACTACTTGTTTGCTTATTGTACGCATTGCATTTATCTTCCAGTCTGTGGCTTCTGTTTCATTTTGTTTATGGTGTCTTATGACACATTAAGTTTTCATTTTAATTCAATCAGTATCACCAATCTCTCATTCAATTTTTAGTGGTGGGACAACAATCAGGCACCACAGGATAACTAGTTTAAAGCACAGTCTTTCATAAAGTCTTTCTCCTCCTTTTAGCTCAAGTAGGAGTAAGGATTTTAATGATCCTGTCTTCT
This sequence comes from Procyon lotor, assembly GCA_028646535.1. Classification (NCBI taxonomy): domain Eukaryota; kingdom Metazoa; phylum Chordata; class Mammalia; order Carnivora; family Procyonidae; genus Procyon; species Procyon lotor. Next base: position 68,821,681 of record CM053608.1, on the reverse strand, counting down.
ACCAATGAAATCTTATTGCTACAAAGCAGCCTTGGGCTTCTACTAGCAACCAGATCATCTGACACCTCAATACAACTGAGAGAACCTCCTGATACTTCTTCCACTAACAGATGTCAATATTGACCACACTTTGAAATGAAGCAAGTATTTTCCATAGAGAATGAGAGGGACTTCATGAATTGTAGCATTGATCCACAATGCTAGTTTTATGTATTCATTTTTTCAGTAATTGAAGTATAATTGGCATACCATATTAGTTTCAGGTGTACAACATAGTCAACATTTTTATATGTGAAAGGGTCACCACAATAAGTCTAGATGACGTTTGTCATTTTACAAAGTCAATACATTACTATTGACTATATTCCCCATGTTGTACATCATATTCTCATGACTTATTTTATAATCAGAAATTTGTATTTCTTAACTCCCTTCACCCATTTCACACCCCCCAAATTCCCACTCCTCTGGCAATAGATGGCAACCTCTGGCCACCACTGATCTGTGTTCTGCAGCTGTGAATTTGGGTTTTGTTTATTTTGTTTTTTAGATTCATATGTAAGTAAAATCATATGGTATTTGTCTTCCTCTGTCTGATTTACTTTACTTATCACAATACTCTCCAAGTCCAACCATACTGTTGCAAATGGCAACATTTCATTCTTTGTTATGGCTGAGTACTATCCCATTGTATATTATATATACCACATCTTCTATATCCATTAAACAGTCAATGGACTCAGGTGGTTTCCATATGTTGACTATTATAAATAATGCTGCAATGAACAAAGGGGTGCTTACATCTTTTGAATTAGCATTTTCATTTTCTTTGGATAGATACTTAGTAGTGGAATTGCTGGATCATGTGGTAGCTCTGTTTTTAATAGAGGAAGCTCCACACTCTTTTCCAGACCAGCTGCACTAATTTACATTCCTACTAAGAGCATACCAGGGTTCCTTTTCTCTCTATATCCTTGCCAACATGTTATTTCTTCTTTTTATAAGATTTTATTTATTTGTTTGTTTGAGAGAGAGCATGCATGTGAGAGGGGCCAGAGGAAGAGGGAAAAAAGGAATCTCAAGCAGACTCCATGCTGAGTGCAGAACCCAATGCAGGGCTTGATCTTACAAACATGAGATCATGACCTGAATGGAAACCAAGAATCAGACACTTAACCAACTGAGCCACCCAGGCACCCCTTTTGTCTTTTTTATAATAGCCATTCTGACTGATGTGAGAGGATATCTCACATCAGGGAGATGTGATTTCCATCTCCCTGATGAATAGTGATGTTCACTATCTTTTCATGTGTCTGTTGGCCCTCTGTATAATGTCTGGAAAAATGTCTGTTTGGGTCCTCTACCTATTTTTAATTAGATTATCTGCTTTTTTTGGTGTTGAGTTATATAAGTGCTTCCTATATTTTGGGTATCAACCCTTTATCAGATATATCATTTGCAAATATCTTCTCCTATTCAACAGGTTGCCTTTTTGTTTTGTTGATGGTTTCCTTCACTGTGCAAAATCTTTTTATTTTAGTGTAGTCTCAATAGTTTAATTTTGCTTTTGTTTGTTTCTATGGCCAATGTCAAAGAAATTACTGCCTATGTTTTCTTCTAGGGATTTTTCAGTTTCAGTTCTCACATTTAAGTCTTCAATCCATTTTGAGTTTTATTTTTGTATATGATGTAAGAAAATGACCAGTTTCACTCTTTTGCATGCAGTTGTCTACTTTTCCCAATACCATTTATTGAAGAGATAGTCCTTTCTCCATTGATATTCTTGCCTCCTTTGTCATAAATTCATTGACCATATATATGTGGTTTATTTCTCAGCTCTCTGTTCTGTTCCCTTGATCTATGTTCCTGTTTTTAAGCCGATATCACTATTTTGATTACTATATCCTTGTCGTATACTTTGAAATTGGAGAGCACGATGCCTCCAGCTTTGTTCTTTTTTCTTAAGACTGCTTTTGTTCTTTAAGAATTTTTGTGGTTCCATACAAATTTTAGTATCATTTGTCCCATTTTTGTGAAAAAAGCTGTCGGAATTTTGACAGGTATTGCCTGTCTCTGTAGATATCTTTGGGTATTATGAACATTTTAATAACATTAATTCTTACATCTATTAACATGGAATTTATTTTCACTTATTTGTGTCTTCTTCAATTACTTTCATCAATGTCTTTTGGTTTTCAGTTTAAAGTCTTTCACTTCCTTGGTTAAATTTATTCCTAGGCATTTTATTCTTTTTGATGCAATTTTAAAGGGTTTTCTTGATTTCTCCAACAGTTCATTATTAGTGTATAGAAACACAACAGATTTTTTTTGCATATTAGTTTTGTATCCTACAACTTTACTGAATTCTTTTAGCTCCAACAGTTTTTGGTGGAGTTATTAGGGTTTTCTATACCCTATTTATTTTTTCTACATATATATGTAATCAGCAAATAGTGATAGCCTTACATCTTCCTTTCCAACTTGGATGACTTGTGTGTGTGTGTGTGTGTGTGTGTGTGTGTGTGTGTGTGTGTGTGTATGCGCCTAATTGTTGTGGCTAAAACTTTCAATATTGTATTGAACAAAAGTGGAGACAATGAGTTCCTTGTTTTGTTTCTGGTCTTAGAGAAAAAACTTTCAGCTTTCCATCACTGGGTATGACATTACCTGTGGGTTTGTCATATAGAGCCTTTATTATGTCAAGGTACATTTTCTCTATAACCACTTTGTTGAAAGTTTTTACTACAAATGTATGTTGAATTTTGTCAAGTGCTTTTTCTGTGTCTATTGAGATGATCATATGATTTTTACCATTCTTTTTGTTAATGTAGTCTATCACACTAATTGATTTGAGAATGTTGAGCCATCCTTGCATCCCCGGTATAAATCCCACTTGATCATGGCGTATGATCCTAAGGACTTTTGCATCTATGGTCATCAAGGATATTGACCAGTTTCTTTTTTTGGTGGCCTGGTATTAGGGTAATCCTGGTTTTATATAAAATGAGCTTGAAAATTTCCCTCCTCTTCAATTTTTTTGGAAGAGTTTCAGAGGATGAGTATTAAATCTTCTTTGAATGTTTGACCAAATTCCCTCATCTGTTCCTGGAGTTTTGTTTGTTAGGACGTTTTTGATTATTGATTTGACCTCCTTACTAGCAAGTGGTCTATTCAAGTTGCAGGGTTTTTTTTATTTTTGTTTGTTTTGTGAGAGAGAGAGAGAGAGAGAGAGAGAGAGAGCGAGCACAAAAGTGAAAGTGGGAGGGAGGGGCAGAAGGACAGAGAGAGAGAGAATCTAATGCAGGCTCCATGCCCAGCGCAGGGCCCAATGAGGGGCTCAATCTCACCGCCCTGAGATCATGACCTGAGCCAAAATCAATAGTCCGATGCTTAACCAACTGAGCCACCCAGGCGTCCCTATTCAGATTTTTTACTTCTTCCTGATTCAATCTGGAAATATTGTAAATTTCTAGGAATTTATCCATTTCTTATATGTGTTCCCTCCAAGAGTGGGACCCTCAGGTTCCTATAGCTGCTTGGGACCCCCAAACATCAGCCCTGTGGTTTTCCAAGACAAATATTTTGGAGCTCATCTCACTAGTGCAGATCTCAGGAGCTGAGGTGCACAGTGTGGGCCACCAACCCCTCACCCTTTAGGACAAGCACCTGTCTAATGAGATCCTCCCCTATTGTGTGTCACCAAGCCGGTGTGGGGTTTTTTGTGAGGCCATATCTCTACCCTTCTGATCCATCTTGATGTACTCTTTTGCCCTTTGTTGTGAAGAGCAGTTCATCTAGTTTTCATATCCTTTTCTGAGAGAAATGTCCATATATAGCTGTAGATTTGGTGTGTCTGTGGGAGAAGGTGAGTTCAGAATCCTCCTATGCTGCCATCTTGGACTAAGACCCACAGATGCTCATTTTATCTCTCTTTCTCTGATACGTCAACATAGAAATAACACACTAAGGCAAAATAAGTTTGCTATACTTAACCCATTAAATAAAGCAACCCATAAAGAAAAATTAATAAGTATTAACAGTAAATAAACAGAAGTTACACAGTTCAGATTATAATTATTAAAAATTTCTGAAATTTTTATAAGGAAAAATCACTATTATATATGGAGGAATATGTTCACTGTAAAGAGATTCCTATTGTTATTTACAATAACCTACTGATCATAATTATACAAAGGAAAAATATCTATCATTTACATATTTGGATCAATATAGAAACATCTTCTTATATTTTTATATATCATTTGCATATTCCATAAAATCAGCTACAATAGCAACCAAGGTATCCATCCAATTCATTCTTTCATTTAGTCAGTAAAGATATTTATTAACTGTGTTAAGTCATAAACTAGACTTATAGGGCTATGATAATGAATCAGAACTGAATTCTGTCTTCCAGAATTTTATGGATTTTTAAAATATTTATTCAACACTCACTATGTAGTAGCATAGTGTTAAACTTTTCACATTCATTATCTCATTTTATCTTCTCAAAAAATTGACAGTTCACCAAATGTTTATTGAGCACTTATTCTGTGCCAGCGACTATTCAAAGCCCTGAGGAGTCAGTAGTATAAAGACAGGAAATGGTTCCTGCTCTCACAGAATTTTAGAAAGGAAAGACACCCTACAAATACTTTTTAAAATAGACTATTTCATATAGTGTATGTTCCGTAAAGAAAATATTACAGGGTAATAGGATAAAGAGTAAAATTTAAATAAAACTTAGAGAGATTAAGTCAATTATCCAAGTCACACATTTGGAAAGTAGCTCTGCTCTGACTTTAATCCCATGCTTTTTCTACTACATCATCTATTTGCATTTTGGTGTTCAATAATTTCTACATTTCATTTAGTTCTCGATAGTATACAGAAAAGAAAGGGAGAAAAGAGTACTTTCTGATGTTCCTCAGATACCCTGATACAGATCAGCAGCCTCACATTCTAGCACTAGTTCTGCCTCAACCTCCCATGTCTCCTCCCTAATGCTCAAACTGATAGACTGTTCAACCTCTGAGCTTCATGCCAGTTCAAAACTCTGAGTGCTTGGAAATAAGCAAGATAAAGTTGTCAAGATCATGCAGAAGTTATGGAGAGCAGTTTGACACCGAAAAGCTATGCATAACTACTAACAAGAAAAATTAATTAAGGTGATCTTTAGAGGCTAAATATGAAGTCTTCTTAATTCAAATTTTCACTGGGATACTAAAGAAAAAAGCATGAATATTTACATGGCTATTTTATCCTACAGACATTTAATATTTTTTGGTGATGGCTTTTTCCAAAAAACTATATATACATCATGGCTTCACATCATATGAAAAATACAATAATTCATTTACACATAAATATATAAAATAAAACTATAAAATAGAAATACAAAAAGTACAGTTTGTAAGTATCAAAAAATGAACTGTATTATGTCTGCTTTGCCTCTGTCATTCAACTCATAGCTTTTACTAGAAATCAAAAATATGTTGAAGTGAACTAACATTTTTGTAGTAAATACTTCGTAATACATATATGTATCAAATCATATTATATACCTTAAGTTTATACAATGTTATATATCAATTATATCTCAATAAAGCTGGAAATAAGAAAATTTAAACTGTATAAATAATATAGTAATACCTACTATGTTTTGCTAAGAGCTACAGTGTTTTAAGTGCATCTGGTCTGATTCTTTATGAGACAACGGACTACTTTATTATTTCTTTCTGTGGCAGTCTTTGTTTTTGAAATAATTAATCCATTGTACTTTTATATTCTCTTCTGCCTTTTATACATAAAGAGATGATGAATACAGCAATGATGATGAAGATAACTTACAGACTGAAATAAAGAAACTAATACTACATTGTATGTTAACTAACTAGAATTCAAATTAAAACTTGGAAGAAAAAAGTATGCATGGCACAAAAAACTGAAATATAAAAAAAAGGTAATACAGTGTACTTAAACATCACATTGTTGGTATATTGTTGTTAACTTTTTATGAAACTGGTGTGTATACTGAAGGATAAAGCAAATGAAAACTAATTACTAATACACGAATTCTGTCATTCCCGATATTGTTAAAAATCAAAATAGTCATGGGGCACCTGGGTGGCTCAGTCAGGTAAGTATCTAACTTTGATTTCAGCTCAGGTCATGATCTCAGAGCTGTGAGATGGAATCCTACATCAGGCTCAGCACTGGGCATGGAGCCTGCTTGGTATTCGCCCTCTCCCTTTCTCCCCTCCCTCTCTCAAAAAAAGAAGAAGAATCAGAATAGTCAACATGGGAGAAAGTAGATAAAACATCACAGAGAAAATTTGTTAAATCACAAATTTTCATCCTGGGGCAACTGGGTGGCTCAGGGGGTTAGGGCCTCTGCCTTCGGCTGAGGTCATGATCTTGGGATCCTGGGATCAGGCCCCGCATCGGGCTCTCTGCTCAGCAGGGAGCCTGCTTCCCCCTCTCTCTCTGCCTGCCTCTTTGCCTACTTGTGATCTCTCCCTCTGTCAAATAAATAGATAAAATCTTAAAAAAAAAAAAAAAAAAAGGAAACTTGCATCCTCACATGATTTGAAGAGCACTAGGTGGTATATGCAACTAATGACTCATTGAACACTACATCAAAAACTAATGAGGTACTGTATGCTGGCTAGTTAAACTTAATTAAAAAATTTTTCAAAAACTTGCATCCTGAATTTGAATTGGAAATACAGGTGTGACCACAGGATATATTTATCCTTTAAACAAAAATCTAGCTTTGTCTATTAAAAAGGACAAAAACCTAACTTCAGTAATAATGAGTAGCCTTTGCACGCAGATTCTTATCTTGAAATTCCATTTTCCACTATTTAAAATGAGAACTCATTTTAAGAAGACTGATCCAAAGTTGGGAGTAGGAAATGTACAAGATGAGTCTGGGACATTTTGCCACAACAGACAGCAAAGAAACTACCAAAGACTCAAAAAAAGGTGGGAGGTGTGGGGGTGCTAACCAAAAGAGCTTAGAAAACAAATTCAAAAAGAACTATCTACTAGTAAAAACGGAAAAATTTAAGCATCAATAAAGATGCTTACTGAAGTAATTAAAGACATCAAACATTCAAATTTATGACTTCATCATGATTTTTAAATGATTTAAATTTATTACTTCATGATTTTACTTTGTCACCATTGGGGGAAATATTTATGGATGAAACTATATTATACCTAGCTTTGGCCTCCAGATAATATGGCAGAGAAGTCAATGAGGATAGAAGCAAAATAATATTGGCACGAATTGTAATTGTTGAAACTGGGTGATGGTACATGGATATACACTATGATATTTTATCTACTTTTATATATGTCCTAAATTTTCCAAAATAAAAGTTAAAATTTTTAAAAGTCTGCGTTTAACCTTAAAAGTATTTTCAAAAATTTTCTGAAGAAAAATCTTTAATAAAGAATGTTGAAAACAATAAACAAATAAAGGCAACAATGATAAGGATCCTGGTTACAATAATGTTAAACATAAACCAGAGCTAAATACTTAATCAGAAATGCAATATACTGATTATTCTGATTATTCAAAACACTGACATAGCAGATAGAGATTAAGCTATGCAGAGATACTAAGCAGAATTAAAAATAATCAAAACTATATTTAAAAATATTCCTTCTAAAATTCAGAACTTGTGAGTCATTTTGTTACCAAATGGCTTAATGGTGCACTAAATTAAAACTCAACATTATAGGGGTGTCTGGGTGGCTCAGTGCCTTTGGCTCAGGTCATGATCTCGGGGTCCTGGGATCAAGCCCCGCATCGGGCTCTCTGCTCAGCAGGGAGCCTGCTTCCCCCTCTCTCTTTGCCTGCCTCTCTGCCTACTTGTGATCTCGATCTCTCTCTCTGTCAAATAAATAAATAAAATCTTTAAAAATTAAAACTCAACATTATATTACACAATGAGTCTTAAAAAAATTACAAAGGATATCAAGCCTGTCTTTAGTTGTAGCCGCCCACTACTTCCAATGTTTTCTATCCTTCAAAGATAGGATCATCTTCCACTTTCCCATATAAAAATCATTCTTGAGGTAGGAATATGATCACATGCACACCAAATCATAAATGATACTAATGATTTACCACTAGACTCCTAAATGTAGTCTTATTCTTAGGTAACTAACCAAACAGAATTCTCCAACATGTAGATATAAACAAGCAGCCAATTACCAATTAATCCCAAGAACTTAGAATAGTGCTTATCAGTTAAGACGTAAGACCAGAAGATTCATCTGACAAAGAAATTAGTGAAAAAAAAGAAAAAAATTTATCGTACTATAAGTTTACCTTACATGATATATATTTTAATAATTAATGTTATTAAACCAATATAACATTGTTTAAAAAGAAATAGTTTTAATAAGACTATATTACAAAGGACTTTTGGGAAAAATGGTGAAGTAGGGGTAACACATCAGTGTAAATAACCCAGAAAACTAGCAAAACAAACTCTACAACTAAATGTAGAGAAGAAGCCACAAAGAGGGTAGAAAGGCCGAATATGCTGAAGGGACCTAAATGGACCTTTGTCCATAGGAGGAAGAAAGTCACAAACACAAAGAGGGGAGAGAAATAAATATCACACTGGGGAGCCTACATAGGGTAAACAAGTCCGTATAGCATTTGGCTTTGAACACCAGAGGGGCCAGATACCATGAGTTCTTATAACTTAAAGCCTGGAACTTTAAAAATAAGCAGGCACAGGACACCTGAGTGTCAGTCAGTTAAGTGTCTGCCTTTGGCTCAAGTCATGATTCTGGGGTCCTGGGATTGAGCCCCGCATTGGGCTCCCTGCTCAGCACAGAATCTGCTTCTCCCTCTCTCTCTGCCCCTTCCCTATGCTTATGTTCTCTCTTGTTCTCAAATTAATAAATAAAATCTTTAAAAAAAAAAAATAAGCAGGCTCAGTTCTGAGAGAACTGAGAGGGCAGAGAAAGCTGAGTTCCCACCCTTAAAGAGCCTAACAAACAGCCCTCAGAGATACAACATACAGGTAGCAGTTTGGAAAACACCTGAGGCATATGAGAGAGAGAGATATTTACTTATCTCAGAGGAGTAAAGAATGGGTTCAACTTAAGTAATCATCAACTTAATATTGACTGCTATATGCAAAAGATGTTAAATACAAACTTATTGGTAAGCACAAATCAAAAACCAGTAAGAGATATGCAAAAAATAAAGAGAAAGGAATCAAAGTATATCACTACAGAACGCTAACTTATGGTGAGAGAAGAGAACAACATAAGAAAAGAACAGAGAGATCTACAAAAAAAAAAAACACAAAATAAATGACAAAATGGCAATAAATATATACCTATCAATAATTACTTGGAATGTAAAAATGACCAAATACTCCAATCAAAAGCTATAGAGGGATAGAATGGATTTAAAAAACCAACACCTAGGGGTGCCTGAGTGGCTCAGTCATTAAGCATCTGCCTTCAGCTCAAGTCACGATCCCAGGGCTCAAGTCATGATCCCTGTTTCTCCCTCTCCAACTCCCCATACTTGTGTTCCCTCTCTAACTGTGTCTCTCTCTGTTAAATAAATAAATAAAATCTTTAAAAAAAAAAACACAGATCTATTTGCTGCCTACAAAAGACTCATTTCAGACCTAAAGGCACATGCAGATTGAAAACTGAAGAGATGGAGAAGCATTTATCATTCAAAGAATATTAAAAACAAAGGGACAAAGAAGGACAGTATATAATCATTATGGAAACAATCCAACAAAAAGACATAACAATTGTAAATATTTATGCACCAGCATCAGAGCACCCAAATACACGAACAGTTTCTAACAAACATAAAAGAAATAATCAATAGTATACAATAATAGTAGGGAACTTAACACTTCACATATATCAATAAATCATCTAAAGAGAAAATCAACAAAGACACACTGGCTTTTTTTTTTAAGATTTGATTGATTGATTGATTGATTGAAGAAGAGAGTGAGCACAAGCAGGGGGAGGGCCATAGGCAGAGGGAGAGACTGACTCTCAAGCACACTCCACACTGAGTGAGGGAGCCTCACATAGGGCTCAATCCTACAACCCTGAGAATATGACCTGAGCTGAAATCAAGTGTCAGACACTTAACCAACTGAACCACCCAGGCACCTCAAAACACTGGCTTTGAATGACACAGTGGACCAGATAGATTTAATAGATATATTCAGAACATTCCATCCTGTCTTAGCAGAATACACATTGCTTTCAAGTACACAGGAACATTATCCAGAATAGATCATTTATTAGCCCACAAAGCAAGTCTCAACAAATTCAAAAAGATCAATATATGGTTAAAGAACATGCTACTAAACAATGAATGAATCAACCAAGATCAAAGAAGAAATCAAAAAATACATGGAGACAAATGAAAATGAAAATGCAATGGTCTGAAATCTTTGAGAGCAACAAAAATGGTTCAAAGCGGGAAGTTTATAGCAACATGGGCCTACAGCAAAAAGCAAGAAAAATCTCAAATAACCTAGACTATTATACGTAAAGGAGCTGGAAAAAGAACAAACAAAACCCAAACCCAACAAAAGAAAGGAAATAATAAAGATTAGAGCAGAAATAAATGGAGATTAAAAAAGCAATAGAACTGATGTAACCAGAAGCTGGTTCTTTGGAAAAAACAAAATTTAAAAACCTCAAGCCAGACTCATTAAGAGAGAGAGAGAGAGAGAGGACTCTAATAAAGAAAATCAGAAACTCAAAAGGAGAAATAACAGCTGACATCATAGAAATACAAAATTATGAAAAATTATATGCCAAAAAAATGAACAACCTAGAAGAAATGGATAAATTCCTAGAAACATATAACCTACCAAAGCTGAAGCAGGAAGAAATATAAAATTTGAACAGATGAATTATCAGCAAAGAAATTGAATCAATAATCAAGAAACTCCTGACAAACAAATGCCCAGGATCAGATGGCTTCGCAGGCAAATTCTACCAAACACTTATAGAAGAATTAATACATATTCTTGAAAACTTTTCCAAAAACTAGTAGAGGAAGGAAAACATCCAAATTCATTCTAGGATGGATTACCAATTCCAAAACAAGATAAAGACACCATAAAAAAAAGAGAACTATAGGCCAATATTTCTGATGATATATGCAAAAATCCTCAACAAAATATTAGCAAACCAAATCCAACAATACCTTAAAAAGCATTCACCACAATCAAGTGGGATTTATTCCTTGGAAACAAAGATGGTTGAATATTTGCAAATTAATCCATGTGATACATCACATCAATAAAAGAATGAATGAAAACCATATGGTCATTTCAATAGATGCAGAAAAAGCATTTGACAAAGTACAAAATCCATTCATAATAAAAACCCTCAACAAAGTAGGTTTAGAGGAAACATACCTCAAAATAATAAAAACCTATTTGTAAAACCCACAGCAAACATCATATTTAATGGTGAAAAGTGAGAGTTTTTCTCCTAAAGTCAGGATCAAGACAAGAATGTCTACTGTCGGGGCACCTGGGTGGCTCAGTGGGTTAAGCCTCTGCCTTCAGCTCAGGTCGTGATCTCAGGGTCCTGGGATCGAGCCCCACATTGGGCTCTCTGCCCGACGGGGAGCCTGCTTCCCCCTCTCTCTCTGCCTGCCTCTCTGCCTACTTGTGATCTCTCTCTCTGTCAAACAAACAAACAAACAAACAAATAAATAAAAGAATGTCTACTGTCACCACTTTTATTCATTTTAGTACTAGAAGTTCTATCCACAGAAGTCAGACAACAAAAAGAAATAAAAGGCATTCAGATTGGCGAGAAAGAAGTAAAACTCACTATTTACAGAGGACATAATATTATATATAGACAGTCTTAAAGACTCCACCAAAAAACTATTAGAACTGATAAATGAATTCAGTAAAGTCACAGGATACAAAATCAATGTACAGAAATCTGTTGCATTCATATACACTAATAATGAAGTTGCAGAAAAAGAAATTAAGAAAACAATCCCATTTACAATTGCACCAAAACCAATAAAATACCTAGGAATAAACTTAACCAAAGAGGTGAAAGACCTGTACTCTGAAAACTATAAAACACTGATAAAAGAAATTCAAGATGATGCAAAGTAATAGGAGGACATTCCACACTCATGGATTGGAAGAAAAAAATGTTGTTAAAATGTCTATACTACCCAAAGCAATGTACAGATTTAATGCAATCCTTATCAAATGCCAACAGCATTTTTTACAGAACTAGAAAAAAATAATCCTTAAATTTGTATGGAATCACAAAAGACCTGTAATAGCCAAAGCAGTCTTTTTTTTTTTTTTTTTTTTTTAGCCAAAGCAGTCTTGAAAAAGAAAAACAAAAGTGGAGGTATCACAATTCCAGACTTCAAGTTATATTACAAAGCTGTAGTAATCGAAACAGTATGGTTCTGGCATAAAAACAGACACATAGACCACTAGAAGATAGAAAGCCCAGAAACAAACCCACAATTATATAGTCAATTAATCTTCTACAAAGGAGGCAATAGTATGCAATGGGAAAAAGACAGTCTCCTAATCAAATGGTGTTGGGAAAACTGTACCACTATATGCAAAAGAATGAAACTGGACCACTCACTTATACCATACACAAAAATAAACTCAAAATGGATTAAAGACCTCAATGTGACACCTGGGGACACCCAGGTGACTCAGTTGGTTGAGCATCCAACTCCTGATTTCAGTTCGGTCATAATCTCAGGGTCATGAGATCAAGCCCTGCATCAGGCTCCATGCTCAGCCAAGAGTCTGCTTGCGATTCTCTCCCTCTCCCTCTGCCCCTTCCCCACTCACTCACACACACTGTCTCTTCCTCCCTCTCCCTCCCAATAATAAATATTTTTAATGTGAGACCTGAAACATAAAAGTCCCCAGAAGAGAGCACAGGCAGTGATTTCTTAACATCAGCTGTAAAACAGCTTTCTATATATATCTCGTGAGGCAAGGAAACAAAAGCAAAAATAAACTATTTGGACTACACCAAAATAAAAAGCTTCTGTACAACAAAGGAAACATAAAACAAAATGAAAAGACCACGTATGGAATGTGAGAAGACATGTGCAAATGATATATCTGATAAAGGGTTCATATCTAAAACATATAAAGAACTTATATACAACTCAACACCCCCCAAAAAAAATCCAATTTAAAAAATGGGCAGGACACATGAACAGACATTTCTCCAAAGAAGATATACAGATGGACAACAAACACATGAAAAAATGCCCAACATCATCAGGGAAATGCAAATCAAAATTATAATAAGATATCCCCACACACCCAACAGGATGGCTAAAATCAAAAACACAAAAAACCACAAAGGTTGGTGAGGGTGTGGAAAAGAAGAAACCCTTGAGCACTGCTGGTAGGAATGCAAACAAGTGCAGCCACTGTGGAAAACACTACGAAGGCTGCTCAAAAAATTAAAAGTAGAACTATATGACCCAGTAATCACATAATTACATTACTAAATATTTATCCAAAGAGTATGAAAACTCTAATTCAAAAGGATATATGCTATTTATTGTAGCATTATTTACAATAGCCAAATTATGGAAGTAGCCCAAGTGTTCATCATAGATGAATGGATAAATACATGGTGTATACACACACACACACACACACACACACACACACACACACACACAGGACTATTACTCAGCCATAAAAAAATAATAAAATCAAGCCATTTGCGGGGCGCCTGGGTGGCTCAGTCGTTAAGCGTCTGCCTTCGGCCCAGGTCATGATCCCAGGGTCCTGGGATCGAGCCCCGCATTGGGCTCCTTGCTCGGCAGGAAGCCTGCTTCTCCCGATTCCATTCCCTCTGCTTGTGTTCCCTCTCTCGCTGTGTTTCTCTCTGTCCAATTAAAAAAAAAAAAAAAAAAATCAAGCCATTTGCAACAACATGGATAGATCTAAAGCGTATAATGCTAATCAAAATAAGCCAGTCAGAGAAAGACAAATACCATATGATTTCACTCAGATGAGGAACTTAAGAAATAAAACAAAGGAACAAAAGGGGGGAAAAGGGACAAACTAAGAAATAGACTTTTTTTTTTTTTAAAGATTTTATTTATTTGACAGACAGCAAGAAAGGGAACACAAGAAGGGAGAGTGCGAGAGGGAGGCTCCCCGCTGAGCAGGGAGCCCAATATGGGGCTGGATCCCAGGGTCTCGGGATCATGGCCTGAGCTGAAGGCAGACACTTAATGACTGAGCCACCCAGGTGCCCACAAGAAATAGACTCTTAACTATAGAGAACAAACTAATGGTTACCAAAGGGAGAGGTGGGGGGGTAGTAGATTAAATAGATGATGGAGATTAAGGAATGAGCTTGTCGCAATAAGCACAGAGTGATATACACAATTGTTGGATTACTGTTTTATACACCTGAAACTAATATAACACTGTGCATTAACTACACTGGAATTATAAGAAAAAATAAAATAAGTATGCTTATCTTGAGGGAAGTGTTGTATCGCTATATTGTGCACCTGAAACTAAACAACATTGTACGTTAACCACACTAGAATTAAAATTTATTGATTGATTGATTGGGGGGGAGATGTTGGGGAGGGGCAGAAGGAGAGAGAGAGAGAGAGAGTCCCAAGCAGCTTCCACACCCAGTGTAGAGCCCATAGGACTCAACCTCACAACCCTGAGATAATGACCTGAGCCAAAATCAAGAGTCAGACACTTAAGTCACTGAGCCACCCAGGTGCTCCTAAATTTCAATTTAATTTTTAAAGTATACATTATAATTACTTTTTATATAATAAAAGTAAGAAAAAGATTTGATGCGATAATTTTGATTTTTAAAAGGTACACTTCTTCAAGCCCCTAAGTGAAATCTAAATTAAAATACTTAATATTTTCTGGGGTGCCTGGTGGCTTAGTCAGGCAAGCACCCAACTCTTGTTTTTAGCTCAAGTCGTGATCTTGGGATTATAAGATCAAGCCCCATGTCTGGCTCCACAGAGCCTACTTAGGATTCTCTCTCTCTC
Organism: Procyon lotor; assembly: GCA_028646535.1. Classification (NCBI taxonomy): domain Eukaryota; kingdom Metazoa; phylum Chordata; class Mammalia; order Carnivora; family Procyonidae; genus Procyon; species Procyon lotor. Next base: position 68,806,593 of record CM053608.1, on the reverse strand, counting down.
TTTCCCTCTGGTTCTCCCCCCTCCCTCCCTCTCTAAAAATAAAAAAGAGAGAGAAAGAGAGAACTTGGATGACCCTAGGTATAAAGACGGCTTTTAAGATGCAACACAAAAGGCACAATCCATAAAGGAAATAATGATAATCTGGACTTCATTACAATTAAGAATTTCTGGTCTGTTACAGATAATGTCAAGACGAGAAGACAAACCTTTCAGTAGGAGAAAATATTTGCAAAAGATATGTATGATAAGGACTATTATCCAAAATAGACAAAGAACTCTTAAATCTCAACAATAAGAAAACAAACAACTCAATTTAAAAATGGGCCAAAGACCTTAACAGAGAGCTCACCAAAAAGATACACCAATGGCAAATATGCATATGAAAAGCTGTTCAACATCATAAGTCATCAGGGAAATGCAAAATGAAACAATAATGAGATGCCACTACACACCTATTAGAATGCCCAAAATCTGGAACACGGACAACACCAAATGCTGACAAGGATGTGGAACAGGAATTCTCACTTACTGCTAATAGGAATGCAAAATGTTATAGCCATTTTAGAAGATAGTTCAATGATTTCTTCTAAAACTAAACATACTCTTAAAATATGATCCAGCAAAATGCTCCTTAATATTTATCCAAAAAAGCTGAAAACTCATGTCCACACTAAAATCTGCACATGGATGTTTACAGCAATTTTATTTGTAATTGCCAAAATTTGGAAGCTACCAAATTGTCCTTCAGTAGGTAAGTGGAAAAATAAACTGGTACACCTCACCAATCAAAAATTCAGTACTAAAATGAAATGAGCTATTGAGCCATGAAAAGACATGGAGGAAACTTAAATGCATATTGCTAAGTGAAAAAAGCCAATGTGAAAAGTCTATATATTGTATGATTCCAGCTATATGACATTCTGGAAGAGACAAAAATAGGAAAACAACAAAAGATTTGCAGTTACCAGATGTCAAGGAGAGGAAGGGATGAATATGCAGAGCAGGGAGAATTTTTAGGGCAGTGAAGTTATTCATGATACCAGCATGGTGGATACATGCCATTATATATTTGCCTAAACCTATAGAATATATAAAACCCAGAAGGAAACCTAACATAAAATATATGGACTTTGGGTAATAATGATATGTCAGAGGAAGTTTATCAACTGTAACAAACATATCATTCTGGTGGGGGATAGTAATAGCAGGGAAGGCTATACATGTGTGGGGGCAAGAGGGTATACAGGAAATCTCTGTACCTTCCTCTCAATTTTGCTATGAACACAAAACTGCTTTTTGAAAGTTAAGTCTTTAAAAAATGTAGGATCACCTTTCACCTTAAGCAAACACACTTTACAAATACAGCAATTAATGGCTTGAACTTTGGAGTCAACAAAGTCAACTGGAATCCTGATTCTGATGTTGTGTGATTTGCACAACTGACTTAGCTCTCTAAAGCCTCAGTTTTCACAACTGGAACACTGAGCTAACAATGGCTATGCCTGAGGGCTGATGAGAGGATTAAATGAGATAATAAGCATTCAACATCTGGAATGCACCAGGCACAAGTCCTCAACAGATGTGGCCTGTGATGCAATACCTCCATACCCCCATCTAGGGAAAATAAGAGGCTCTTTTCAACTTTGTACACATAGAAGTATTAAACAGGCTGTGGCATATTATCTCAAACTACTTTTTTCTTTTTTAAAGATTTTATTTATTTGATAGAGAGAAACACAGCAAGAGAGGGAACACAAGCAGAGGGAATGGTAGCGGGAGAAGCAGGCTTCCTGCCGAGCAGGGAGCGCGATGCGGGGCTCGATCCCAGGACTCTGGGATCTTGACCTGAGCCAAAGGCAGAGGCTTAACAACTGAGCCACCCAGGCACCCCTATCTCAAAGTATTTTAACAAATTTTTTTCATTTTGTTATCCTGATGAAAGAAAAGCCCTGGTTAAAAAAAAAAAAAAAGCCTGTATATTCGAATGGTCTGAGTCCCACAGCATTAGTGTTTAAAGTTATGTTTTAATAACTTTAGTAAAGTTACTTTTAGTAAACTTTTTTAGTTTAGTAACTAAAGTTACTTTAGTAAACTTTTAGTAAAGTAAATGTTAAAGACATTTCGGGCCCTAGAGGAGTGCTGAATTCATGAATAAATTCATTACTGAAAGAACATATAATTGATTTCCTTGGGTTTTGTTTTTTGCTGTTCTGGGAATAAAATTTTATATATATATTGCTTTACAATTTCTGTTTTATACTTTTCTGAAGACATGGATGAACATGCTCTTTTACCAAGTGTTTAATGGTATGGGAAACCTGTCAATCTCAATTGGAGAGAATATTTAGAGTAATGGGAATCTTAGGGTTTAAAACCTTTTGAAGTGTTAAATGGGTTTTTGCTTCAGAGGAAGGAAAATAAACACTTGTCAACTTGGGTCACATCAAGCATTTCAGGAATAGTATCCTTAGAACACTGGTAAGAAAAAGAGCAAAAGCCAAAACAGAATAATTCTTATCAAAACTATCTCCCTATAATAAGAAATAAATATAAGTTAGGGTCTAAAGTAAATTAGAGGCATGCATAAGATGCATGATATGCAACTCTAGTTCTCAACACTGTTTCTTTGCCTTTTAAAATAAGTCCCATGATTGGAAGCACTGGCCCATTTGATTTTTAAATATTGTGCTCAGAAAGAAGGTCCTGCTATAGAGGTATCAAAATATGAAAGCTAAACATGCATAGATTAAAGGTAGATGAGAAATTTGAGATTTAAGTAGGGTGGGTGACTTGACCAAGTTTATGGAGCTTGAGCCAGAAAAGGAGGGAAGTCAGAAGAGGAAATGAAACAGGTCCAAGAATCCCAATTTTTCTCCCAGGCTCCAGAAGAATCCTAATACAACACAAGCAGCTCCGCTTATTAGATGTAACCTCAGGAGTAATATGATTTCAGAGATAAGAATTTTTATTTGTTTGAAAAAAGGTCTCCTGCTTGATAGCGCCTAAAATTTCTTCAATAGGAAACAGAGACTTTAATTAACAAAGACAAGATTAAAGGGCCAGAGTGAACACATTAGAGTGAGTGTTTTCACATGCAAATGAAGCACGAACTCCTTTGATAGAAATAAAAGACTAGAAATCAGGAAAAAGCCCTGTACTTGAAAGCTACGATAGAGTTCTCTGAAGAAGCAAAGGTTCTTAAAAGGTGACAATACAGAGGGCTCATATCTGTGACTTCTCAATTTTGCCCTGCACTAAAATCTATATAGAATACTAACTAAACTTGAGAGTGAAACCTTCACTCAGATCCTACATATGCATATATGACCGTGGCATGTCACCTAAACTTTCTAAGCCTTGGTCTTGTCATCTTTAACATAAAAAGGATATTACTATTTCATATAGTTGTGTGAAGATTAAAAGAGCTAATGTATGGGAAGCATCTGGCACAATGCCTGACATATAATAATCGATGAATACATGTTGGATATTAGTACCACCTCACATACCTCTTGAATACATAGACTTCTTAGGAGTAAATATGTTGAAAATCTCATTCATCAATGTTCAGTAAAGAATGTAAGTTTCAGCAATGTTATTGTAGTCATTTAAAATTAGGTCATAATCTATTTTGATTTCTGTAAAAATATATTCCTCAAAGTAAAACTTCATTATACTTCTTGAAAACCTGCTTCAGATAACTATGTGAGGTAATAAAGATGTTAATTAACTTGTTTGTGCTCATCACTTCACAATGTATACATATATTAAATTACCACATTGTATATCTTTTAAAAATCATGTTGTAAACCTAAATAAACACAATTGTCATTCTTCAATAAAGTTAAAAAAATACTTAATAGAAGTTTGAATCATTGAATTAAAAAAAATCTGTTTCAAATTGTTAAATCTAATTTTTCCTATCTTTATACTCCACCTAAATGCACTTCTGTTTAACTGTTATAATTACAAAATAAAAAGCAGTCAGAATATAAATGAATGCCTTTACTGTGTATTTTGGCTTGAGATTAATTCAATGTAAGTCCCTACCAATAACCTTTATGCAGTTCTGTCTGCCAGCCAAATATATCCATATCTGATATGACATTGGTTTATAAAAAGATTCTTGTTTTTAAAAGCATTGTATCACCTAATACCCATGAACGGTAGGGAGGAAGAAAGGTAGAGGGACAAGCAGACTCTCAGCTGAGCTTGATCCCAGGCCCAAAAACCATGACCTGAGGAGAAACTGGACGTGCTTAAATGACTGAGCAACCCAGGCACCCCTATAAAAAGATTCTTGAGCGGCAAATTTCCTACGGAGAGAGGACACAATATTTTTCACAATTTAAATTTTTAAATACTTTTTAGTAAAAACAGTTATAGAAATATTTTGAGGTATCTGGATCAGCAATATTATATTCTGGGAACTTGTTAGAAAAGTGAATTTTCAGGCCCCATCCAGAGCTAATGAATTAGGAGTTTAGGGGACAAGGATAAACAATTGTGTTTCACAAAGCCCTCCAGGTGATTCTGATGCACACCGAAGTTTGAAAATCACTGGTCTAAAACTCTAGTCAATAGAGTGTAGCTTCCTAATTAGTGAGGGGCTGAAACTTCCTAATCACTGAGGAGCTGCCCATATGAATGACAGAGAACCTAGAATTCTTGGCTTATTCCATGTAATTACAGGGAGAAGTCCTGTACTCATGTACTCATAACTAATTACCAATAGCCCATAAAGTGGGGAGGGGAAGGATGTGGCAAAACTTCAATTCTTATAGTCTCAAATCACAATTAGACAGCCAAAGGACCTGATTTTTACTCTCTACAGAGAATGCCTAACCAGCATGAATACAGCTACAATCAGAGTAAGGAACACCTTTGCACCATGCCCCTGCCATGCAACTGAACAATGTTCATCAGTGTGTGGTAACAACAGGGGCTTTCAGGGGAGACTTAACTTGGAAGATCCTTCTGATATTTCAACTCCCTTTTAAGAGAAAAATTAAAATGACCTTAAAGCTTAATCCATTTTAATGGACTGAGATTCTGGGTTTCCTAAACTATTAGGTTGGAAACTGGGTTTTCAGTTATTTCAAAGGAATAACAGTTTGAAAACACAACAGGCACTGTGTGGAGACAATAAATACCAAAGCAGTCATTATTCATTCATTCCTTGTCCTGTGCCAGAAATGTGTGTACATTCACTAACTCAAACTTCTATATAATATAGAGCTTAAATTTTTTTTAAGTATTATTTACCCAACAGGCCCTATAGCTATAATGCTTAAGGCCTCAGTTTACTTACCAAAAAACTTTTTTTCTAACTTTCATACCCAAAACTTTGTTTTCCAAGCCTCTTTACACACACGCAGATTTTATACCAATTTTTAAAAGCAAACAATTCTGATATAAAGCTAGGCTGTAATCATTATAATCAGGCATTGTATCACTTAATATCCACTCTGTCCTTGAAAATACCATAATAACTATAGAATAATTTTTTTAAGGTCTCAGATCCATTTCTTTTTTTTTTAATACTGAAGTATACAATGTTAACATTGGTTTTAGGTGTACAACATAGTGATTGGATGTGTTTAAACATTGTGCTGTGCTCATCACAAGTGTACCTACCATCTGTCGGCATACAGTGCTGTTACAATGCCATTAACTATATTCCCTATGCTGTGCCTTTTATATCTGTGACATTCATTCAATAACTGGAAGCCTGTATCTCCCACTCCCCTTTATCCATTTTGCCCATCCCCCTACCCTCCTCCCCTTTGGCAACCATCAGTTTATCCTCTATTTATGGGTCTGTTTCTGCTTTTTGTTTGTTTGTTTTGTTTTTTAGATTCTACAAATAAGTGAAATCACATTGTATTTGTCTTTCTCTGACTTATGTCATTTAGCGTACGTATTACCCTCTAAGTCGATTCACATTGAGTTAGAACATTTAATTTTAATAATAATTTCTTGCTAAATAAATTGATAGGTGCAGCAAGTTAAAGGTCAAAACATCTCCTAAAAATGATATCTTTGCTTTTGAATAGTTAATCCAAAGTCCATCTCCCTTATACTGGAAATAAAACACTTGGGCCAGTTCTCTATTCCTAATTTGTGACTGTGAAGCTATGTCATTTACATTAAGACAAGATTATTAGTCTTCAGTTCTCTGTAGTGTGGTAGATAAGTGGTAGAGTAGAGCAATGACAGTGGAGAAATGGGATTGCTGTATCAAATGTACCAAATCAAATTAAAAATAGTTCTATTTTTAATTTTTTGAGGAAATTTCATAATAGCTGTACCATTTTACAGTCCCACCAACAGAGTATTCTAATTTTAACATGCAGTTATGTTTATAAGGTTAATAAGTATTGGGTTTAATGTACGTGACTATAGTTTTTTTTAAAGTGCAGTTATGTTAAGCATGACTTGTCTCCATTATCATTTAACAATCTATATATATTTAGCTTTATTAATTTTGCCTTATATCATCTGATTTGTATATGCTTTTTCCCTGAATTCTGCCCAATTTCCTCAAATATCCACAAATATCTAATCTCCTGTGAGGGAAGAAAAAACGAGGTAATTTCTTTTTTCCTGAAAATTCTATCTTTTCTAACCATGAAATGTATCTCTGGTTTCTCTAGCAAAATACATTAAATTCTTTCTCAGGGCTTTGAATATCAAAGACATTATTTTCTTTTCATGAAATAACGTCTTGAATAATCTATTTTCTTTCAAATTTGCAACAAATTATTTCTCTCCTGGGACTGACTCTGTTATTTTTAAACTAACCATACTATTCAAACATTGTGTACTATGGTAAATCCAATGTCTTTGAACTAAACTCTATTTTTCATTTTATATACTGGCAAGTGACTTATTTCTATAAGTTCATTGAAACAAGGATAGATGTTCATTTCAATATGCAATAATGGATTTCTCAAGTCTTTGTTTTACACAAAGAACTTAAATTTCCTCTGAAAACTAAGGCCAGAAATAATTACTTTTTCCTTAAGAAAAATAAACTTTTTTTTACCCTCAGAGAGTAGAGATGTACTTGAGAATACTTTTTCTGTACTAATTTGTAACTTCTAAGATGAAGATATACTTATTAGACTCTGAAGTCTGTATCAGATGGGCAGGTAAAAGAAGTAAATAAAGCTAACTGTCAAAAGTCCCCATGGACACAGCATATCGTTGCCCAATATCTTGTTTCTACCTATATCAAATTTAAGGTACCAGAAGTTAAACATCTTTAACCAGTAAGAAAGCAAAAAATAAACCTGGAAATAATGAGAAAGGAGAAAAAGAACTATTTCCAGTGTCTGGGGTATTTATAAGATAAGGTAGGATATTATCTTCATTTCTGGAAAGCCTGAATGCAATTACTTTTTCTAAAAAAACAAAACAAAACAAAAAAACCTTCAGATAGTATTGAATACTTATCTTTCCTTTTTCTATATGTGCTGCCGAAGTGAGCATATCTTTCCTTTTTCTAGTCATTCACTCATCCCTTAACACTTTGTCAACCAGTTCCCAGTGAATCAATTCTTTGAAGGTCACTAATAACTTTCTAGATATTATATTAAATAGATAATCTATACTCTCAAATTTTTTTACCTGTATCACTTGGCATTATTAATCACCTTTCCCTTTTTGAGAGTTGTTATGAACATCCTGTGGTTCATAATATTGTGCTATCTTAATATTCTTCCTATCTCTTTGAGCCTTCTTTTCTCCTTCCTTTGATCTCTTCATTTACTTATATATTTTCCACAGGTAATTAACTACAAAGTATTACAACAAAGTACAATGTAATTCAGTATCTACCAGCCTCTTTTTTAACAAGCCAAGGACTTTAAGATGCTTTACCAGATGTCATGAATGTCTCTCCTTCTCTTTTGTTATAATTGTCTAGAGCATTTTTTTTGTTTCAATTTTTGTTTAACCCCACACACAAACAAGAAATTATTTTCAATAATTAATTTTTTGACATGTTATTAATTTCTGTGATTATTGTTGTTTCTTCCATGCCATTCTTTCCTTTTGGACTCAGTAATATCACAAAGGCATATTCTATGATAACATTTTAGTTAAGAGTCTATAGGTAGTAAACTCCTTTAAGTTTTTCTGTCTGAAAATATCTCTTTTCCTTCATTCTTGAGGAACAGTTTAACACACACTTCTAGGTTAATTTATTTTTTTTCCCCTTAGCATTTGGAATACATTGGTCCATTAGCTTCTGACAATTTTAGTTTTTTAGATGTTCAGAGTGGTCATCACAAGCTGGGTCCTGTCAGACACTCCAAAGCATACAGGCAGGCAGCCCAGCAGAAATCAAACAAAACGTGGAAATAGTACATCTGAGGACACCAAGTATGGGCAGGACCAGAAGTCATAAGCATGTTTCATGAGGGGTATCCCAGAACCCCATTCCACATACCAAGGTTGCACTAGAATACCACTGTCAGCTCACACCAATGGTTACATTGGGGGTTCTTATAAGAACAGTTAAAAAGAGGAAGAAAAACCCTCAACCCTTATGTATATAGATTTATGGACAGACAGGCTCAATAAAGTCAGTCCCAGACAGAAATGGAAAACAACTTCATGATAGCATTACTCAGTGTGTCCTTGAATGACAACGGAGAGCTAAATTTTTTCAAAGGCTGAAGCTTTGAGCTTTTACCTAATGATCCACTTTGTGTGGACCTCAATAAATTACTTAAGGCTAAAAACTATATAAGTCAGGGAGCCTGGGTGGCTCAATGGGTTAAAGCCTCTGCCTTCGGTTCGGGTCATGATCTGAGGGTCCTGGGATTGAGCCCCGCATGGGGCTCTCTCTGTAACAATCCTAAAATTTGTATGGAACCAGAGAAGACCCTGAATAGCCAGAAGTGTATTAAAAAAGAAAACCAAACCTAGTGACATCACAGTCCCAGACTTCAAGCTATATTACAAAGCTGCAATCATCAAGACAGTATGGTACTAAACATAGATCAATGGAACAGAATAGAGGACCCAGAAATGGACCCTCAACTCTATGGTCAACTCATCTTCGACAAAGCAGGAAAGAATATCCAATGGAAAAATACAGTCTCTTCAACAAATGGTGTTGGGAAAATTGGACAGTCACATGTAGAAGCATGACACACATCTTATATACATATAAAACCTTGAGAGATATAGATTGGCCATTTTCCACATATTGTTTCTAGTAGAGAAGCAGAAAATGACAATGTATAGAGAAAAGGGAGAGAAAATGAGAGAGAAAGAGATGAAATCATGTATCCAGAGAGAAACAGAGAGGAGATGGAGGAAGAGTTTAGGTACAATTCCAATCTCTGTTTCTAGAATATTCCTTAGAATATTGGAATATCCTGGTTTCATTCCTGCCCTGGAGTTCTATAAAATATTCCTGTATCCTTGATATAAAATCTCCCCCACTTTTTTTTTCCAGAAGTAGCTTGGCTGAGTTTTATGTTATCTTAAAATTGAAAATATTGACTGATAATAGTGGATAAGAGGAGAAGAATTCAGTGTTAACTTATATAGGTTTTTTTTTTTTTAAAGGAACAACTATTTCTTTTCTTTTTTTTTTTTTTAGATTTTATTTATTTATTTAACAGAGAGAGAGAGAGAGAGAGAGAGAGAGCACAAGCAGGCAGAGAGGCAGACAGAGAGAGAGGAGGAAGCAGGCTCCCTGCTGAGCATAGAGCCCGATGCAGGGCTGGATCTCAGGACTCCAAGATCACGACCCAAGCCGAAGGCAGAGGCTTTAATCCACTGAGCCACCCAGGTGCCCCAGTGCTCTGTAGTTTTTAGAGTACATATTCCTTACCCCTTTGGTTAGGTTTATTCCTAGGTTTTTTATGGTTTGGGGTACAATTGTAAATGGGATCAACTCCTTAATTTCTCTTTCCTCTATCTCATTGTTAGTGTATAGAAATGCAGCTGCTATCTGTGTCTTGATTTTATATCTTGCCACGCTGCTGAATTCCTATATGAGTTCTAGCAATTTTGGGGTGGAGTCTCTTGGGTTTTCTACATAAACTATCATGTCATCTGCAAAGAATGAGAGTTTGGCTACTTCTTTGCCAATTTGAATGTCCTTTATTTCTTTTTGTTTTCTGATTGCTGAGGCTAGGACTTCTAGTACTAAGTTGAACAGTGGTGAGAGTAGGCATCCCTGTCATGTTCCTGACCTTACAGAAAAGGCTCTCAGTTTTTCCCCACTGAGAATGATATTCACTGCGGTCTTTTTGTAGATGGCTTTTATGATATTGAGGTATGTTCCCTTCATCCCTACACTGTGGAGATTTTTAATCAAGAAAGGATGCCATATTTTGTTAAGTGCTTTTTCTGCATCAGTTGAGAGGATCATATGGTTCTTGTCCTTTCTTTCATTAATGTGATGTATCATGTTGATTTATTTGTGAATGGTGAACCACACTTGCAGCCCATTTTCTTACACTATACACAAAGATAAACTCAGAATGGATGAAAGACCTAAATGTGAGACAGGAATCCATCAAAATCCTAAAGGAGAACATAGGCTGCAACCTCTTTCACCTTGATCACAGCAACTTCTTGCTAGACATGTCTCCAAAGGCAAGGGAAACAAAGGCAAAAATGAACTATTGGGACTTCATCAAGATAAAAAGCTTTTGCACAGCAAAGGAAACAGTCAAAAAAAAAACCAAAAGACAACTGACAGAATGGGAGAAGATATTTGCAAATAACATATCAGATAAAGTGTTAGTATCCAAGATCTATAAAGAACTCATCAAACTCAACACCCAAAAAATAAATAATCCATTTAAGGAATAGGCAGAGGACATGAACAGACATTTCTCCAAAGAAGACATACAAATGGCCAACAGACATGAAATAATTCTCCATAGCCCTGGGCATCAGGGAAATACAAATCAAAACCATGATTAGATACGATCTCACACCAGTCAGAATGGCTAAAATTAACAAGACAGAAGACAACAAATGGTGAAGATATGGAGAAAGGGTAACCCTCTTGCCTCTTAATCTTGGTGAGAATGCAAGCTGGTACAGTATGGAAAACAGTAGAGAGGTTCTGCAAAATAATATGGAGGTTTCTTAAGAAGTTAAAAAGAGAGCTACGCTATGACCCAGCAATTGTACTACCAGGTATTTACTCCAAAGATACAAATGTAGTGATCCAAAAGGGCACCTGAACCCCAATGTTCATAGCAATTATGTCCACAATAGCCAAACTGTGGAAAGAGTCAAGATGTCCGTTGACAGATAAATGGTATATACACACAATGAAATATTACTCAGCCATCAGAAAGGATGACTACTTACCATTTACACTGACATGGGCAGAACTGGAGGGTATTATGCTGAGCAAAATAAGTCAATCAGAGAAAGACAATTATATGCTTTCATTCTTATGTGGAATCTAAGAAACAGGGCAAAAGACTGTAGAGGAAGGAAGGGAAAATTGTATGGGAAGTCATGAGAGAAGAAGAAAAACCATGAGAGACTCTAACTATACTGGAAGTGAGGTGGTAGGGGAATGAGGTAATTGGGTGATGGCCATTAAGGAGGGCATAGGATGTGACGAGCACTGGGTATTTTGTGAAACTAATAAATTACTGAACACTACATCAGAAATAAATTATGTACTATAAGTTGGCTAATTGAATTTAAAGAAAAAAAAAGAATGCATGCCATGGACCACTCTCTGATAGATTTAATTTTTTTTAATTTGGTGTAAATATAAATTCCTATGATAAAAACCAGACCAAACAAACAAAGGCAAAAAACACCTCTAACTGGCCCAGCTTGAATAAGGTGCCTATCCCAGATCCAAACAAATTGTGGAGAGGGTCATCTTATTAAAAATGGTTGCTAGAAGCTTTGCCTTGACCCTGAGGGAGAATCAAGTCATTATAAACTGAACAAATAAATTTACTCCATTATCCTCATTTATTATCCCAGTTATCCTGGCTGAAAACCTTAGTCATCTTTGGCTTATCGTTCTCTCCTATTTACTATATAGTTCTGTCACCAAGAACAATTTCATTTTTCTTTCAAATTACTCTTCCATCTTTATTCCTATTGCTTTTATTATTTGCTGAAATGATTGATATAAAAAAAGTTACTTCACTATAGTAAATTTGCATTTCTTCATCTACTGGTGAAAATAAACATTTTTCATTTTTCCTTCATGATACAGGCTATAGTACTTCTGCTTTATTGGCTTGTGTTATATGAATTACGTGTCTTCCCCTTCTCATTCATATGTTGAAGTACTAACCCCCCCACAATGTGACTGTATTTAGAGACAAAGCCTTTAAAGAAGAAATTAAGGTCAAGCATGGAGCTCAAATCACTAGCACTGGTGCTATTGCAAGAAGAGGAAGAAATCCTAGGGATGCTTGCCAACATAAGAAAGGCCAAGGAAACACACGTGTGAAGGTTGTCTGCAAATTAAGGAGAGAGGCTTCAGGAGACACTAAAACTGTTGACATCTTGATCTTGGACTTTTAGCCTCCAGAACTGTAAGAAAATAAATTTCTGCTAAGTCACCTAATTTGTGGTATGTTGTTACATCAGGCCTAGCTGACAAATTCAGTTTGCCAGTGTTCATTACCCATTTTCTTTTCTTTTCTTCTGGTAAGAGCCCTCTAAACATTAAGGTTATTAGCCTTTTATCCAAAATAAATGGTACAAATATTTCTCCCAGCTTATTTTGCTCCCTCCTACCTTTCTATTTTGTTTTGTTTTATATACTGAAATTTATTTTAGTGTAGTAAAATGTTTCAAACCTTTATAGCTGCTACATTTGAAATTGTGCTTAGAAAGTACTCCTATTTTTCTAGTCCACACAGAATTAGATATATATATAAACTATAGACAGATGGATGATAGAGCGATGTTAGATATGATGGATGGATAGATCATAAATAAGTGATAGATGACAGATAAGAAAGAAAGAAAGAAAGAGAGAAAGAGAGAAAGAGAGAAAAGAAAGGAAAGAAAGGAAAGAGAGAAAGAGAGAAAGAGAGAAAGAGAGAAAGAGAGAAAGAGAGAAAGAGAGAAAGAGAGAAAGAGAGAAAGAGAGAAAGAGAGAAAGAGAGAAAGAGAGAAAGAGAGAAAGAAAGAAAGAAAGAAAGAAAGAAAGAAAGAAAGAAAGAAAGAAAGAGGGGGGAGGGAGAAAGAAAGATATAATAGATGATAGCTGATAGGTAGGTAGATAGGATGGATGATTGATAATAGATTGATTGATAGATAATAGGTACATTGGTAGGTAGGTAGATAAGATATATATGATGGATGGATGGATGGATGAATGGATGAATGGATGGATAAAAGATGATAGCTAGATGGTAAATAGATATTTAAAAAAAAAGAAAGTTCTTCCATTTTCCAGTATATTTATGTTCACCTTTATCTTCTTCCAATTCTTTTTTATCTCTTATCTGAATTTTACTCTCAATGTATGATGTAAGATACAAATCAATTCTTTTTTTCATATAGCTAATCAATTATCCCTGTACCATTTACTCATTTTCCCATTTACTTTAAATGTTTTTATCATATCCTAAATACTTATATGCACTTAAAACCCCTGTTGCTTTGTACTAATGACATTCATTCATTCAGTAATTCATTTTGGAGATGATATTGTTCCACATTTATGAATAGGGATAAAAAATTTTTCACCAAATTCAAGAAACATTATTTTGGGGGTCTCAAACTATAAAAAATCTATGGAGGAAAAGTTTTTAAATCAAAATAACATTACACAATTGGTTTTAGCTAACAATAAACCTCAAAATAGATACAAAATTACTTTAACCCAGACATGAGCCAAATGAAAGCGTGAAGGGGGTACCATCTGATTTAGTTGAATTTTTTTTTAATCTTACTAATCAAAAATAAGAGAAAAATGATAGAGAAGAAATTTCATGAGGATTGTCAGTTGGCTTTTTCAGTCTCCTTTCATGAGAATGGTTCTTTTTTTTTTTTAAGATATTTATTTTATTTATTTGACAGAGAGAGAGAGAGATCACAAGTAGGCAGAGAGGCGGGGGGGGGGGGGGGGGGGGGGGGGGGGGGGGGGGGGGGGGGGGGGGGGGGGGGGGTCTGGCTCCCTGCTGAGCAGAGAGCCTGATGCGGGGCTTGATCTCAGGACCCCAAGATCATGACCTGAGCCAAAGGCAGAGGCTTAACCCACTGAGCCACCCAGGTGCCCCTGGTTCTTTCTTTTTAAATTAGTTATTTTTAAAAAGAGTTTCTTTTTTCTTCCTCATGGAACAGAAGGGGTACTATCTATGCAAAAATATCTTTTACATACTTAGTGGTAAGAAGAAATCCCCCCTAATGGGGATCAATCGGTTGAAGTTTGTACTGTTCTCTCAAGAAAGGGGGACAGATGAGATCCTAGTAGTACTGGACCAACAATGTTCATGTTGAATGTGCTTTGATACCTGTTGAGTCTCTCCTGTCCATATTCAAAGTCAACACCATTCTAGAAATTTTAGAGAAAATTCAACAGCCGAAAATTATGTCAGATCTATCACTACTATTGTCTATCCATTATTTTTTCTTTGCTTCCCATACGGCAAGCACTTAAAACCATACGGCAAACGTGAAATGTATTATCCGTATGACTGTAGAGACAATAAAACCGAAACTCTGGAAATTATAAACTCCCAAGATCAAACTGGCAGAAAGCAGTTCATTCCAACAGAAATCTCGCGCGCGCCACGGCGCTGTGAATCCTCAAAGAGGTATCCAAGAGGTATGGTAAAGTCAAATTAGACAAGGCTGGGGAGGGACAATCGCAGAGCACCTCACAGATACAGAAACGCAATACCACTTGGCCCAGTGAGGCCTCCCGGGAACTTCCTGGGAGGTCTGCTAGTCAGGGGGTCAGACGCGAGCGATGGGCGTGGAAAGGCGGAGCTCTCTCGGAGGCCGCAGAGAAAACTCACTAAGATCTTTGAAAACCATAAGGTAAACACGCTAAAAGCTATAATGACGTGCCCCGCCAACACCACGTAAAGGAGGTACTGCAAAATCCTACTCACAGCTCGCACTCAAAAAATTCTGGGGCTCCCAAGCCCATCCCGGAATCCTTTGCGCCGCGCTCAAGAAAGCCCTGGAACGCTTTGGCTCCTTCGGCCGCCGTAGGCTCTGCGTTGCTATGGAAACACAGCTACCTTCACTATGTCGTTGCGGCAGGCCCCTCAGTCGCGGGTGTTCGTGGAACTGGTTCCCTGGGCTGACCGGGGCCGGGAGAACAATGTGATCTCGGGTGGTGAGTCGCTGCCCGGCTTCCGTCCCCCCCTCTCCTCAGCACAGACTCAAACTGCGACCCGCGAGGTGCACGTAAGTGGCAGCGCGGAGCTGTCCGCGATTCCTGACCGGGCGCAGGTGGCGGTGTTAGTGAGCAGCACCAAGGAGGCGGCAGCGGAGGCCAAGAAGAGCGTTTGCCGCCGCCTGGACTACATCACGCAGAGCCTCCAGCAGCAGGGCCTGCAGGTGAGAGCTTTGTAGGGGAAGCCTCGGGACGGACCGCAAAAACCGGAGGTCTCCACTTCCGGCCCCGACGGTCCCTGAAGCCAGGTGGAGGTGGGAAGGGTCTTCAGGGTCTAGGGCACGTTTGTCTCATTGGTATTACAGAGCGCCGGAACCTGGCGGAGTGAAACTTCGGCCAACAAAGTAGTTGTTCGCCTCATTGACTTTTAAAGTACAAGAATGCAAATCGAGTAGGTTTTTATTTGGCGATATTTGCCGCAATAATTTTGCTTTCAACCTTGATATGATGAACCGTTAGGCTTGACACATTAGATGTAAATTATTCTTTTTTTTGATTCTGCACTATGCAGTTAGCAAGTGAAAACTCTGCCTGCTCTCTCCAAACCTGTTAAGCTTCAAATGGGGTGGTTCTTCAGTTTTTTTCGCAAACAGTAACGTGGGGAGGAAAATTGCATCCACTATCGTTTAATAAAGACAAAAAAATTTTTCTGCAATTATTTTAGTTTTAACTTTCAAGACAGTTAAGCCCGTATATTGTAGATGCCGCATAAATGAAATACCTCTACTTAAGCAGAGATGTCCATGAAGCAAACACTAAATAAATCTTACCTCAACTCTACTTCTAGGAAGAAAAAAATGAACCAGCTTTATATAATCTGAACGACAGCTCTACTAGGCAGGTTTTAATACCCCCACTTAGATTTAAAGAGGTTAAATAATGCTCTAAATTCCAGCCAGGGCGGTATTGGAACTTTTGTCTTCCTGAAACTAAAATCTACATTTGTTCAAACCATAGTTGGAGCCAGATAATTAGAATACTAGAAAATTAGAAACCACAGAATGGGCCAACTATCTCAGTTCCCTCATTTTACACAGTAGGACTCAAAAGTCTAGAGTTGTGATTTATCCAGGATATCACGAAATTATGTTGTATCTTGTCTTCTTGTCTGTTGTTAGACATGACACAAGCCCCAAAAGCCTAATTCTCTGTCATTTTCTGTCATCTCTCTCCCCTCCTTGACTAGCTGACTCCCATTTTTTCTTTAAGAACCAGCCACGCTTATTTCCTTCGCATTCCTTTTCTAACATAACACCAGGCTCTGCCATGCCATGCTCCATTCCCCACTTGTAATAAAACTTAACCATTCTGTATTTTAACTGTTGCTTTACTGTTGTCTCCTTCATATTCTAAACTTCTCCAGAGCTTGGAGAAGTTTTCTATCACTTGCTTTGCATTCATGGGTTATGCTTTGTACACATCACATAATATATACTCAAAAAATGGTTTTTGAATGACTAAACGAAAAAAAATGAAGCCCTAAATAAACTATTCAACTATATTGTAGGTTATTTTATGATCATATATAGTTTCACATGTGAAGACATACCCTCATTTGTAGTGTTGTTTTCATGGAAAAATGTTTTAAAGTTCTAAGCAGTATTTATTTATTCAACCATCAAACATTTTTTAAGCATTTCCTATCACTGTTCATTTTAAAATAGCACTTAATATGATATATAATTATTTTGCTTCCTGGTTTGTATGTTCCCTCTATAGGCTGTAAGCTCCAATATTTGCCCACTCATAATTGTATTTTTTTTTTCAATAAATGTGTAATAGATGCATGTTGCTGGGCACCAAAAGTAGAGAATGAGTAAAACTTCGGCACTGTGCTGAGGGAGTCTTATGATAGGAATAGGCTAATATATAATAAGTGTTGTGAAGAAAATAAGTACATGAGACAATACAGTAGAGTAAGAAAGGAAATAATGTTCATTTTACTTGAAGGATTCCAGAAAGATTTCATAATGGAAGTGACTCTTGTGTCAGATCTTGAACAGTGAAAGGAAAGCATTCCAGTTCACACTAGAATGCAAGTATGTGTGTTCCCAGCATTATATGCAGTTCGTTACAGCTAGGACACAGGAGTACCTGGGGAAAATGGAGGAGAATCAGGATAAGACTGAAGAAGAAAGCTGTAGACAGAACATGGAGGAAGGCCTTGTTTGCTATCTTAAGGAGTTTGGATATGGGTGATAAAAAAAAAGCTTATTTAATTGCTAGACCATTTACAAATGTTATCTCATTTGATACTCATTCCCACCAGGTGAGACTGGCATTTCAGTTGCTGTTCATAGATGAGAACTCTCAGGATCAGAGTGATTATTGGTAGGTAGCTTGCCCAAAGTCATACAGCTAGGAAGTGGCAGAGTTTAAACTCCAGTCAAGAATTTTGACCTTAAAGCTTTTGCTCTTAACCACTGTAGTATGTTGCTGCTTTACGGTGTTGGCAGTGGGGTATTGAGTTTTAAGTAGGGGATGTAGCAGATGCTATTGATACCCTACACTTGTATCCCTTGGCACTTCACATTTGTGTGCATACAGGCCCAACTTCCATCTGCCAACATTTGTGAATTCCTTGCCAGTTTTTTCCGGATGCAGTTTTTCCTGGCTCCACCTACAAGTGGGCCAGCCAGTAGTGCCAGAGAATTAACAATCCCTCTCAAGCTCTAGCAGACTTCAGCTAACAATTGAGAGAAGTGAGTGGAAAGAGACCTTACCTCTTGGGCAAGATAACTGAGGCATGTGTTCTGCCCCACTTCCCAGAGTTTCTCTGCAGGAATAAGTTCCTTTTGCCCACAGTGGTGACTGCTTGACAATGCATACTTTAATGGCTTGCTTTCCTTTTGTTTCACTTCCCACTCCCATATAGTGTTTCTTGAGATCCTCTTAAAAATTAACTGCTTGTACTCATATCCTTGTCTCAGAGTCCATTTCTGGGTGTATTCAAATTAAGATAGGAAATAGTAGGAATAGATCGAACATATCATATGAGTTGGCTTCAGTTTTTCATTATTAAAAACGGTAACAAAATAATATCCTTGCTGCTAGGTATAAATACATGTTTTTAAATATGATTTTTGGATATTAATTCCTGGCTTAAAGATACTTTTAAGACTTATGAAAAATTACAGTCTAGGATGAAAAGTTTACATCTTCACAACAAATATATCCTTGGCATAGTAGGTATTTTCTTTTTTAACTTTGCCAGTACAGTAGTCAAAAAAAAGTTACTGTCATTTCCTATGTTTTTTTTTACATTTGAGATTAAGCTTTTTTCATGTAAACTGCCAATTCATAATACTTTGTCCATTTTTTTCTATTTTCTTTAATTTATGGGAACTTCTAAAAAATTAGTTTCAGCTGTACAGTATAATGATTCAACAATTCTCTACATTTCCCAATGCTCATCAAGATAATTGTACTCTTAATCCCCTTTATCAGTCTATCTATATCCTATTCCCCACTTCCCTCTGGCCAACCACTGGTTTGTTCTCTGTAGTTAAGTGTCTTTTTTGTCTGTTTTGTTTGTTTGTTCATTGCTTTGTTTCTTGAATTCTTCATACGAGTATAATCATATGGTATTTGTCTTTTTCTAGCTGACTTATTTTACTTAGCAATATATATACTCTAGATACATCCATATTGTTGCAAATGGCAAGATTTCATTCTTTTGTTATGGCTGAGTAATAGTCCAGTGTGTGTGTGTGTGTGTGTGTGTGTGTGTGTGTGTGTGTGTGTCTGAATGTGTATCTCACATCTTCTTTATCCATTCACTTATAGGTGGACAGGTTGCTTCCATATCTTAGCTATTATAAATAATGTTACAATAAACATAGGGATACAGATATCTTTTTGAATTAGTGTTTTTGTCTTCTTTGGATAAATACCCAACAGTGGAATTACTGATCATATGGTAATTCTATTTTTAACTTTTTGAGGAACCGCCATATTGTTTGTGACTGCACCAGTTTGCATTCTTACCAATCGTGTACAAGGGTTCCTTTTTCTCCACATCCTCACCAACATTTGTTTTTTTTGTGTTTTCTCTTTTAGCTATTCTGACAGAAATAAGGTGATATCTCATTGTGGTTTTAATTTGCATTTTCCTGAGATGAGTGATGAGCATCTTTTAATGCGTCTGTTGGCCATCTGTATACCTTCTTTGATAGAATGTCTATTCAGGTCCTCTGTCCATTTTTTTTGTGGTGCTAAGTTGTATAAATTCTTTATCTATTTTGGATATTAACCTCTTATGGGATATCATTTGCAAATTATCTTCTCCCATTCAGTAGATTGCCTTTTTGTTTTGTTGGTTTCCTCCCCTGTGCAAAAGCTTTTGATTTTAATTTGATTTTGTTGTAGTACCCATAGTTTAAGTTTGCTTTTGTTTTCCTTGCCAGAGGACACTCTTCTAACATTCAAAATGCTTTATGTACAAATAATTCCTCATTTGTATACCACTCTAAGTTCCTACTTTTTGTACAAGCTAATGTAAAAATTACAAATGGGAGTGACAATTATGAAATTTTCAGCAAATATTTATATAGACTTTGAATCTATTTTATGTAACTTTTAGGAAAGTTTTAAACATCAGGCAAACCAGTTCTTTCTGTATACTCTGTCATTCTGATTTTTTTTTTGTCATTCTGATTTTTATAAGTTCAGGTTTCTACTTTATGTTTTAGAGTCACTGCATTTAGTAGCCAGACCTTTAGTAATCACACTCTTGTACTTTCTGCTTCAGGCAGAAAATGTAACTGTGACAAAGGATTTTAGAAGAGTGGAAAATGCCTATCACATGGAAGCAGAGGTATGTACCTATCATGACAAATAATTGGAAACAGCATGACTTTTTGGGGACAATCTGCATTTATTTTTATTCTTGAAAGATACAGGAAAAATGCTTCTCCTGGTACTGATAAAAGATTATTTTTCTCAAAATAATTTTTGGTATTAATATCTGTGGAGTTTTTTGCTTACTTATATATTTTTAGTAATCTCTATACCCAACATGGGGTTTGAACTCAGGACCTCAAGATCAAGAGTCACATGCTCTTCCCACTGAGCCAGCCAGGTGCCTCTGTGTGAGCTTTTAAAATAAATTTTAGTGAGATTTATTTGAGATAATTTATTTTGAAATGGAATAAAAATAGCAAGGAGGAAGTGGCAGTTAACTGCCACCTAATAAAATTTTAGTAAAGTTATCACTTTGTGAGCAGGAAACACCATAGGAGAGAAATTTCTTCTCAGGTAAGAAGCAAATTAATTAAGTTCTAACTTAGATTGAAACACTTTTCAACATTCTTTTTTTTTATAATGCGATTTTACTGTGTTGTGGTAAGTTAAATTTTATTTAAAAATAAAAACCACTTGGCACCCTGTGTGGCTCAGTTGGTTAAGCATTGGACTCTTGATTTTGGCTCAGGTCATGAGATGAGGCCCACATTGGGCTCCCTGTTCACCACAGAGTCTGAGATTCTCTCTCTCCCTCTGCCCCTCTCCCCACATGTGCATGCATTATAGTCTCCCTAAAATGAATAAATCTTCAAAAATAAAAACCACTTGGGGCACCTTAGCAGGGAGTCTGCTTGTCCCTCCCCCTCTGCCTCTCCTTCTGCTCATGCTTTCTCTGTCTCTCTCTCTCTTTCAAATAAATATAATCTTTAAAACTAAAATAAAATCTTTATAATAATAAAAATAAAAAGCACTCAACCTTTGCCCAGATTAAAAAGAACAGAATATTTTTTGTATACTCAATAGTAACATTTAGTTCCTAGAACTGTCTATACTTTTTACTTATCTTTAAAGATTTTATGATCAGGATTTCATGAAATCAGAGTATGTTATAGTTGTGGTTAGGTTATAGGACGGCTGTTTGTTTCAGCTTCCAAACATCTTGGGATAGGTGCTAGGTCCATACTGCCTCCTTGTCACAGGAAGCAAACAAGTATGGAGTTAGAGTGGACTCTTATTTATCTAGTCAGGTAACCTTCATTTTTAGAGATGGGAAATACCTTGAGAAATCATCTAGTCCTACCTTCAGACAGATAATAGATTTTTCTAATTTTAAGGATGTGACTTTAATCTCAGATACTTGGGCTCAGACTTCTCAAAGACTATTACAAGAATTAGAATGGAAATTCGAATCTTGACTTCTTACCTCTTTGAGATAGTAATCTCTACAAATACTGTTGCTCCAGTACTTAATTTAATAATTTTGTGCTTTCACCACTTAAGATTATCAATTAATTGAACTATCTCAAGGAATTTTAAAATTACTCATGATGATTTTAGGGATCCACTTGGCAAAATTTATAGTAGTTGGTACTGAAAAATGTCTTTCAAAACAGGATGAAGGGGGTTTAGGGGAATGGGCAAAATGGGTGAAGGAGAGTGGGAGATACATGCTTCCAGTTAGGGAGTGAGTAAGTCACAGAAATGAAAGGTACAGCAGAGGGAATACAGTCAATAGTATTATAATATTGTTGCACAGTGAAAGATGGTAGCCACACTTCTGGTGAGCATAGCACAAAGTATAGACTTGTTGGGGCAGCTGGCCTACTTGGTTGGTGGAGCATGTGACTCTCCATCTCGGGTTTTTAAGTTCTAGCCCCATGTTTGGGTGTAGAGATTACTTAAAATCTTTTAAAATAAATAAATAAATAAAAGGTATAGATTTGTTGAATCACTGTGTTGTACACCTGAAACTAATATAGTAACACATGTGCCAACTTCAGTTTTTAAAAAAGGGAGTTATGGAACTTCTCAGATGTGAAAAGTTTTAATATAATTTTTAATGATTTTTATGATATTGTTTTCTTAAAATAGGTTTTTCAATTAGGGGCTCTTTGGGTGATATTCACAATAGAGATTGGATGTCCAAAAAAAAAATCACAAGGTAAACAACAGAGTGGTAGATTCCATATTATGGAGATCAAAAGCCGAGATTTATTCTGGAACTCCTCCAGTGGTTTTTACCTGTCAGAACTTCAGGCTATAGTGAATGTACATTGGCTCAGGTTATCTTAAGTTAATGGGGTTTATTGTGAGGATAACATCAGGAGGTAATGAGGAAAAAGAAAGGTCCCAGCAAATACACAGACAGGCTTCATGGAAAACTGGCATATTTTTCAGACTGAGTTGTTTTAGGGACTCACTGTGCAGTTACAGAAAATGCACTAGAACTTCTTGTTTTGCTATAAGAACATGACTAAATGAGGACTTGGCTAAACACTGTTCGTCTTCCTTCTGCTGTACTTAT
Organism: Procyon lotor; assembly: GCA_028646535.1. Lineage (NCBI taxonomy): Eukaryota > Metazoa > Chordata > Mammalia > Carnivora > Procyonidae > Procyon > Procyon lotor. The sequence continues at coordinate 68,783,947 of CM053608.1, read as the reverse complement.
TTCTTAATGTCTTATACTCAATTTCTTTAGAGAATCTGATTATATTTTGTATATAGGGTTCCTTGATAGCCAGAATTCTTATATCCTGCCATCCAATACATGATTGCTCTTAGGTCAGCATCAACAGTCAGTGGAGACCAGGGGGTCACAAGGTACAACATAAAGTCTAACATACCCATATTCTCATAGTTAAATATAAAGTAAGATCAGATGGTAGAACATTACATAATAACTAAAATTTTCATCCTGAAAGAGACTTCAGAGATTCTTTATTTAAACTCCCACCTGTCCTGCTGCTTCGTTTTATTTTAAAGATAATAGCGAAAGTTAGAAATTATGTAAGTGCATGAATATAAAAAGTTTATTCCATTTTCAGACATCTAAACAATACAAAATTTTGTAACATTAAGCCAGAATTGACTTACTAGTATTCCTCCATTATGTGCCTCTCCAGGAACAAAAGGCTAATAATTGTTCCTTCAGGTAGATACTTGGAAGTTCAGTATTATGTTGATGCTACTTTTTTCTTCTCCAGGGGTAAGAATCCCCAGTTTCTTTAGTCATCTCTTATAGTAAGACAAACTCTTTATTAAACTAACCAATCTCCATCTAAAGCACCTACAGCTCCAGTGTCCTAATTGCGATTTAGCCAGTCCATAGTAGAGAAAGATGGTTATCTCCTTTATCCTGGAATGTTTAAGACTGAACTTCTTACACTTGCATCACATTATCACCTTCTTTTGAGCTCACAGTCCTAATTAGTAATTACAATTAATTGAATTGTCTTTCTCACATGCTGCTTTTAAATCATATTTCTCCTATTTTATACTTTGTTATTGTTATTTCAAAATGAAGTGTAAGATTTTAAATTTACCTCTGTAAAATTTTATCCACTAGATTTGACCTGTATTTCTAGCCTGTTAGGATCTTTTTGGATCTTGATTTTATCAAGCAGGGTTTACAGTCCATCCTGCCAGCTTTCTGTCACCTGCTGATCTGATCATCTGTGTACCCATCTGTGTAATTAATAAAAATACTAAGTAGCATTAATCAACTATGACAGTAACCAGCAATTTTGCCATGAAGACTATATGTCAGTATATCCTGATACTTATCTAAATAAGTAAAATATAAATACTTTTTAACTGTAGTATTTCTCTGGTAACTTGCCAGCTAGGAAGTCAAGTTTAGTACATCATGACTTGTTCTTAATAATCTCAAATCAACATGCTCAGATTAGCCTTTGGGTAGAAATAATTTGGCAGTGGTTCAGAAGATAGAGTTTAGAAGAAAAGCATCGAGTGAACTTCACTCTCAGGAATAAAAGCAAAGTTAAAAATCAGATAAGTTTTCTACTTAATATCTCATCAAGAAACTCAGTACTTAGAGAACCTTATAAGATTTTAGTCTTAAATTCCTGTGTTCTTGTTTTTCCTGATGCCTTGTTGGGACCATTAAAAAGACTTGTATTCTTTTCTTCAGAGACAGGACTAAGAAAGCCAGTGGAGATTTAAAGAGGGAAGAAAAGAACAGATTGTGGCAATATGACAAAGAAAAGAAAATATGCAAAGAACTTGAGGCCTGTGGCAACGGAACAAAATCAATCAAAAGGCCCTATCTTCTTTCCTTCTCATAGAAACCTGTTTTTCTTTCTTTTCTAATTTCTTACAAACTAATTTTTAAAATAATCTGTTCTAGAATCTTGCTTAGAATTGAAAGGTGTCTAGGCTACTACATGTAGTTTGTTCCGTGTTATCCACTTGCCTTTTTTTGGAAATTAGAACTCTTAAATATTTTTAAAGAGGCTTTTGGCCTGTTTCTTTATGATACATGAGAGTAGCAATAATTCAGATGTCTCATTTGTAGAAATTTTTAATAAGCTGAGATTTGATTTACCCAATAGGAGACAAATTCATTAAAAGCACTATCACCTATTTGCGGGGTATCTGGCAGGCTGAGTCAGCAGAGCATGCGACTCTTGATCTTGGGGTCATGAATTCAAGCTCTGTGTTAAAGCGTAGAGTTTACCTAAAAAAAAAAAAGAAAGAAAGAAAAGAAACCCACTTATTTTGGAGTTCAGTTTCTTTTTTAGCACTAAAATTTCTAAACTAATGATTCTTCTTAACCAAAGAGATGGGAAGCATTTATGTATCAACCTGTTTTGTAATTTAATATAGCTAATACAAGATAGTGTGTAAAATCTATTTACGTGTATATATTTGTAATCACATTATTTTACCCTGATGAAACATATAATGAGGTTTCTGAATATGATATATGAATGTATCTTTAATTTTTTTATCTTCAGTGTATGAGATAGATTGAAAGTTTTTTATCCTGAATACCTCTTTTGAAATACTGTGATGCGACATCTCTAGTAAAGTGACTCTGCCTCATTAACTTGGATTTCTACCTAGCTATGTATTGATTATATAACATTGCTGAATTTAAAAGCAGAAATTCAGGGCATTGGAATGCTTAAAACAGTTCTTAAACTGTTAGAAAAAACAGAATACAGGTTTTTTCCTACCAAATTTACTTCTTGCTAATCATTTAACCCACACATTCCTAAACTATAGTTTGTCCACAGTTTGGGACAAGGACAAAGAACTGATAGTCTGTTTACCAAGGTAGATGTACTTATAAAAACTCATCTGCTAACTTTTTAAGTCATGGTAGTGATAAGAGGGATACAGGGCAGAGAATATCTTGTTGGAGCAGCTCTGAAGCTGATCTCAACAGATAAGTTTTCCTGTTATTTATAGAAATAGAACAAGTAAGTGCCACATGTTAAACCTGATTCTGTGGGACTAGATTTGCCTCAGATAATTAGGGGTGGTAGGGAATTGAAAAACAAAGAACTAGTATCTTTTCTCCAAACTGTGTAGGAATTTTCACTGTCCTTCCTTCCATACACTTTTTTTTTTAATAGCAAAGAATACCAAAGATGCATACAAAAGATTCAGCATGTTTCATAGCCAAGTGGGTATATTTATAAGCATTATTTTTGTTTTTAAGCTGTCAGAGTAGAAATTGGAATAATTTTTTAAAATAAAATTTATTTTGGGGCCCCTGTGTCACACAGTCAGTAAGTGTCTGACTCTTGGTTTCCAGTCAGGTCATTATCACAAGTTCTTGAGATCAAGCCCTGCGTCAGACTCTGAGCTCAGAAGGAATCTGCTAAAGTTTCTGGCTTCCTCTCCTGCCCTTCCTTCACACTTGTACACGCTCATTCTCTAAAATAAATAAATAAATCTTAAAAAAAATTAAAGTTTAATTCAAGGGCACTTATATAGCAAAGAATTGCTTTTGTTGACACTTGGAACCTGTTATGCTCAATCACTTTAATCTGCACGCAGAGAAACCCTTTGAACTCTCAAATTTAGTTACCTTCCAACTCCACAGAGGCAGTGTACATCTTGCCATATTTCATTACATGTAATGAAATGTATATAGTGCCTCTGTGACACTGTTATAGATTAAATATAGCAACAAAAGACTGAGGATTTTTTCCATACACCATGCAAATGCAGAAAAGTATTATATTGCCTTTTTTTTTTTTTTGAGAGAGAGACTGAGCACAAAGGCAGTGGGGAGGGGCAGAGGGAGAGACAGAATCTTAATCTCACAAGCCTGATATCATGACCTGAGCCAAAATTAAGTCACATCCTTAACTGAGCTACCTAGGCATCCCTGTATTTTTCATTCTTTTTTTGAAGATTATTTGAGAGCGAGAAAGAGAGAGTACCAGTGGCAGAGGGGGCAGAAGGAGAGAATCTTCAAGCAGACTCCCTGCTGAGCATGGAGCCATGCAAGGGGCTCAATCTCACAACCCTGAGATCATGACCTAAGCCAGAGAGTCAGATGTTCAACCGACTGAGCCACCCAGACAGCCCCTGTATTTATTATTGAAGGCAGGCAACAGGCATTTTGGAGCTTTGATTTTTCAACCAGGAAGGAAATGCAAATTTTTAAACTATCCAGAGCTTAAAAACTAGCAACTGGGATAAGGCTGGGGAGTGGATTTTTGACTAATTGATATTTTGACTAATACCAAACAGTATTAAAAAAAAAGGAAAATGAAAAAAAAAAAAAAAAAAAAACACTTAAAAAGACTTCTCTTCAAAAGACAGACAAGATTTCTGCTTCTGGCTGAGAATAATAACATGGACCAGATTTACTTTCCCACCTGAAACCAAAAAATGTACAAAGTATATGAAATAGCGCTCTTCAAGAGTGGTTATAAGGAAATTAAACACAGTGATCTCTGAGAAAAAAGAAACAAAGAATCCTACCATGTTGGTGTGCCTGGGTGACTCAGTCAGTTAAGGATCTGCCTTTGGCTCAGGTCACGATCCTGAGATCAAGCTCCAGCTCCATGCAGCCTGCAGCACCGGACTTCCTATTCAGTGAAGACCCTCCTTCTCCTTCTCCCCTCCACCCCCCCATTTTCTCTCTCTCTCAAATAAATAAAATACTAAAAAACAAGTCCTACCATGTCCTATATCACTGTCTTAGGACTGTTCAGGCAGCTTCATAGGGAAGAGAACCCACACAGAGCCTGCCAAACTCCTTGTATTGAGGAAGTGGAATTGAGAGCCCAAATAAGACAGCTAGAGTTTGTAGGAGATAGAAGGCTTCACAAAGAGGGGTCTTCGGAGAACTACCCCCCTCCCACTCCCTCAGGTACTCAGTAGAATAACCATCAGCACATGTATGTCTAGATACGATCTGAGGCTAGAAAAAGAATCACCCAAAAAATTAGAGGGAACGGTGTTTGGGGTTCATACAAGGCTGGGATACAGCACCAGCCAGACTAGAAAATCTTGATTCGTAGGGCATGAGGTGGAATATACAGAAGTGTCCTGCCTCATTAGGGGGTAATAATTAGCGCCAGGTGGAATATTACTCTAATCTCACCTAACAAATCTTTTTTTTTTTTTTATGTTAATTTATTTTCCAAATTTATTTGAGAGCAAGCAAGAGAGAGCTAACATGGGCTGGGGGGTTGGAGCAGAGGCAGAGGGAAAAGCAGACTCCCCACTGGGCAGGGAGCCTGATGCGGGGCTCCATCCCAGGACCCTGGGATCATGACCCCAGCCAAAGGCAGAGGTCCAACCTACTGAGCCACCCAGGCACCACCCCTGCAATAAATCTTAAAGGCAAACCTAAAGAGACCTGTATTTATAGAATATTTGTAGAAATACAAGAATATCCAATACCTCCCATAAAGTTAATTTACAAAGATTACCTGGCATGCAAAATAGCATGGAAATAAAGCTCACAATAAGGAAAAAAATCAAACCCACCCAGAACCAATATAGATATTATAATTAACAGACAAGATCATTAGTTATTACAACTGTATTTCATATGTTCAAAACTTAAGTAGACACACTACTTTTTAAAAATTTAATGAAACGTAATAATTTAGTTGTAAGGATAAAGTAGACTTATCTGTCACATATTATAAAATGACCTCATTGTTATCTGACTACTTTTTTTACTCACATTTAGAGAAAATTTTGAAAGAATGCATCAGCCATGAAAATAATTTCAAGTGTCATTTCATTTACAGGTCTGCATTACGTTTACTGAATTTGGAAAAATGCAAAATATTTGTAACTTTCTTATTGAAAAGTTAGATAGCTCTGTTGTCATCAACCAACCCCAGTTCTATCATACTCCAGGTTCTGTTGAGAATCTTCGGTAAGTTAAGTACACCTTTAACTAAATTACCAATTAAAACTATTCAGTGTTAGAGTTCATTGAATGTCATATTAATAATCTCTGCATTTAATTCCTAAGACGAAAAGCCTGTCTTGTTGCTGTTGAGAACGCACGGCGCAAAGCTCAAGAAGTCTGTAACCTTGTTGGCCAAACTCTAGGAAAACCTTTATTAATCAAAGAAGAAGAAACGAAAGAATGGGAAGGCCAGATAGATGATCTCCAGTCATCCAGACTCTCAGGTTCATTAACTGTACAACAAAAAATCAAGAGTGCAACAATACATGCTGCTTCAAAAGTATTTATAACTTTTGAAGTAAAGGGGAAAGAGAAGAAAAGAAAAAACCTCTGAAATTCCAACTAAAATATATTGTGTTTGTATAATTTTATTTTTATACTTTTTGTTTTTGTCCTGAAAATATATATTGTATATTATATAAAGTATTTCTCCCCAAAATCTGTCAGTCCTTGAATACAGTCCCACAAATACCTAAGTTTACTTTCTATTTTTAAAAATTTACAATGGGAAATACTCTGAAAATAAAAGTGTTATATGTGCACAATGATATACTGACAATATAACTGATGTGTAAGAAATGTTTATATTACTACAGGAATAAATATTGGCAGTCTTACTGACAAGGAATACGTAACTTTTGATAAAAGGGTAGTGAGGTTACTAGGAAAATATTTTGATGCCAGAAATAAAATATTTGGATAAAATAAAATGGACCAGATCCTCTTCACTGGGGTCCTTTGATTATACCAGCACTTTCCAATACAAATAAATGCAAGCCATATATGTAATTTAAAATTACATAGTAGACACATGTTAAAAAAAAGTAAAACATAAAAAATAAAAAAGCAGTTGAAACTAAGTTCAATATTTTATTTAAGATGTCCAAAATATTATTTGAGCATGTCTTCAATATTTTTTTTTTTTAAAGATTTTATTTATTTGGCAGAGATAGCACAAGTAGGCAGAGCAGCAGGCAGAGGGAAAGAGAGAAGCAGACTCCCTGCCAAGTAAAGAGCCTGATGTGGGGCTCAATCCCGAGACCCTGGGATCATGACCTGAGCTAAAGGCAGCCGCTTAACCCACTGAGCCACGCAGGTGCCCCTGTAATCAATATTTTAAAAGTAATGGGTATTTATGTTTTTTGTACTAAGTTTTCAAAATCTGTACATATGATATCATAACAAATCTTAACTCAGATGCTAAATTTGCATCAGAAATACTTGATTTATAGTTGAAATGTAAATGTAGTTGAAATGTATGTAGTTGAATTTCCTAAAATGTAGTTGAAAACTAGAGTCATACATGCAAGTTCCAAACATACTTAAAAGAGCTAGTAACTCTGCATCAAGTAGCAATTTCAGGTAGCAATTTTCAAATTAAATTTTTTAAAAATTTAAAATTCAGTTCCTTAATTGTACTAGCCACATTTTAAGTACTTGAAAGTGGTTAATGGCTACTCTGTTGCATAGTGTGGGGTTCTACACTTGAGATAATACTGATCCTTCAGGCTGTGATGCAGCAGCCCATAACTGGCATTGCTGTTGTATGGCACTTTATCTGCATGTGACCATAAACCAAAACTGTTATGTAGCACAGGCTTCCCATTCCCCACCACAGAGCTGTGGGTCCTTAGGGTTTTTCCTCCGACTATCTCCATCCTCCTATACCAATATTACTTTCCTAAGGCACACTCCAGTACGCAGTTTACATCCCCACCCACTTTCTTAAGTGGTGCTGAAACAGTTTTATCCATCTCTTTTGTAGTGTCCTTGGCAAGACGGAATGTGAAAGCTAAGAAGAAAATCTTTAGGATCCGACACCCTGTGTTCAAATTCGGACTTTAATACTAGAGTGTAAGCTCCTTTAGAATGAAAACCTTATTTTGTTCACAGCTGCATTCTCAGACCTGGCATAGTGTCATGGCCAGTAAAGAGTAGGCTCTCAAATATCTGCTGAGCAAGTTTGCCAGATGTGTAAACTTAGCAAGCAAGGACTTTGATCTCTTTAAGCTTCTCCTTCCTCACCAATAAAATGAGGCTAAATACCTACCTTGCAGTGTTACTGTAAGGATTAAAGTTGATAAATACAAGACCAGGAGAATAATGCCTACCACACCACAGCTGTTAGTCAGTAAACAGTAGACATTATAGCAACCACATTCTTTGATTACTGTCAACCCAACTAAACTAAAAGTTGACTCTTCCAGGTCTTCCATTAAGATGGATTTTTAAATAGTTATATTAAAAACATCACAAAACCAGTTTAGGATATGTTTTTATTTCCAAAAAAAGAGCTAAATAAATTATATTTTAGTTTTTATTTATCCAGTTGGATAGAAAAGTATATTGGGGCTGAACATCAAGAAAAAAAAAATATTTTACTCAATAAAAATGTAATTATGTGGGCAGATTTTTCTTAGCTGTAGCTTCATTATTTTGGTTTCATCATATTTGGTAAAGTTTTCAGCTTAGCATGAAATACCTAAAAACAAATTTTAAGTTACCAAACACTTTTTAGAATTTACAGGAATTTTTTAAAGATTGTGCTTTAAAAAAAAAAAGCCTACAAATTGGGCAGTCCTGCAATTCTGTAGCGTGGCTAAGAGAAAAGAAATCCTTCAAAGACTGGACTGATTTATGTATGATATCCCAAGTGCTCAAGACTTAGGGTATCAAATTTAGTTGTCAATTGGTGGCAGTTTAATTTCTGACACATGGCATATACTAGAGTCTCACAATGACTTGGGGGAATGTGCCACAAAGCCTGCTAGAATAAGCCTATCCCAAACCTAACCTTACAAAATTCCTTTCTTCTAAACCCCTCCTTTTTAAAAAATCTTTCCAGAGAGCAGCAAATTATACTTGCTGTTTTCTGAAAGAAAAAAAAATTCCCATTAGGCTATCTGAAACAGACCCACTATACTCCAAGCACCTTTGTAAAAGGAAATACTATTAAATATTCTTCATACCGATAAAATTTAGGATTCTATTCCATTACATGGTAAAGATTACATTTTTTTATAGTAGCAATTTATTTTTAAGTATCAGTGTTCTTACTTGACAGTTAAATTTAGTTCAATGTAAATTAATAAGACCTGGAAAAATAGTTTGTAACTTAAGATGCTGTACTTCATATCCCATAATTATTGTCATGTCCTCCTCAGGAATGTAGGTCGAGGAAATCCTAATTCCATCTGACTTGTTGATGAGAACTTGATAGCAAGGAATTCTTCTCACTGGCCTGAAAATATAAAAACGTGAATTATAAGGTCAAATATGGGAGTTAATATATTATTATCTACATTGTTTCATTTGTCTCTACACAAGACTATGAACTCCTCAAGAGCAGGGCTGTATCTTAAAATACTTCTTTTCCCAGTATCTCTGGCTAACAAGAGGCTAGGAAGAGAAAAAGCTGGCTGTCAGATATTTCTGTTTATTCCCTATCAGAGGGATAGCATTTATGGCAGAGTTCTTGAATGTTGGTACATACAGAAGTAGGGAAGGAAAATGCAAAGCACCGATTTGATGTTAGCACATTTTTTTTAAAGATTTTATTGATTTATTTGACACAGAGAGATCATAAGGAGGCAGAGAAGGAGGGAGAAAGCAGGCTCCCTGCTGAGCAGAGAACCCAATGCGGGGCTCAATCCCAGGACCCTGAGATCATGACCTGAGCTGAAGGCAGAGGCTTTAACCCACTGAGCCACCCAGGCGCCCCATAATGTTAGCACATTTTATCGCTAAATGGGAATATTTTTATTTCTACAAAGCTTAGCTTTCTCAGAAAAGAAGTCTGTGGCTATGCAACAACAAATATTTTGTTGTCTAAACTAGTCTTTTAAATTATTTCAGAACCTATACTCATTTTAAGCTTTCAGATCAGCTCTAAGTGTGCATTTCTGCCCTTCACCCCTAGCACAACTGAGTCATTAACACTTGTGCCACACATTCCTCATGATTGCACATAACACACTGCTCAAAGAAAGTTGCTTTTGAAATTCTGACTGTAACCACTATGAAACTGCATCTAATAAATTAAGGTAACTTAGAACTTTTTTTTTTTTTTTTAAAGATTTTTTATTTATTTGAGAGAGAGAATGAGAGAGAGAGGGAGGGCAGAGTTCAGAGGGAGAAGCAGACTCCCTGCCGAGCAGGCAGCCTGATGTGGGACTTGATCCCGGGACTCCAGGATCATGACCTGAGCCAAAGGCAGTTGTTTAACTAACTGAGCCACCCAGGCGCCCAACTTAGAACTTTTAATAAACAGATGCCTAAATTGAATTTGTTTACATTAGCATTAATTTTACTTTCAGAGCTATTTTAGAAAATCATATTTGTACCTGATAGCAATAATGCATTTGCAACTCAAAAAGTTTTTTTGCTTTTACCTTTATTCAATCAGTCATATTTACTGTAATTCCATTTAAAAAGAATTAGTGCAACAATTCAAATATATCAACTCTAGCCCAAGTAAGTAAATAACATCAAAAGAAAATTTT
>CM053608.1:68738447-68766915 GCA_028646535.1 Procyon lotor | reverse complement strand
ACACACACACACACACACACACACACACACACACACACACACACACACAATGGTATACTATGCAGCCATCAAGAGAAACGAAATCTTGCCATTTGCAACAACATGGGTGGAACTGGAGGGTATTATGCTAAATGAAATAAGTCAGTCCGAGAAAGACAATTATCACATGATCTCTCTGATATGAAGAATCTGAGAGGCAGGGCGGGGGGTGGGGGGGAGGTGGGGGAGAGAAATAAAACAAGATGGGATGGGAAAGGCGACAAACCATAAGAGACTTCTAAACTCATGAAACAAACTGAGGGTGGCTGGGAGGTTGGGGGTAGGGATAGGGTGGTTGGGTTATGGATATTGGGGAGGGTATGTGCTTTGGTGAGTGCTGTGAAATGTGTAAGCCTGACAATTCACAGACATGCACCCTGGGGGCAAATAATACATTATATATTAATAAAAATTTTTAAAAAAACAAAAAATAAAAAAAAATAAAATAGATGATAAATAGCATAACATATTTCCCCTGATTCAAGCACCCAATTTCCCACAAAACTTGGGTGTCACTTAATAGGTGTCTTAACATTTGTGAGCCCATACAGGCAGTAACAGTAGTTAAAGAGAAATCTTAGACTGCAAGAAAAGCTTCCTTCCCTAGGATTAGAAGATACTTTTAAGGGGGGACTGACATTCCTGAGACCCATTTAATCCAGTTCCTGCATTAAAACAATGAAAGAGGGGCACCTACATGGCTCAAGGGGTTTAAGCCTCTGCCTTCAACTCAGGTCATGGTTTCAGGGTCCTAGGATCAAGCCCTGAATCAGGCTCTCTGCTTGGCAGGAAGCCTGCTTCCCCCTCTCTCTCCTAATCTGGATAAATAGATGTAGTGTTACAATTTACTAACTGAGTAAGTATATATATATATATATACACACATACATATACATGTGTATATATATATATAATTATATATAGCTTATATATAAAATATAATTTATATATAAATATATATCTTCTATATATAATTATATATAGAATTTATATAATATAAAATTATATATTATATGTTATATAAAGTATAATATATAATTTACTAATTTACTAACTGCCTCTCTGCCTACTTGTGATCTCTCTGTCAAATAAATAAAATCTTCAAATAAATAAAATAAAATAATGAAAGATTAGAGGGGAGCTTGAGTGGCTCAGTCAGTTTAACTGTCCGACTTTTGGTTTCAGCTTCATGATCTCAGGGTCGTGAAATCCCTCCTGCCTCAGGATCCACACTGGGCATGGAACCTGCTTAGAATTAGATCTCTTTCTCCTTCTCTCTCCCCCCAATCCACTCGCACACTCTCTCTCTAAAATAAATATATATATCCCTAAAAAAATAAAGCAATGAAAGGTTAGAAATTGGCACAGGAAAAAAAACTAGGATAGCCTAATTACATTGGGCTTTTCTGCTGAGTTGAGCTCTTCTCATTCCAGTAGCTGAGACGGCCCATTGGGCCGTGTTACACAGGTGCTACATTAGGGCTGCAGTGTGTACATCCACTGAAAGAACTGCTTGTTTTACACATGCAGGGGGGCGGAAAACCAGTGTGCAATAACTTTTTAAGCCACCATCAGCTGACTCTTTGCCAGCAGTAGCCTGCTGGTTTCTTTCCTGCCTTTCAACTTCTTTCCCGGCATCAGGTTTGTTCCTTGATTTGAATGCAATCCTGAAGCTAAAGGACCACAGAGGTCGACTCTGGACCCACCTCCTACTTAATCCCAAACCTCCTCTACAGCATCTTTGATGTGTGGTCTTTGGCATTATACCATTGGTAAAAAACTATAAAGAGTAATAACATCAAAGGCCAGTCTTGGAACCAGAGAGAAAATATGAAATAACAGGGAAAAGTATATATTGAGGAGGAGGAAAACTACTAATTTAAGAAGGGAAAGCAAGCAAGTAACAGATTGACCTGAAGGTCAGCACATCCTTCTCTTTATCTGAATTGTAACGATTTTAACCTAGCTTTTCTCAGCAAACCCACTATAGGTACATGTGTAAGAGTGTGTGTTTTATAAAGTATATCAAAGCTCCCCCTTGATGGAAGCAAAATTAAGAGACTTATATTTGTCATTTTTAAAAAACATTTATTTGACACACACACACAGAGAAGGGGGGGCAGAGGGAGAAGAAGAAGCACGCTCTCTGCTGAGCATGGAGCCCGATGAGAGATGCAATCCCAGGACCCTGAAATAAGGATCCGAGCCAAAAGCAGATGCTACACCAACTAAGCCACCCAGGTATCCAGAGACTTGTATTTGTAAGTCCTTTTTTAATTATTCCAAGCCAAAATATTGGCTTTAAGTGCATGAAAAATGCACAAGAATTCCACTCTAAATCTGAACATCAGCAGTGAGTCCCACGTTTCACTATGTAGAAGAAGGGCCATAAAAAACAATAATGGGGCCCCTGGCTTACTCAGTGGAACGTGCAACTCTTGATCTTGGGGTTGTAAGTTTGAGTCCCATGGTGGGTACAGAGTTACTTAAAAATAAAATCTTAAGGGGCACTTGGGCAGCTCAGTTGGTTAAGCATCTGACTCTTGATTTCAGCTCCGGTCATCATCTCACAGGGCTGTAGGATCAAACCCGTATGGGGTTCTGAAGCTCAGCTCAGAGTATCAGAGTCTTGGAGTCCGCTTATCCCTCTCCCTCTGCTCCTCCCTCGCACCTCCACTCGTGTGCATACATGCACTCTCTCTCTCTCTCAAATAAATAAAATCTTTTAAAAAAAAGTAAATAGGATCTTTAAAAAAACTTCCAGTAACAATAAAAAGACACAGAGGGTGAGATGAAGTCCAGACGGAGGGAGAATGTATGAATTACTTAAAATAAGTTAACCAATTACTATGTGTGGAGCTCATTTGCGTTCTGATTCAAACAAACTAAAAAATACTTGCAGCAGGAGATTTCTGGAAATGTAAATAGTGATTAGATGTTTGATGTTATTCTGTATGTTTGCTACTTTTTCATAACATGGTTGTTAAAAATGCTGACTTTCCACAGTACCTGGGTGGCTCCATCAGTTAAGCAACCAAGTCTTAATTTATGCTCAGGTCATGATTTCTGGGTGGTGGGCTAGATCCTGGGGAGGTCTCCACGCTCAGTGGAGAGTCTGCCTGAGGTTCTCCCACTGCCTCTGCCCCCTCCAAAATAAATAAATAAATATTTTTTAAAATGGCAGCTTTCCATTACAGTATGCTATTTCTGATAAGACTATAGGAAAAGGATGGAAGAAAAAGAATGAAAAGGCAAAGCAGGATGAAGCTAGATGCTGAAGCCTTGACTTTTATCTGAGGAAACAGATTATAGAGCAGGGAAAGGAGCTGCTCTTGGATGACAGTGCAAGGTCCATGACAGGGGATGAGGGCAAGCTTGGGGAGTGTGATCAGGTCACAGAGAGAATGAGGAGTGTGGTGTTATTCTTAGAAAATATATTGTGAGCCCTAAGTAGTAAGTGTTGGGACCAGGATCCCACCATCCCCAGGGGCTAGGCATAAATTAGGAGCTATGAAAGAATGTGACCTTCAATTACCCTTTCCTGCACCTGGCCATGGCCATCCTAAATCCCGCTCCTCCCTTATCTCATAATTGACAACCTCCGAGCGCAGGTGAAGGTAAAGTGCAAGCCTGCTTCAAGATATTTGCCATCCCTTCTGTACTCCTTTTTGAGGCACCTGTCCTTGCTTTTCTGATGATAAATAAATAAACAAACAAACAAATAAGTAAATAAAAGCTACTGCTGCTGCCCTCCCTTGCACAGACAGCCCTGCACAGCCGCTCAGATTGGTGTCTGGGAACTTTATTTCAGTGCTCAACGACAGAGGATACTGGCTTCTCCCTACATAAAAACGTGATAGATTATCAAGAATACACTGAAAGTCTACCATGTATCCACCACAGTCCTGGGCATTAAGGAATGTTCAAGAGAAATACACATCGGTGAACTTAGCTCCGGAATCAGCATCAGAACAGAATCACCAGAGTGAACTATTCATGGAAAGTAGTCACTGTGGTGTAACATTTGACGGAAAAATCTATTTCTGGTAGAGTCGACAGTTGCTGTCTGAAGAATTATAAATATACACAGGTAGACCCAGGTTGTTTAAAAGCCGCAAAATAAATGACGACATTGAGCAATGGGATGTAACAAAGGAAGGAAAAGAAGAGAAAGGTGCAGACAACAAAAGCAGACTTGAAGGAGGAAAGATGAACACTTGTCCTCCCCCAGGCCCAACCTCACCCCAAATTACCTGCAATGACGCCACAGAGGGAGAGGGCGCCGCCGTCGCCCTGGTTCCTCCTCAGTCCTGTTCCGGGAGCGCCCGGGAGGAGGCTCCTCGCGCGGCCCGCGCTCTGGCCCCGGGTCTCGCTCGGCACGCGGCCCCGCGGCCCGGCTCCCTCAGAAAGCGCGGATGCCGGCCGCCCCCGGGGAGCCCCGACCTCCGCCCGCGCGGTCAGGTCCCGGCGCGCGCTCCTCGCCTCGGGGTGGGGCGCGGGCGGCGACCGCGGGGACGGCGGGGGCGAAGCCCGCGCTCCCTCCGGCCGCCCGGCCGGGCGTCGCCGCGGGTGCGCGCCGCTCAGGCAGCCGCCGCGCGCCCTCTGCTGGGGGCGTTAGCCGGGCTGAGGCGCCGCCCTCGGGGTCCTAACCCGAGCGTCTCCGCCGCGGGCCTGCAGGCAGTAGTCCCTCCACAGAGCCCCAGCTCGTGCTGCGAGCCGCCATCCCAGGTCGTAGCCCTGCCCTCCTTTGGCCACTGTTAGTGCCAAGAGGCAGGATGGCCTTCGTGTCCTCCGCATCCCTCAACCTACTCATACTGCCCGGGGTTGTAGATTTTGCCCATTTTTCCCCCTCTCATCTCAGGCTCCGATTCTGTCCCTATTCCAACAGCCTGACACTAGGTCACCGGTCTCCCTTTCAAAATCTGAGCCCCTCAAATCCACACCAGGACGCAGTCACCTAACTTAAACTCTGATCGCGTTCTTCCTAGTTTAAGACCTGTTGGTGGCTTCTGATGGCCAGCAGCACAGAGGCCAACACCCTCTCTGCGTGCTGTGCTTTCCCCAGTCTCAACCCTCCTTGTAGGCTCCAAGAGAATTGAACAGGCTTCCTCTTCTGGGAGATTCCTCATCCCAATTGCCTCCCAGGGCTTGTCTGCCTAATTTGAGTTAAAAGCTGGGCTCTGACACACCTTCGAGGATGGCATTCCAGCTGAATTAAATTACCCTTTTGGGGTCTTCAGAGCACCTGTGTGTCTCCACTGTAGCAAAGATCACTGCTCCAGCTGTGTAGTCACTTACCTTCCCCAGCCCATTTTCAGCAGTTTATTACCTACTACTCTGCACCAGGCGCAAGGTAGAGCAGGTGTTATGAATTATTTAATACAATTACCTATGAAGTCGCTTCTATTATTTCCATCTTACAAGTGGAGTATGGACTAAGAGAGCTTAAGAAATGTGTCCAATGTCACATGACCAGGATGCAGGGAACTCAGGCATCCCACCTTCCAGGTGATTCCTGTGAGTAGTGGAGGACCACTCTTAAGCCTGGTGAGCTCTTCTACGACAAGAGCCGCATGTTTCATGTCTAATGTAGTGACTGGGACATAGCAGGTGTTGTGGAATAAATGGAGGTTTTATTTGATCTTCTATACCACACCAGAAAGCAGGCCATTCAGGAATCATAATGGCCTGTTTGTTGTTGTTGTGCAAAGAGACTCAGAAAGTTAAGTGACTTAACAATTCATAAATGGCAGAACCGTGGTTGAAGACCAGGGACATTTGACTCTTCCCAGGCTTTTTTCACCTGCGTAGCTTTTTTCTGGGACAGCCTCCCAGAGGAGGTGTGTGTGTGTGTGTGTGTGTGTGTGTGTGCATGTGTGTTTAATTCTTCTTAGAAAACTTTGCTGATAAGAGATTCATTTTCACATTCTCATGTCCGTCGTCAGTAGTGCCAGAGCACACAGTAGAGAGGAACAGCATAGGTTCAGTGTCTAAAACTGACTTCTGTGATTCAGACCCAAAATAGGACATGAAAACAGAGTTTAGGGATAAGGAGGAACAATAGTCTTATTAGTTTGCCAGGCAAAGGAGGCTGCAACAAGCTAATGCCTTCAAAACTGCCGACCATCCCAGGGGAAAAGGCTAACGCATTTCATAAGAAAATATAGGATCTGGGCTGTTTCAATAGGAATCTGGTAAGTGCTGCCAGCCATGTTCATCATGTCTTTCAAGGGGTCTCATGAAGAGCTCTAGCGCTGACCATCTAAGTCTCCTTACTAGTGTACATTGAGGTCAGTGAAATATCAATATTGATACCAAGTTCCTGGAACAAAGAATTCTACAGAAAAACAAGTGGAGGGGAGGAGGAGATTTCAAGAATGAAGAGGAGAAAAATTTGTTCAGTTTAAGTCAAGTCTTGCTGAAGCACTGGTGTGTCCATCTTAATTTCCATCCATCTTTCCATTTCTATAGAGGTTTCAGGTTCTGGTGACAAAAAGAAAAAGAAGCAGCAAACTCACTGTGCAACACTGCTATTTTGATGTGTGTCCTCAAAAAGAATGGTTTCAGTTACTGTAGTTATTTCAGGCTATCTGAAATATTGTTCCAGGCGGTTATGCCAAGCCACCAAGTTGAAGGATTTTTAAGTAAAAAGGTAGTATGATCAGAATTGGATTTACTAAACATAAGCATACATACACGCTCACTGTCAGCAACAGTGCAGGGGATGAGTTGTTGTGGGACAAAAGGAAACACAGGAAATGATGTCCATAATAGTAAAAAGCTGGAAAGAACCACCACATCTATTGGCAACAGAATGATTATATTGTTATATATGTTCACACAATAAGTATTATACAGCAGTGAAAATGAATGAATTATACCTGTATAAAAACATGAATAAATTTTGAAAATATTTCAAAATTATTATTATAAAGAGACAAACATATGCCACCAAAAATGTAGGAAAAAGATATTAGAGAGCACTCAGGCTTTAACTTCATTAAAGATAATTTGTTAAAGAGAAATATTTGAATGTTTGTAATTTATAAGACAGCTATTAAGTGCGTGAGTACACATGTTGTATAAGCATATTCTACAATTGGTATAAAATGGACCGGGAAAGCATGATTCATGACACAAATAGTACTGAGGAAATGATCTCATTTATATGTGGAATCTAAAGAAGTGGAACTCCTAGAACCAGACAGGGGAGCAGTGGTTTCCGGAGGCTGAGAAGGGGAGGGTGAACTGGAAGAGGTCGGCCAAAAGGTATAAGCTTTGTTATCAATAAGTTCTGGGGATCTAATTTACACAGCATGGTGATTATAGTTAATAATAGTGAATTGTATACTTGAGATTTGCTAAAAGAGTAGATCTTAAGTGTTCTTCCAGAACAATAACAACAAACATAACCACGTAGGTGATGGATATATGAATTAACTTGATGTGGTAATCATTTCACAATGTATATATCAAACCATCACATTATACACCTTAAATATATACAATTTTTATTTGTCAATTATGCATTAGTTAAGTCTGGAAAAAAAAACCCACAATTTAAGCCAAACAGTGAGAACAAACTAACATACATTTAAAGTGAAGCTCCTTTTTTTCTTTAGCAATATTTCAACTATTTCTGTCAAAGAAGTTAAAAATGAGTATTTATTAGATTTCTTGGAAAAATGCTAGTATTAGATAAAATAGTAAGTGAAATGGGGAGAAGCAAATAGGAATGAGCAGATGATATATTCTTACATCTTTTGACACTTTCTAGCTGCTCCTTAGTAAGCACAAGATGACAGAGTATAAAATCAATATTTGTAATCATTGCAATATTATACTATGCCAAAATGCTTGAGTCACATGCAGTGTTCCAAATAAAATTTCATTTGTAATGTAGACCATTTTAACCATTCCTCTAAATTAAGGTTGATTGATTGATTGATTGGAGGGGAGGAAGGGGCAGAGAAGGAGAGAAGCAGACTTCCTGATGAGCACGGAGCACGTCTCTGATCCCTGAGATTAGGACCTGAGCCCAAACCAAGAGTTCAATGCTTAACTAACTGATCCAGCCAGGTGCCCACAATTCCTCTAAATTAAAGCAAACTTGCTTTAACTAGGGATCAACGAGTTAATACATAATTAGCTAACTCCTGGGAGATTAATAACTTGTAAGAGAACATTGAAAAATTTTCTCAAAACTCAAGAAAAAGGGTGTCTCTTGCCACTCAGCTGAGAAGACTTATAAAAAGGTTAACCCAGAGAGAGGGTAACTTCTTGAAAGTCTTCACTGAAATGAATCTTAATTTTGACGATGACCAATTATCTGAGTTTTAGTATCACAATATCCAGCACATTAAAATTATTTATACAATGCTTTCATGTTTCTAAAATAAAATGTCTAGCTTTTGTACACCAGGGCTATTGGTAGACAGGCATCCAAACTATATGACAAAAAAAAAAAGTCACACAACAAAAGTCTGTTTATGCGGTTATAATCTGACATTTCTATATTATGTCTAGTGTGTATTAGGCTGTCTTGCCTAAATTCCATTTCTGCAAGTCTTCTGCTTGAGACATCTATGATGTAAAAAATTAATTCAAGACAACAATCCTAAACAATTTTAAAGCTTTCTGTGAAATATGGCATGTATAGAATTGCTCCCAAGATTTCCAGTGAATCATCCATTTCCCAGATGTAATGACGAAACAACTCCTTTATTAGGTAATTATATTCATAGGCTTAATAAGCTGAATAAATTTTATTGATACTAATTAATAGTAACAAGTTATAGTTCTTATATCTTAGGTATTATAGACAGAATTGTTATCATGCTTCCCATATGAACTTGTGGCCACATTGTATGGATCACTGGATACTAGGTTGCATATCATGAATCAAATTATGAACAACTGAGATTAGCAGAGAAAACTATTCAAGGACTGTAAGTCTGCATTCCTAACAATGTAATACATCAAAAGGTTAGAAGTGATGGCAATAATTAAGCAAAAATGTTACACTGACCTTATGACTAAAAGTCAAAAGCTCTTCAGCTGCTTGAGCATATTGTAGTGGCCATGAGAATGTGCCTTGAAGAAATCCGTCTACAGAGAGCTTAATAAGCCAGGGACCCTGCACCTACACTCTAAGCGCCATTGCTGCATTTGCGCCATAGATTCACCTTCCTGAGGCTCTTCCTGCCAATATTGGGCAGGCAGGGTTCCAAAGCAGATGCATACCTACCTGATACCTACCTGGGAAATGGGAGACTCTGCTGGTGGTCAGCTTTGGTTCAAGGACTCCCCAGTCGTCCTGCTGAGTCTTCCTTGGACTACATAGCAGTCAAAGATACTTTCATCCAACCTTACTTTCCTCTCCTTCATTTGGAGTCACAATTACCTTGCATCTGATGGATCTCAGCTTTTCCTATCTCCCTCCCAATTTTCTTTCACAGGCATTTCCTTTATTCAAATCCTTCCATTTTTAATCCCATCTTGGCATGTATTTCTTAGAGGACTTGGACTAACATATGTCTAGACATATACTGTTGGGGATTTAATTAAAAGTAATGTGATCCATGACAGATTGGTGGTTTTTTAAATCCAAGATGTCAAAAAATGATTATGGGTAGTACAAACAGGCCCTTTTCGTAGCCTGTATAATGGCCTTTTGTAATAAGACCCAATCTTAGAGTTGCCTTTAGAGCCAATATTATAAATTATATATAGAAATTACTCATTTCGGGGCACCTGGGTGACTCAGTGGGTTAAAGCCTCTGCCTTCGGCTCAGGTCATGATCTCAGGGTCCTGGGATTGAGCCCCACATCGGGCTCTCTGCTCGGCAGGGAGCCTGCTTCCCCCTCTCTCTCTGCCTACTTGTGATCTCTCTCTGTCAAATAAATAAATAAAATCTAAAAAAAAAAAAAGAAAGAAATCACTCATTTCTCAGTCCCAGAGAGCAAGTTACTTAATCTCTGTGCTTTTTAATCTCCCTAATGTAACATGGGAATAATTAATCGTATCTAACATGTAAAACTATTCTGCAGTCTAAAAGACCTAAAAGAGCTACTCTGGTGGGCTCGGTTGGTAGAGCATGCGACTCTTGATCTCGGGGGTGTAAATCTGAGCCCCACGTTGGGTGGAGAGATTACTTAAAAATACAATCTTAAAAAAATCAAAGGAGCTACTATATGTAAAGAATGTAGAATAGTGCTTGGTACATAGTATTTAATTAGTGCATTAATGATCATTACTACCCGTATGAGTTAGGCACTCGAGTGTATGTAGCTTGCAAAGAAGCTAAGATAGAAAAATCTATATTTAAATGAAAAAAAGTCACAAAAGAGATGGTCAAAATGGTTAGAAAAAAGCTAGAATTTGTTCATTCAGTGGCATATCTGAAAAGGAACAGAAGGAGAATTTCATTTGCTCCAAGTTTTGCACTGTTTTTATATAGCAACCTTATTTATTAATTATAGCTTGATAGCTGGTGAAATAATGTCACTCTATTTTATAAAATGGCTACCCTACTATGAGAGTTTAATTAGCTTTCCTTGGTTTCTTAATAGTAATGACAGAGAAATATAGTCCAGACAGTCTTTTAAGTGGTCTTCATAAGTGAGGAAGACTGACTAAAGTTAAAGAGGAAATAGGTCACCATGGCGATTAGCAACTTTTTGTGACTCATGAAGAAACAAAACTGGGACCTCAGAGTCTGTAGGATAGAGCTCTATCTAGAGCAATGGCCACGTATGTTTATTATTTCTCTGGGATAAATATGGCCTAAAGGGGTTTAACATGGTTGTCCTTATATCATGAAAACAGCACGAAACTTGATGAAATTATGTTTCATAAATGTGGGGATAGTGTTTTAGCTGAGTATGTGAAGTCCTTTCCAATGACTTTTGTTAAAATTTTGTTAAAGGTCCCACCCAAATCATGTAACAAATAACATGTAACATGTGACATGTAACAACAAAATAACATGTTAACATGTAACTTTACAAGTTAACTTGTAGCTTTCATCCAGTAGAGTTAAAAATAATTTCTGTTCATTGGAAAAACTACAAAGTTATTGTATTGGTCTGTAAAACATTAACCAATTTTGTATCTAATCCAGTGGTCTTACCTTCCTGTGAATAGCCATACTTTTCTTCTTCGCATGCCTCAATTTTTTGTTGAAAACTGGGCACTTAAAATATTATAATAGGGTAATTGGAAGCCACATCCTTCCCGCCCAGGTTTTTTTTGTAGTACTTCTAAGAGACCCTAACAATCTTTCTTACAAAAACAAGTAGCTCATATTTTAAGAGTCCCAGTTCATATAACTAAGGTGAGTATTTGGGTAAATTAAGCTGATTTAATAATTTTGGATATGAAAATTATTTAATAATTTAAAGAATTAAATAATGACTGTCTTTTCCATGTAAGTATGGAGTATAACCCAAGAATACATTTTATTTTTAAAATGAACATTGGGTTTGCTTAAGAGACAAGTTAATCTGAAGCTCTTAAATTTCTGGTGCTAGTCTACCGACTAGATGAGCTAACATTACCTACATAATATTGAGAATAAAAATATAAAATGTCTTCAAATAAATTGGATAGTGATTCTGATAAATGTTTGTATAATGGTAATTGTGTTTCACTGTATGTCAGCTTGAACATAACTTCCAAGATCCTCAGGTAACTTAAAACTGTGGATTGATATGAAATTGAGTTAATTAATGGGTAATCATTAGATACCTATTTAATTGTATGTAGGATTCAATTCTGAAATATTGCTCATTGAGCATAATTTTATTTACATTTTTTTCTTGTATTTATATGTTATGGATCTTTGGGTTATATATTTAACAGACATGTTCATTGTTGCAACTTTAAGGTTTCAAAGTTATGTGTATTCATGAGCTTTGTTATTCTGCAAAAATGTTTCCATAGGACAGTTTCCAATTCCTTTCGAGTTTTCTCAGTGAAATAGTTACATTGCTTAAAAACTTGTAATTAACATATGTAGCTGAGAAATACTGGGAACAAATACTGACAGAAAAATACAATTAAGTATCAAGATAATAGAATGAGTTTTTCAAGAGTGTTTTGTCCTGAAGTGTGTCTATTTGTTCCAAAATATGAAAAACTTTAGGATCTAGAAGAGGGAGTAAGAGTCTGAAGGGAAACTTACAAAATTTATTTAAAAATTTGGCAAAACTCTTCTGGTTTTGATGTACTTACTCACAAGAAAAGAAATGGGACTGAAGAGTGGTGACAACTTTACTGTTCAGGACTATGTCGATACCAAACTAGAATTGGCTGTTCTCCGTAAAATAATAAACTGTTCTTAAAAAGCTCAATAGAGGGGCTCCTGGGTGGCTCAGTCGTTAAGCATCTGCCTTCGGCCCAGGTCAGATCCCAGGGGCCTGGGATCGAGCCCCACATCGGGCTCCTTGCTCGGCAGGAAGCCTGCTTCTCCCACTACCATTCCCTCTGCTTGTGTTCCCTCTCTCGCTGTGTTTCTCTCTGTCAAAAAAAAAAAAAAAAATCTTAAGAAAAAAAAGATAAAAAAAAAAAGCTCAATAGAAGACTAAATTGCTCTTCAACTTCTGTATAATCTGCTCGAATAGATTTTCCCTAGCTCATCAGAATAATTTGCTTGGCTTTGTTTTGACTTTATAACGTCCTTGATTATTAAAACAAAGACCAAAATTAAAGAAGTTTCCCACTTGGGAAAGATATAAGTTTCCTTGAAATTGTTCTGCTTTCTGTGTTTCTTTTTAAATATTTTTTTTCACTTTTATTGAGAGGGAAACCAACTATTATTCTCAGGAATCCATGATCCTGTCTTAATGAAGTGATTAGATCTCCTCTGAAAACTTTTGATTTTGCTTTCCCAAAATTGAACACTAAAATAAAAATTTCAAGATGTGTTTCCTGGGTGCCTGGGTGGCTCAGTGGTTAAGCCTCTGCCTTCAGCTCAGGTCATGATCTCAGGGTCCTGGGATCAAGGCTCGCATCAGGCTCTCTGCTCAGCAGGGAGCCTGCTTCCCCTTCTCTCTCTGCCTACTTGTGATCACACTCTCTGTCAAATAAATAAATAAAATCTTAAAAAAAAAAAAAAAAAGACGTGTTTCCCGAAGAAACTATCTTTGGGATTTCCCAGAGGGTCCTGGGAAAATCACAAACTTTAGTACTTATTAGTGTAAACAAATATTTACACTCAAACCTCCTTTTTCTAAGGGTTCAGAAGATCTTTCACTTGCTACAAGCAAGTCATGGTCACAAGATACAGCTTGCCTGGAAGTTAAACATAAAATGGCATTATTTATTTATGGATTAAACAGAAAAGTCAAGATTGAACCACAAGTACAGGGGACAATATATAAATGAGACATAATCATATAACTATTTAAAATGAATTGGACATTGCATATTATTTAATCTTTTTTTTAACTTTACAGATGAAAGAAAGTGAAGCTAAAATGATGACTCAACTCTAAGCCTAGTTCATTCCATTACACTATTGCCACCATGTCTAGCTGATTAGGCAGAAAATTATTTCATCGAATCCTTTCTGTCCTTTTCTCAAGCAAAACCAAAGAGCAATCAACATACAATAAATGTGTTAAGTGCAAAAAGATTACAAAACACAAGGTATGTATTGCAAGGGACAGTCTTGTGCTTTGGTTTTTCTTCTTATTGTCCTTAAATAATAGGGGAACAGGTTTGAAGATATAAAGTTGATGTTATTACAAAAGAGAAACCAGTAAAAAGTGGTTGCTGAAAATGAAATATTTCTTGACTGGTTCTTCTATGTACTAGATATTAGTATCAGCTTAGTTTAGAAAGAGAAAAAGAAAAGTACTCTGGAAATGTTTACCTGCTTTCCTGAACTTAGAAATTTACTTTATGGTCATTTAAACAAAAGTTCTTAGGGAGGAATGATCTTTAATAGCCCAAAATAAAAAACCATCCTATTGTCTGCTTAATCTGAATTATCATTTATTATCGCCTTATGTATTCTTTATACTAAAATTGGGATTCTTAGGAAGTCAAAAAATATGCCAATCTGAACAAACTTCTAGGAAAACATTGCTTTCACAAATCTTTTCTGTAACTGCTTAACAAGTGAAAAATTTTCAACATTCCATCCTTTTTTTAAAAAGTGATCATATGATCACTTTAATTTTTGTTTGTCAGAGAGAGAGAGAGAGCGCACAAGCAGGCAGTGGCAGGAAGAGGCAGAGGTAGAAGCAGGCTCCCTGCCGAGCAAGGAGCCCCATATGGGACTCAATCCCAGGACCCAGGGATCATGACTTGAGCTGAAGGCAGCTGCTTAACCAACTGAGCCACCCAGGCGTCCCTCCATCATTTTTTGCAGAAATTTTACTTCACATTTTGAAAAAAACACAAACTGTTCCTTCGAATTCAAAGGAAGAGATAATTTCTCTTAGAAATATCTGAATATATTTATCACCCAGTACAGTAAATTGCATAGTAAATTATTTTATTAAATGTACATATTAAAAGGCAAGTGACTTGGGGTGCCTGGGTGGCTGTCAGCTGAGTGACAGACTCTTGGTTTCAGCTCAGGTCATGATCTCAGGGTGGTGAAATCAAGTCCCATCTGGCTCCGCTCAGCACCAAGTCTCCTTGAAATTCTCTCTCTCTACTCGTCCCTTTGTTAAGGCGCTCTCTCTCAAATAAACAAATATCTTAAAAAAAAAAAAAAGGCAAATGGACTTATTTTCAGTCTTTGGTTATTTTGGAATTAGGGTAACCACAACTGGCTAGTAATTCTAACATTTTGCTAAATAAGGCATTTATAGAATAGCTTCTTTGGTACAGTGCCTGTTCAAATGTGTACTGAGTGCTTATGTGTTACAAAAAAAAAAAAAGCAAATAAATCAGGAGGCTCTACAAAATAGCTTAGAAAAACAAGTTTTCTATTTATTTAAAAATAAGTTTGTAGTTACTACATTGCAGGGACAGGAATTCTTACACATACATTCTAGTTTGTATAAAAGGATTCAAAGAATTATGCATCAAAACTAACATAGAAAGTGTCCACATAACAGTAAAGAAAGGTCCAATCAATATGTACAAAAAGAAAGGGCACTGCTATTCTGGTGTGAGACTGCCATTTATAACATGATACTCCAGGTTTCTGGAAGGAAAAAAACAAAAACCTCAATAAAGCTAAATAATTTGTCTTTAAACTCTGTTACTTATTACATACAACAGATTTGCTTGTGTTTAACATTGTTTTCTGTACAAAATAAGTATAATTTTAATTTGAAAATGTGTCAGTTTCAACTTTAACCCTCTAGGTCAGTTACTTTTAAAAAATTGAGCTACATTCTACACGTCTAGATATCGTGTGACAGGATTTAAGTTTTCTAAAAGATCTTTAATAAAGACCTCATCTTCTTACAGTTTTAATATGGTCCAAAAATGTAACTTTGTATTTTGCCTCAATTTATAGTTTACCATTGTGATTAATCAACACACACAATCTTAAAAGTAACGAGTATGTGTGTGCCTCTCTGCATCACATCATGTGTACTATATATCATCTCAAACCTATTCTCTTAGCTCCTTAAATGTAGAAACTCATAGCCACCCACTATTATGTATTTGGTTTGTGCCATATAAAGGTTAATTTCCTGATGATTTTATCTGCATTAAAAAAGTATTTCAACACTGAGCTATCAAAACTAAAAGTAATATATATTTTTATACCTCATAATATTTTCTAATTGTTAAATTGCAGTGTGTACAAGATTTATCTCTGGAGCGTCAAAAGTGGTACTTACAGTCTTCTGATTCAATTTGACCTCTTCTTGGTTACTGTACATAGTACAAAACATCATTTGTAGTGCTTAGCTCAGTATAAGAACATAAGTAGTTTCTTAGTAAATATAGTATTTAGTTCAAATCATTTGGAAATTTGGGGAACCGAGGGTAAGTGCAAGGAGGAAAGTAAGGAAAAGGTGTATTTTTTCAAATTTTAAAAGGAAAATAAATTCTCACCTACGTATAACTAAATCACATCACAACTTGTTATGTAAAAAATACTTTCTTAAATACTTTCTTAGTATGGGGGTAATTCACAGAACATAAAAGTACTTCCTCTTTTATGACTTTTAAAATCAGGTATTTCCTGTATATAAGGAGAATGCTTATAGCCCTTTAAACACTCAAGAATCTTGGTCCTTTCAACCTACTTAAAAATAAATTTCAGGTGAACAAAAACATTCAGAATAACAATTTGTTTTCATTAAATAGGAAACAAAATCAAAATTGCTTCCAGTTGACATGTGAGAGATACACAGGTACGTATGGATAAAATGGAATGCTAGAATTAAATAGTATTAACTAGAGGAACTAATTTACAAGTCAGATTTTTAAAACATGTAAATGTGAATATCACATAAGCAAAAATGTTATTTGGATACATTTGTTAAAATGTCTGATTAATAAACTACACTGCAGATAAGGGGCAGTTCTAGATGCTTATGCACTGCTGCATGAGTTTGCAGACCAATCTTATGCAAATCACTTCCAAGTGATAATAAATTCAGCCAAGCTCGTATCTCAGATGTGACATGATCAAGCTCACAATTATCCTACAGTTATTCTAACTAAATTTAAGGAAAAAGAGACTTTCACAATAATTTTAACAAATAGTCTTCAAATTTGTGGTGAAGCTGTGCCAATAATAAAAACAATGCAAACAAGAACAACATTCTTTAGTACATAAATTTATGCAGAAAACTGTCTATGACATAATAGCAGATTGCAAAGGATAAAATTTTAAGAAGGTATGTATCTATTGCCAGGAGTTGTGAGGATGTAATTAAACTGTTTAAACTGCTATTTGCAATATTTTATAACTTTTTAAAATTTGATTGGGACCAGAGACTGTTGGAGGGGGAGGGACAGAATATTAGGGTTAGGTACTTAAAAATATATAATTGATTTATATTTTCCATGTATTCTGAAACTTTCAATAAACTTGAGGTTTTTATTGCTCACCTAAGACAACTGTCAACATTTCCTTTTGGCCTACAAAGAGTACATACATGGTGTCACTGTGTCAAAGAGGATATTTTTCCAATATTTTTGATATTTGGTCAAACAGAACAAAAATATGATGACGACTTAAACTTCTCAATTCAACTTTTACAATGTATAGAAGCTAAATTATAAAAATATAAAATCTAAATATATCTGGTATTACTAACACATTTTTAAGTGTTTCAATTACAAAGAATCTGAATCCAAGTCATTTTGCTTTACTAAGAAACCAGTGTCTAATGATGTCCAAATAAGGTCATAAATATACAGTGTCTTTATAACAAGAATAGTACATTTACTTGTTGCAGGTAAGATGGTAAATACTCATTTCTTCGCTCAAGAGTTAGAACTAATCCATACATCGTACTAGAGGTATATTCCACTCTAAGACTGTACGCTCTTCCTTTTTCTGTACACACCTTAAAACTGTACATATAATTTTTACAAAAATGGATTTATAGTCTATTATTTTTTTCAACACAATGCAGATAACATCAGGAAATTACATGTTTCAAATAGATTGCCTTCAAAAGCAACACATTACTTTAATGACTTAAATCTCAAACATATACATTATTCTCAATGGTGTAACTGAAAGACTCATTTTACTATACAACCAAGCCATCCATTTCTGCATTATGAAGAGTTTAACTACTGAATTTTAATTATATAGTTAAATATATTTGTTAGAAAAAAATAAATATACAAAAACCTGAAAAATTTGAAATTATTTCTCAACTGCAAAATCACAGCAATCCAGTTAAGATCTGGAAAATGGTTTACTTAATTTCACAGGAGGATTTCTGTACAAATTTAGTTACAAATGATCTAAAAAGCCCAAATGCATCACTTTTCATTGTTCTTCAATACAATTAAATGATGGCTAACATTTATCCCTATTAGAAATAAGTAAAGAAATAAAATTATGTAATGTATTTTGCCAAGGTTCAATTAAAGACTTTATTTTTCTACATAAGGGTCATGCTGATACATATTTTCCCATCCTCACTTTTTAAAAATGTAGTATCTGAAAATTTTGGTTACATTTTTGTACCATACCAGTCCTCAGAAAATACTACATTCTTTAAACTTTTTAAAAAATGGACAATAATTTTTAAACAATAGAAATGGTATTTATGTTGGTTTTTAAGGTATAAAATAACTAACTGTACCATAAACAAATAAATAACTGCTTTCCTTTTCCATAGCAGTACATATAGCAATACATTCTCCTAAGTCATATAGTTATCATTTACAATAGACAACTTAATTTTACTAATGATGCAAAAAATAATAGAATACAAGGCACAATCATTAAATGGAATTTTTCTTTAGGGTGTATACTGACATACCAGCGTGATAAGGATACCATAAAAAGTGCAGAAAAAACACAATGTGCAATGAGACCACTGTATAAAACATGATTGCATAAAAAGTGATTTGGCCTATTTTAACCTTTAATAATTGAAAATAACCAATCTTCCCCTTAAAATTAAACTATAAAGTATGACATTTTAAAATTATTTTTATTCTACCACTATCTAAAAAATCCTGAAAAAAGAATTTATACCTGGGTAATAGTATATAAGTATGTGTTTGTATATATATTTAATTATACCCATTTATCAATATATACACATACACACACAGACACATTTCTTTGTAAGTCATTTTAGCCTATTAGATATGTCTAAACTTTAGAAACGACATTAATTCAGATCAACAAGTAAACATCAAATCCCATACCTTTTTCCTGTATTTTCCTTGAATCCTTTAACCACTTAAACATTTTCTCTAAAACATCTCTGTCAAAGGACCCACCAGTGCATTATTTTCTACTATTAAGTACCAAAAAAAGATACATCTCAGCATAACTCTTTTTAATAACGTGCTCTTTAGAATAATATATAGCCTTTCCAATATTGAAAAGTGTATGCTGTCCTGACAGTCAAAAACAGGCTTTCCACTGCACTGATTCTCAGTCTTTGGCACAATAAACAGAGATTGAGTGATTGATATAAGAATCAAGGTCTGAAAAATTAGACAGTCAAATGTTTTCCAATGTGGATATGTTTCCTTTTCATCAGTACGTTTTCTCTTACGTTTGGCAGAAATGGAATACAGCAAAAGCCTTGTCTAGATTCTTTGTAGATGAACATTCTATAATTAAAATTAAACTTTTTAGGGTATCAAATGGTGGGAATTTTATATTTATCTTTAGAGGAAACACACTTCTTAATTCACTGCTACTCTGGTAACATCTGTCTTCCTAGGGGCACGACTTCTGCATCAATAGAAATGTACCTGGCTTGGTCAAAAATAATTCATTTTAACATGAAATGTTCTATCACTAGGAATATTATGCTCCTTAAGAGTGTAGCAGAACTGTCTTTTCCAGAAATAAACTGGGAATTCATTATAGGTCCTCAATTTCTTTTGTTTCAAACAGTGAATGAAATGAATGTTGAAATGCATAACCTATCTAAGGGCAATAAATAGCAAACATTTAAAATATATATGTATATATTTATATATATATATATATTCATTTAAAGAAGTGAAGTGTCTTGTAAGTTTGTTTTTTTGCAAATCAAATAATAACATTCCCTAATCCACCATAGCAGCAAGGAAGCAGAAGCCTTAGTTCTACGTATTCCTTAACTGTACCTGCTTTATGATTTTGAAGTAAAATATTTTGGTACAAGTTACCAACCAATTAAATTAGCTTTTGCTTTTTCAGTCAACTTTCGGACTCGTCCTCTACTAGAAGTTCCAAAAGTCAAAGAGGTGTCTTCAAACAACAGCTGCCTTTGCTCCTCTTCAGAATCATCCTCATTATAGAAAGCTGTCCTTCGACCTTGGTTTCTAGTTCTCATGTGAGGTTCAGAGCCTTTAAGTTCCTCAAACTCTTCATCCTCATCCATTGGATCATCTGTCTTTTTTCGATTACTTCTCCTTAGCATTTTAACACTTGTAGGAACTATGAGATCTGAATCTAGTTTTTGTGTCTTCATCTTCCTTTTCGGTTTTCTGCCTCCACGACTTTTTTTCTGTAACAAATCCTCCTTTACAGTATTAGTTTCAGAAAGAAAACTGCACGTTGAAGAAGGAACTACTTCGTCTCTGATTGAATGCACACTATTTTGCTCTGAATTTTCTGGCTTTGCATACTGTAGCTTTTTGGGTTTTCTACCTCTTTTTTTGTGTATAACTTCACCACTGTTGGTATTAACTTCTACCTTAGGCTTCCTTCCAGGTCCTCTCTTCACAAGTTTGGATGGCTGCCCGCCATGGCCATTTACTTGAATGCTTCCTGGTACAAGAGCATTGTTCTTGCAATCTGCTACAAAGGAACAACAGCACACTTAACATATGGAATTGCCTTTTTTTTTTTTTTTAAGATTTTTATTTATTTAACAGAGAGAGAGAGAGAGAAGAGAGATCACAAGCAGGCAGAGAGGCAGGCAGAAAGAGAGAGGGGGAAGCAGGCTCCCTGCAGAGCAGAAAGCCCGATTTGGGGCTCGATCCCAGGACCCTGAGATCATGACCTGAGCCGAAGGCAGAGGCTTTAATCCACTGAGTCACCCAGGCACCCCTGGAATTGCTTTTTTAAATTTGACCCTCAAACTGAAACAAAGGACATTGCTATACTTATGTAACAACATAATTTTGATTTCTGTTTTTACTAAAATGAGAAAAGAAACCAATAAAAGGCTAATAGTTTAATGATATTATTTTCTATTTAAAACTCACAGAGGAGGGGTGCCTGGGTGGCTCAGTGGGTTAAAGCATCTGCCTTTGGCTCGGGTCATGATCTCAGGGTCCTGGGATCGAGCCCCGCATTGGGCTCTCTGCTCAGCAGGGAGCCTGCTTCCCCCCTCTCTGCCTGCCTGTCTGCCTACTTGTGATCTCTCTCTTTCTGTCAAATAAATAAATAAAACCTTTTAAAAAACCCCAAAAACTCAGAGGAGGAAAAGATCCTCAATGAAATCATTAATGACCTCCCATGAGGGAAATGAAACTCAGAACAAATAAATAACCTGTTAATACTGTAAATTAAAATCGACCTGGGATTAGCCAAGATTTCTTACTCCACTATTACCTTTACTACTGTTCTAATAAAAAGCATTGTATCCATTACACAAAATGACCCTATATACATGGTATGGAGCTTAGCAACCACAAAGAACTTTATTGTTTACCTCATTAAAAAGTTTTCTGTATTCCTACTTTTAAGCAGCTCAATTATGGAAAATGATCTTAGTATAAAATCCATGACATTTTAACTTGGTAATCTGAATACTTAAGCAAATCATCCCCTTCTACTCACCTCTAATCACTTTGTCCTACTAAGGATGGAATAAAAAGGGATATCAAGACTAGAATGATTCTCACTCTTATTTGATTCCTTTTTGGATGTGATCATCATACGCTCTCTAGTATCACCGAAGAGTTTACAGTCTATTTCCTTATGTCCCTCAGAAATAAAAAGGATCTCCTCTCCTAATCCTATCACACAAGAGGTTTCAGAGTGCATCTACTGGAATAATTTAAATCAGTTATTCTCCAAAAAACTACCACACCTTTGATATTCTTCATCTATCCTAAGTTACCAGACTAGAAGTAAGTTACTTTTGGTCATGAACTACGTTCTCAAAATTGCTAAAAAGGGTGAAATAAACATTTAAACAGCAGTTTTCTTCACAGGCTCTTTGAAACAGTCCTATATACTTATGTAATTGAAAGGCAAACATTTGATTTATTATCATAAGCAGTACTAACTCCATGTATCAATCAAATCTATTATGTATGCCACCATTATAATTGTAACAAATTTCATGAAAAAGGTCATTATGCTTTATAAAAAAAATCATAAAATTTTAAAGATCAAATTCTAAATCTACAGGATCTAGAGATCATGAACAGCCCTTCTGTGTAAAAAAAAAAAAATGCTATTACTCCATTAGATGAAGGAAACAGGTGATTAACATGTACTACCACTAACTTTTTCCTTCAAAGTTCTGAGATTTTTTTTTGTTTATTTGTGATGGGTGATCTGCAACGCAATACTCTGGAGGAAATCCATAGAGATGAAAACAGCTTCTAAAGAGAATGTTTCTCCATAATGGTATTGTTTTTTGTCATAGGTTTGAATTATACTTCATAAATAACTATCAAGAAAAAAATCAAGGTCACAAGAGGTCAGAGCCAGAGGCAGCGGGAAAAGGCAAAGCCCTTATTTCCTGACCACTAGAGTACTAATCACTTCCTTTATGGTTTTCTGGCACAATAAAGCAAAGAGGAACAGGGAGAAGTGGGTGTGTGTGTATATGTGTATGTGAATAAATTAAGTATTTTCTAACACAATTACACTTAACCTGTCAGGATTCTATATATCTTGTTTTACATTAAGACTACTGACATGGAATCTAAATATCCAGTCCATGTACCCACTATAGAAATTCTATAGTGTGGCCTCAAGGACTCCATGAACTTCTTGAAATGGTCTAAATTTTGTGTGAATACACCTATGTGCATTTTCTGGAGGAAAGAACTACAGGTTTCATCAACATTACAAAGCAATACATAAACTAAAAAGGTTAAGAACAAACGCAGCTCTCTTTATGGGGATCTGTGTTCAAGAAGGTAGTTACTAACCATGTGGCTACTGAGCATTTGAAATACAGCTATGCAACTGAGAAACTGAATTTTTAGTTAAATTTAGATGTGAATACTGAAACATTGTACATTTTGAAATACTGATTACATGTTGAAATAATATTTTGGATATAATGGAATAATTAAAATTGGTAATTTTACCTGTTATTATTGTATGTAGTAGCTGCTAAGAAACTTGAACCATGTATATATCATGGTTTATATTTCCACTGGATAGCAATGCCTCTTGATTCTAATAGGTAATCTAGATGTCAGTATTTATGTAATAAGTCATTATTAGTGACTTATAAGCTTATTGTATTTGTGATACTTAAAATTTGTAAATCAAATTGGTTATTGGACCTCACTAACGTAATGCTAGAACCAATTCACTATACACATTTGATTTCTGTAGGGTTCAAAGTGACAGAATCAAAGCCAATATACTACACAAAACTTTTAATTCAGTTCAGAAAGGAAGCAAATATAAAAATATAAAACACTCATACATACAAAGTCATTTGCTTCTTTATTCAATACATGTGCTACCCAAGCAAGCACATTTGCTTCTTAATTCAAACACTTATTGTCCATTAGATACTAAGTATAGGTGATTAGAAAAAGTAATTAAACAAAAGGAGTTCAGATTCAATTGGATACAGACACATATAAAGAATATTCTACCAAAAAAAGCAGTGAACAGGGTGTTCTGGGAACATAAAAGATGAAATGCTTGATTTGGCCTAAAGAACCCAAGAAGAAGCTTCTTGGAGTAGATGCTACTATAAAATGAGACTTGAAAGGTAACAGGAAACCATTAAATTGGGAGGGGAAAAAAGACATTCCAATAAGGTAGAAAGGGACAATGAAAATTCAGGGACTTCCAAGTTGTAGGATAGCTGGTACATTAAAAAGGAGAAAGAAAGTGAAGAAAGCTGGAATGTTAGGCAGCAGCCAAGTAATGAAGAGTCTTATATAATAGGCAGGACATTAAAACTGACTCCACATATCATTTGAAAGCAGAGAAGGACTTGAAGTGTGTACGTGTGTGTAGGCGTACACACAACATGTGCTAGAGATAAATGATCAGAAAGATCACTTTCGCACAATGTGGAAGATGGACTGGGTAAGGAAGAGCTGAGAATCAAGACAGTGAGACCAGTTAGGAAACCAGGACAAGAGTCCAAGTTGAGAAATTATGTAGGCCTGAATTCAGTGCACAAAAGTGAGAGGAGGAATGGATTTTACAGATATTAAGGAAGCAGAAATAACAAGAACTAATGACTGTGAAGTAGATCTGGAAGAGAAGGCCAGATGACTCCCTGATTCCAAGTTTATGTAGGGGGTAGGTCTCAACGCCATTCATCAAAAAGAGAACGTTTCAGTAGATAAAGTAAATCTTGAGAGGTTTCTGAGGAGAACATTGAAGAGGAAATTGTTTAGGCATACTTTGGAAGTCATGATATAAAATGTTTATTCTTGAGCTGCTTCTTGCCAACAAGCCGTAACTGTTTTAACATGTCAGAATATGTTCACCATTTTTCAAACATGAAGTCTTTAATGAAAATCTGCAGAAGAATCTGGAAGCTTAACTATAAAGGGTTAAAAGTTGTATGACACAATAGAGGTTGGACTGTAGACAACCCTAATGAGTTACTATTTAGTGAAGGGCAGTGTGCTGAATTTTGTGATAGAAGAACTTAATTTTTCTAGAAAAGTAAGGACTGCTACATTGGGTTAAGTAAATCCAATTTAATTTAAACTTCTTGAATACACTTTTTTTTAAAAAAAGATTTTATTTATTTGAGAGCAAGAGACAGAGAGAGAGAGAGAGAGAGATCATGAGCAGGGGGGAGGGGTAAAGGAAGAAGCAGACTCCCCACTGAGCAGGAAGCCTGATGCTGGACTTGATACCAGGACTCTGGGATCATGATTCAAGCCAAAGGCAGATGCTCAACCGACTGAGCCACCCAGGCGCCCTTGAATACACTAAGATGTTGTAATAATGAAGTCAGAAACTATTTAATTTACATCACTATAAGCCTTTGATTCTAGAATTTGTTTTTATTTCCATATAGCAAGTTTTTCATGGCTTTTAACTTAAAGTTTAAAGACAATACAGTTTGCTTTGGGCACAAAGCTGCAAATCAAGAGATGTTTCACTGAATCTATCAACCAGTATAGAATGTGTAACTTTTAAATGGGCAACCTAATAAAAAGTGGATATAAATGCTACCTCTGACAAAAAGCATCATTTTTAAGAAATATCTACTATGTATCTTGGAAGATACAAATAACACCTTACCTTGCTCAATGATAGGTGATGACTTTGTAAGAGTGGATGTTTTTGAGAGTACAGATGATTTCACTTTACGTTTGACTGGCTTTTCCTTCTCCATGTTTTCTTTCGCAGAATTATTCCTAGTGCCATGACTGATACTGGATTGACCAGGGCTTGAAAGAGTATTCAAGGTTTTGGACTGTTTCACAGAATTCTCTAGAACTAAAATACACACACACACAATTAAAAGCTAAGTATTATTTAACCTAAAAACAAGCAAGGAGGTTGAGATTACTTCTAACCTGAATTGCTTGAATTAGCCAAAAGGATAAAACCTACGAATTGCTTAATGCTTCCTTAGGAAATTAACTTTCAAACAGGAAAATGGAATTTATACATAAACTCCTTACAGTTCAGACCTTCTTGATACTGTCCAGTCACTTCAAGATTATGAAGGCAAGCCTTGGCAAAGTGTTACCAAGTCTGGGTACCAGGATTTAAATTCAGGCAGTCTGGGTCACAGTTGCCATTTTTAAGCATTATTCTACACTGACATTCCTAAACCTCAATTTTTTCTTATTAAAAACAAAAACAAACAATAAAGAGGTAAAACTAACATTGTCTGTTGGAATTTACCAAAACCCAGTATATCTCATTTGGCAAAATAAAAGCTTAAGAACATTAAAAAATTACATATTCTTCAATTCAGAAACTGTAACTGATTCTTACTTGTCTTCCCTGGCATTGCAGATGTATTAGCTTTTGAAATTAAAGTCTTTGCTGCTGAAGAAGTAGATGGTTGCTCAGTGGTAACTGGATCTATAACCAGTCGATTGCTTCTGGTTCGAACTACAGAACTGGATTCTGTTTTACCATTTATCTGAGTGGCATTATGCCGTGGTGGTATTGTTCGTGTAGGTGTAGAGAATGGAGAGGTAGAGATATCTGACTTTAGCTGGGGCTTTAACGTCCTTTTTTTCCTCTCAGGGCTGTAAATAAAATAATATCATTAGTAATTCTTACAGCTTCATGTACATGAATAAAATAGTTTTATGCTGTTGGATTCAATATTTGTACTATTATGAAATATGTTAAAATATGAGATTTGTAGTGGATTTCATATGGTTGTGAGCCTTTGAAAGTGAATATTTAGTGAAGGACTGCCATAAATGCTACAGTTATATGACAGAAAGCATGATGCCATCACTATCCTAAAAATGCTGTTTTACTGTATAGATTTAGCAGTTTGAATTTAAGCACTTACACTAGTATAGCTTTAGTTAAAAGATTAAAAATCCTCCACATCTTAGGAACTTGCATGTCAAATATATCATTCTGCAATATAGGGAATAGTAAAGGAAGTATTAAAACAACACCGAGTTCTATCATTTAGATGACAAAGTTATAGATCAGTTGATGCTTTTTAAAATGAATCAAATACCTTGATGCAGCACTACTGGAAACAGAGCTGCTTCTATTTCTTTTCTTCCTTCTTTTGGTTATTGTATTTCTTTTGTGAAAACGAAGAGCAGATTTATAATCTGATAAAACTGAACTAATGTGTTCTTCAAAGAAAGCAGACAGGCGCAAACTCATGCTGTAAATCTGTAATAAGAAAAAAAGTGTTTAAACATTACTCAAAGGAAAATGCTTGTTCAGTAAATATTAACATATAACTTGAGTATTTTTCTAGCAAAAAGTTTTAACAATTTAAAATTACTTTTTCCCAATCTCTTTGAAGAGCAAAACTAAAGCATTTTTACAATTACTATTTTTATATATAGATTAGAAATATTCCAAAATTTCAGATTTTTTTTCTTTTTTTGAAGATTTTCTTTTTAAGTAATCTCAACAACCAACACAGGGCTCATATTTACAACCCTGAGATCAAGAATTGCATGCTCTACTAACTGAGCCAGCCAGGCACCCCCAAGATTTCTGATTCTTAAGGGAAAGACCTAATATCAATACACATGGCTCATGTAGACAAGATTCCTGTGAACTCTATCACACTGAAACTATCCCTGAGGTTCTGAACCTGTTTTCCATTACTACTGAGGATTAGCATCTATTCTTTTCCTTTCATTTCCATATATCATCCCTTCATGATGTCCTGTCTGTCCAAAGAGAGATAAATGATATTTATAACTTTATGCATTTGTATAAATCATTCACAAAAATGCCTTTCCTTTAATGCAAAAAACAGCTGGAAAAGTTAAGCCCACATAACTCTAATATATTCCAGAATACATATGTGATATGTGTTAAGAAAAGCATTCCTAAACATTAGTGATATCACTGTTATTTTATAGAAGGAAAGAAATAGAAAGATCTGAATTCTTTTTTCCACTAGAATACTATTAAGAACATAATATAAAGTCAGTTTTGCTCTAAATTTTAATTAAAGCAACATTTAGTTACTTGCCTACTTTTTAATGATTTCATTTAATTTAAACATAAATAAAAACAATTTAATTATATACCCTTGATCTTTTGCTTGGTGTATAGGCTTTTGAATTGCTAAAAATAAGTCTGACATCTTTACATAATTCCATTGGTGACTCATAATTTCCAGCCTCTAAAGTTTCTCTAACAGTAGCAAAATCCATTGGAGTGTCAATGATGTCTCTGTAGTCCTAAGAGAAGAAAAACAGGTGGTATTATTAACATATTACTATAACAAAATATTACTACCCAGCATAGGGATTTACATACAATTTCTGTAATGAGTTCAAGTCCTAGAACTTTTAATAATCCCTTATTTTCCTTATCAAGGCTCCTTTTTTCTAATAAATTTTATATTTTTCATGCCCTCTCCCTTTTTTCTTGTTTTAATTTTTTTTTTAGGTAGGTACATATTTTTTTTCTTTTTATTAATTATTTTTGATTAACATATAATGTATTATTTGCCCCAGGGTACATGTCTGTGAATCATCAGGCTTATATATTTCACAGCACTTACCATAGCACATACCCTCCCCAATGTCCATAACCCAGCCACCCTATCCCTACCCTCCTCACCCCCAAGCCACCCTCAGTTTGTTTCGTGAGTTTAGGTGTCTCTTATGGTTTCTTGTTTCATTTCCCTCCCCCACTGCCCATGATCCCCCGCCCTGCCTCTCAATTTCTTCATATCAGAGAGATCATGTGATAATTGTGTTTCTCTGATTGACTTATTTCGCTCAGCATAATACCCACTAGTTCCATCCACGTCCATCTTACAAATGGCAAGATTGCATTTCTCTTGATGGCTGCATAGTATTCCATTGTATATATATATACCACATCTTCTTTATCCATTCATCTGTTGATGGACATCTAGGTTCTTTCCATAGTTTGGCTATTGTGGAAATTGCTGCTATAAACATTCAGGCGCACGTGCCCCTTTGGATCACTACATTTGTATCTTTAGG